>JARHVA010000114.1:3847500-4290000 GCA_037957365.1 Torreya grandis
TCCCTGTTGATGTACCCATAATGACATAAGATTATTTATTAGGTGGCCTCAAATTGTGTAAAATAAATGACATAATTTCATGATATTCATGTTAAGATAAAAATAAATGAATATCTAAATAATAAAAATATAATTACATGAATTTACAATGTTTAACTAGCAAACTCCATGATAATAAATTAAATACATGTAGAGAATATGGTGATGTGACAACCTTGACCTCCCCCAAATATCTAGTTTTTTTTGGCCTCCCCCTTCCCTTCCCCTTCCCATTCTATATATAACTATAGCTATAAAGATATAGCTATAGCTATAACTATAACTATAACTATAACTATAACTATAAATATAACTATAACTATAACTATAACTATAACTATAACTATAACTATAACTATAACTATAACTATAACTATAACTATAAATATAACTATAAGTATAACTATAACTATAACTATAACTATAACTATAACTATAACTATAACTATAACTATCGAGATTGAGATGGGGAGTGGGAGTAATTAATTAGTCATAGTCCTATGATTATCAGTGATCCATATACTACCATAGATTGAGATTAGCCATGAATCAAGATCAAGGTCAGGATCGGTCATAGATCGAGATCAGTGGAATGGGTAATTATATAATATAATTCCCTATGGACAAGTGGGAAAGTTGCATAGTTAAGACCTAGGTGAAGTGTAAGTAAGTGCATATTTTAAAAATCAAGCTTCCCAAATGATGGGAATAAGATGTATGAGATTGAAAGCTAAAAAATGGTTGTTAGAATTAAATCATGAACTTGTGTAGTCTAAATATATTTGTGTTGAGGTGGAAGGGATGTTAAAATAAATTAACATTAAATAGAAAACATCCCCATGGTGTATAAAAATTAGATTGTGATGACTAGGAAGCACAAATAGGTTTGGATAATGTCTTGAAATGTTGACAAAGATAACATACATGTCAAGGTGAACAAGGAAAAATATCGAGAATTTATAATGAACTAGTGATAGAGGCTTCAAGATAAACTAGAGTAGTGACTTGTGGAAAATAATTAGGTGATAGTGGTTGTAGGTGAAAACTGGGAACCTACAAACATAGGCCAAAAGAGTATAAGACCACTAAAGTAAAAATAGAACATGGGTCTGCATCCCTAGAGGGAATGTGATTAATATGTGATATGGTAGGTAGTAATAGGAAATATGAGAAATGAAGACATGGATCCTACCATCCTCTTAAAAATAGTAATCCTTATAATTTTGAACAAAGATGTTGTTGCTATAAGCACCTATCCTAGATCCTTTTTAATAAATATACAAAGAAAAATATAGGCTACAAGTGTAAGTAAAAAAAATAGAAATGGTTAACAAATGGAAGACATGACATATTGATTTATTACTTGATTTTTTTATTTTTATTTTTATTTTATATTTGATTAGCCAACAAGATAGTTTTCAATTCAAGGCCATTTATTCAACACTTGGTCAACCAAAAGGCTAGTTTTTTGAGCCAAGGCTATCAACAAGTCTGAAGGTTTTCAATGTTGATTTTATTTTTTATATTTTGAAAATTTTGAAGAAATGATAACATAATAGATGGATTAGGAATAATATATACCCTAGCTTGTTATAACCTCTCAGTCATTCCAAAACTTTAGTATCTATATGAATTTCTCCATATTCATGAAATAGAAGGTGATGTATTTTGACGAGGAAAGAAATCTTGATAAGATTAACAACATACCTTCCATACTCCATTGTTCAATATCTAGTCAAATTTGAAACCACTTATCCATAGTTCAGCTTGGTTGGCTTTGTGCATAAAAATATGAATTAATATCCAGTCTCTCAATAGAAACCTCCATGTTGAGTATACCCATCATGCCATAATATTAGTTATTAGGTGGCTTCAAAGTGATGTGAAGTTTCTTGAAAAAGTTGTAGAGCATGTGGATTTCCCCAAACACCATCATGTATCACATTGGTGGGTGTGTTTTGTATTGGTCTAAAAAGAACATGAATGAGAGACATTCCTATAACCAAGGTATTATAAATCCATGAGATTTCATACAAATAAAAAATATGTTCATCATTCACTTGGAAACTTGTGAAGTAGATGTTATTTGGAAATAAAATCAATTATAACATCTATTTCAATATTTATCTAGGATGGATATATTTAGTTTCAAAGATAATAAAGACTATATAATAGTAAAACCATTAAAATTTAGTCAGTGCTTTAGATACAATATTAAAATGCACACAACATGAAACATAGAAATGAAAAAAATGGTTAATAGTATATATAATCATAAATAATGCATTAGATAGTTACCATATAGTTAATCTTATTATGCCAAAAATATGTTTTAATGTTATTTATTGCACGAAACAACTATCAATCAATTTAATTAAGAAAATATCTTGGTGAGGATATGAGATTGAATCAATTTAGTCTTGAAATATCATAAGAGTATCCTCTAAAACCTGAAAAATATTCCTAATATGCCTTTATATCAAATCAAAATCATAATTTATCATTAAGTTCAAACAAGCTCAAGAAAATGTGTAACATCTATTTTATGGTTGAGGTGTGATTTTTTTTTTTTTTTTTTTATATATATCTCAAGGTGGTTGATGTGAAGTCTATGGGGTGATGTGAGTTTCTAATTTCATTAAGATTTCAATTGCATGTTAATGAAAAAACATTGTTTTGGAAAGTAAACAATTATTTTTGGTTTTATGCAAAAGATATCCAAGACAAATGTGGTAAGATTTAATTGAAAAAATAACATCCCCAATAGGATCCAAAAATATTGAAATTGGGATGATCTATCTAAGAGGACAAGTAGATAGTTGGAGAAAATGAATGAAATGGGTTAAGTTATAGCCTTTAATAAATGGCATGAATAGGATTTTGGTCATTTTATATGATTTCCAGCCACATGGTGCCACATGGTGGTTTTGTGTTAGCAGCGGTTCCTAAAAAACCCTTCAAAACATGCTAATATAGGGATAACTTATGCAACAAGTGACTAAAGTAAAAAATAGATGACAACTCAGATTGAATCTAGTCATTAACAAGGCAAGCAAAGATTATTATGTACATAAACATAGACTTAATAGAATTCAAACAATTGACGTCCACTTTATGATTAACATATTAAAGCAAATAGAGTGTTCACTAAATAGAAAAATGACAAAAGACACATAGGAAAACCATTTTAGAATGATATATATTAATCTCTATCACATCAAAACCATATACAAATACAGTTCAGAACTATATATAGAGTTTTAAAAAGTGTTGTCACTTCATATTATATCCTTCTACTATGCCCAAAAGGAAGGACTCTTCACCTTCTAAAGTTTATTGTTATGCTCCCAAAGGCTGAATGCATATAAAAATATATGAAAAATATAAAATAGTGCAAGTCACACACATATCCATCAATTATGCTCTAAAATTTTTGCATCCATGTTCTACTCCCAACACTTTCCCATACTAAAGTAGTTCTCTCATCTTGAGACAAAGTCAAAGCAAGGTATCCTAATTTGAAGTTGATGAATTAAATCATAAAAAATAGTTGTGATTATCACTTCAGTTGCTATTTACCAATTTTCACATTTTGTGAACTACTTAGATTCCCTTTCAAGTTTTCAACTAAGTAACATAATAGCCTACCACCCTCATAGGTTTTTAGTATACTAGATTAACTAGGTGGCCACCCTTTACAATTTTTCATACATCTTGGCCCCACTCTTAATGCTTAAGGCCATCCTAAAAAAATAGACAAAAATTTGTGAAAATTATTAAACTTGAAGTACCTAGTACCTACTAAGTAGGCAGTGTCATGATTTAGGTTGGATATGTAGTAGGTGGTTGTGATGATGGTTATGTTTGAGTTGTAGACTAATCACTTAGTTTTGTAAAATCCATTAGTGAAGGTTATATTGGTTATTGGATTAATAAATATGAAATTTTGGTAGTCTTCCTCTACTAGATCACCTATTTTAAATGTTATAGAAGGATGAATTGTGGCTTGTCAACAAGCTATGCAGTGGAGAGATCAATTTGGGATAAATATTTCTTAAGCATTTTACACTCCATTAGCACTTCTTGCACATTAGTGAGAAATATGCATAATAGGATTTGAATCACCATCATATTATGAATATAATTGTATTATGCAATGGTGATGAGTTCCCTATGATTTAACACCTTGATCTGTATATCTTGGGATAACTCATATAACTAGTTTGCATGCCACTGCATTTGAATGCCAACAAGAGAACTGTGTAAACTCTCATTTTTCTAAGTCTATCATTTTTGCATGACATTATCCATTAAATAAATAAACTATTTGAATGTGTTTTTCATTGATTCAAAGGTAGTTGAATTATCCTCCATCACAACTTTGGCTTTCTCCATCCTATAAAACTTTGGCTTATCTATGAATAGTGAGTTGGTAAACTACTACTTCCAATTAAACATACCATGTGCTATCTATTTAGACTAGATTATATATGTATCTGAAACTTGTTCATATTATTCAATTATCTCAAATATTACCTCTTTTTCTACTTTGATGTTTTGCCCTTGAGCTCAAAGTGAATGTAGCTTGTGTATAGTCAGCTAGTATTTTATTATCTATGATAATAGGTTTGAGAATGGATTTTCTTGAGACATGACTTGGTCACCTAGGAATTGGGTGACAAGTGCAAGGATATTAGTGTCAATGAGATGACATGCATTGGGGAACTAAAATTTTAGATTTGAATTATCCTCTTACAACTTTAAGACTTCCTACTCTAAAATTGAAGCCTTCTACACTATTGATTCTTAAAAAGTAGATGCACCTTCAATCTTTTTAGTTAGTGGTAGATGGGAAACATCTAAAGATGTTTTATGTGCATTCATATCCAGAGCCATAGATGATGTCAAAAGTGCTAAAGTGGACTTCGTGGATTGTGCCAAAGGAAGAGAAAAGGTTATGCACTAGGTGGATGATGTTGGAACATCCCATAGCCATTAGCTAGTTATTTAAGGTCTAAGATGAGAGACCTCCTCCTACACACCTCTCAGGGTAACTTTTGAGTTTGAAAGTGTGGTTTATGTTTCTTGCATTGTTAATTATTGTGTCTCAAGTGCTTATTGCACTATGCTCTCTACTTTTCCCTTGGTTTTTTCTTCTTCCTCAACTCTAGCTTTGGATTTATCTCCATCTTTAGCCTTAACTTCTACCTCAATCTTAGCTTTGGCATCCACTTTAGCCTTAGCCTTAGCTTCTACCTCATCCTTGGATTTGGCATTTGCATTAGTCTTGGTCTGTTCATCTACCTTGGCTTTGGCTTTAGATGTATCCTTAGTTTTATCTTTGACATCTTTTTCCTCACCCTCTCACTTAAATTTCTCCTCTTGGATGTATAAATTTTCTCTAGCCTTTTTCTCCTTCTAAGCCATTAAAAGTACCACTACATCCTCTTCCTTTTATTTCACATCCTATGCTTATTGGTTTTTCCTTCCTACTTCTTCTTCTTCCTTCATATTCTTTGCCTCTTTTCTTTTAAGCCTCTGCTTCCTTGGCTTTTTGTCTATGTTCCTCATTTGTAACCTATTATTTATGCTCCTTCACAACCTATTGTTTATGCTCCTACTTTTCCTTAAGACCCTTTCACTTTATCTCTTATTTATTTTTCTTATTCTCTTCCTTTTCCTTCCTCTTAGCCTCCTTTTACACTTTTACTAGATCTTTTTTTCCTGCACATCTTTTTCTTATGGTTTAGATTGTGGTCAACTACTCTTTTTAGGTTCAATATGATTATGTGAGTTTAACATTGTAATTTATTTTGAATCTTCTAAATAGGATGAATCTATAAGAATATCTCTTCATATAAACATATTATTTCTAAAATTTGTTGAGGGAGTGAGGTACTTCTTTTGTCTCTTCATAGTCTAGACTTGAGGTTGTTGATGGGATTCCTATGCTTATTGTGTTCCACTCTCCTTTATGGGGTCTATAAAAGAAACCATCCTATCTTTGATTATTGGAGATGGTCTGGTTGTAGCATGGGTCTTTGGTCTACATAGTATGACTTGAGGTGGAATTTCTTATACCAAGAAGTTTGTTTCCTATATATTAGAGGATCCTACAATTGGGTTTGTCTAAAAATATTCTATTTGAAGTCATTATTATGATGCTTCCTAATCTAATATATTAACTATAATGAATAGAGGAGGTTGGGTGATATCAACCCATATATCCTATCTCACCTAATTTTACACTTGGAAAGTGTGCACTAACTTTCATAAAAAAAACTCCTTTTCCTCTTCTTACTCATAAATATCATTACGGATATCTATGAGCATGGACTGTAGAGCTTCATATTCCTCAACTCCTAGGTCTACTTGGTTACACTTAACCTCTATATTTAGAACATGTTTATTATTTATCTAGGACTTTGTATGACATGTCTTTTTCTTAGGTGATGGTGGTGAAGTTCATCATGCTAGTCCCTTCCTCTTTCATTTATCAGTCTACGATGGAGCTATTGTTGTTTATAGTGGTGCTTGTGGTTGAGATTTTTCCTACAATCAAGTTTGTGCCTGAGTAGGAATGGGTTGTTGTACACATAGAGGTATGGAGTGCATAGTTTGTATCAAACTATCATCTAGGGATTTATTTTATATAATTTACACCTACACATCCAACATAGTGATGAAAAAGGGTAGCGGAGTTGTAATTACTTTAGGAAATTCATTCACTTTGATTTGGATGTCATTGTGTAACTTTATAACTAATGCTTGTTGTCAAATATAATGTCCAAAGGTACCTTGGTATGTGAAATAATCATGGCTTGGATATCTAACCATTATTCATTGAATCCCCAACTATTCATAATACTACCTTATTTTATTCCATGCAATGTTGACAAATGTAGTAGTAAGGATGCAAAGCATTGCGGAAGAATAAAGCATATAATTATGTTTTAAAGTTAATTGCAATCATTTTTGGTGTGTGATGGTTGTTATAGGTACTAAATGGATCCTTAGGTTATGTTAGAATCACTTTAGGTCTTTGAGACTGTGTGTTTCATTGCTATCTAGATTTTCCTACCAAAATCCCAAATTTGAAAATTTAAATTCCTAACTAGGCTTATAATGATGTTTAGGACCTTGTGTGAAATACAAATGTTGTTAATGTTGGAAAATAGTAATATAAGGTCATATTAAGGTGTGAAGTGGTATTACCATGTAAAATTCATGGTAATTATCAATACAAACAAGAATGAATAAATTTGTAACTGCTCTTTACATGAACAAAAAAAGAAAAGATGGTTATTTGCATGTTTGACATGGGAAAAAGATATATAAATGCATGTTATGAGTGTTCTAGGTGAGATTAGTGTAGGTAGGTATGTATTATAACTATTAATGAGTCAAAATAGAGTGAAAAAAATGAAGGATTTATTAGAATCCTGCTTGCACTGTAATTCTACACGTGATTGTTTAAAATTCAAGAACATTAATGATTAAGATGATGCTTTGAAAGATTATTTTTTGGATTCTTAATAATTTCTTGGTATGTGAATTTGTTTATATTATTTTTCCTTATTATAAATATATTATTATGGTCCTAATCTATAGGTTCAGTCATCAAATAAAATACTTGGGAGTACCCTATTTACATAGTCCCAAAGAAAGATAACTGAGTGGGAGTTGAAGTCTCATCCAAAGAATTTTAGAGTATTAGGGATGTTTTTTTTTTTTTTTTTAAATTAATTTTTTTTAAAAATAATCCAATTTTTAGTTTGAATTCATATTCCTTTATCATTTCACACAGTCATATGGATGATAGGTTTCAAGCACATCAATAAGGACTAACCATAATGAAGGATATTTATGATCCTAGAAGGCCAAATTGGTAAAGAGGATTCAAAAGGCAAGCAAGTACCTACATAGTGAAGCCAAATTAGAGATCATTAAAGGTATTCAAGTGAGAAATCAAAGACAATGTAATGAATAAAATAATTTTTTAGGCATAGTCCACTACATTAAGTGGTATCATAGCAATAAGATTCTACTAGCAAAGAAGATAGACAACATACAAACAAGAAAAGGTACATTTTCTATGATATATTATCTATAATTTATGATTTTTTTATATCAAAAATGTGTAAAGTTGTTAAGAGACTTGTAAGTTAGATAAATTTTAGGTAAATACCACTGAGGCTTGTAAAATAAAAGAAGACCCTCATAATAGGTAAGTAGGTAAACTTGCTGAGAGAGATAGGTCCAAGTGAGGCCTAAAGATTAAAGAGAAGGTAGGATGAAGATGGAAAAGGTTAAGAAGATGTAGGGAAAGGCTGAAATAGAGTACCATAAATAGATAAAGGTCAAAGAAGACATAAAGAGGAAAGATTTGGATGTAGATAACGAGATAAGTTACTTAAGATAAGATATAGGGAAAATCTTTGAGAGGTTATAGCTCATGGTGAAACTCATACAAGAACAAGAAAGCCAATGGTTTGGTTTTACTATGAGAAATAAGGTCAAGTGGCCTATAAGGCTACTCATGTAGAAATAAAATTTGATTGCCTTGAGAAGAAAAGAAAACAAATAAATAAGTTCTCATAGTGTCTTGAATAGAAAAGAGTTGCCAAGTGAGCAACCTAAAATGGAGATTGTGAATAGATTTATCACAATAGAGAACATAAAGAAAGATAAGAGGGAGAAGGAAGTGTTAACAGGATCAATTTAGAAATAAATTAAGAGGAAGAAGAGAGTTTCCATGAAGGAGGAACTCAGGAAGACCTTTTGGTCTCTTTTTTTATTCTCTAATGTTGTGTTTAAGTGTGTATGCTTAGGTATGAAGAACAATATGAAGGAGGTCAAAAATAAGACTCTAAAATTTACAAGAAATGGGGAAAGTAAAACACCCATAGAGAAATATTAAAATGAAAGAAAGAAAGAAAGAAAGAAAGAAATAAAGAAAGAAAGAAAGAAAGAAAGAAAGAAAGAAAGAAAGAAAGAAAGGATAATTGGTGGATGTCTACAAGAAAGAGACACCTTAAAAAATTCCTAGAGCTTAAGGTAATGATAAAATATAAGTCTTTTAGTATGTCAATGTAGAATATATAGAGTTTTATGATGCCTTGGATAACACTCCATTATAATAAGTAAATAAAGTACACTAAAAGGGGATGATTGCAAATAGTTAAGTCTTGGGAAAAAGCATGATAATACATTAGGATATTGATAAGATAAATGGAAGTTAAAATTTTGATTTTAATCATGAATATTAAAACATGATTACAAATATAAATGTAGATAAGGAGAAGAACAAAATTGAGTTCTCAAAAATTATAATAGACCATGGATATAGGGTGCCCAAATGGCTCCAAAGACTAGTTGTTGAGATGAATTCTAAAAAACCCAAGAAAAAAGTTGTCTATGATGAGGATATAAGTAGATGATAGGTACAAGAGTTGAATAAGAAGACATGATTCAATTTATATGTATATCATAAGTAAAATGAATCATAAAGATTTTAGTCCAAAAAAGTAGGCCAGTGGAGTCCAAGGTATTTGAAACACATGAAAAGCAAAGTATGGGTAGACAAAAGTAAGAAAGAGGTAGAAAATAATGATGTTATAATACATAGCATTGAAGACCTACTTCAAGAGGGCACCATAAAAATTAAAGGTAAGCAAAATGTTTTTACTATTTTGAATGCTAGTAGTATTGAGTCATTGATTGAGATTAATGCAAGAGAAGATGAGGCATGGAAGAATAAGTGTGAAATAGCTAATATTAAGCAAACAGAAGGATATAAATGGACATATGAATATGAATATTTGGATAATTTAAAAAATATGGGTGAGAAGGCAATTGAACAAGAGGATAATTACCTCTTTGATGAAGCTTGTGAAGACCTCTCAATAAGAGATAAAGTGATGGATCAATATGCTGATGTAGAACATAATTTAGAAGAATATTTTAGTGATATTATAGGTTTGAAATAAATCCACACAATTGTGTAGATCAAGTTTGAAGAATAAAAAGGAGATGAAATAGGACAAATAGTCCCTAAGTATGATGAATAAAGTGAAGAGATGGATGATCTCTCATTGAGATAAGAAGTACGGATTATAGAATCAATATTTAATATTCCAAAATAGTTTTTTAGAGATCTTAATAGTGCAGAGAAACCATTAGAACATAAGGAAAAAGGGAGAAACATGGTTGAGAAGCAAGACCAGACAAAGAATGCATGAACCAAACATGACCAATGAAGAAAGAAGCTATGGAGTAGAAGTAAGAGTAAATAATGAGTATCACCCATTAGAGGTAGAACATGATAAAAATAATTCAGAGACATAGGATATAAAATATGAGGTAGAAAAGGAGTTACAATAGGTTATACACCTCATGGAGATAAAATATGAGAGTGTAAAAAGACTAGACAAGACAAAAAGACAATGATGCAAGAACCAACCAAGGAGAAAAGAAAAATATACGAGAAGAAAGAAGAAGATGAGCTCAAAGAATCATAAGATGAATAATTGGGAAGTGAGGAAGAAATAAGATAGATCATTTGAGTAGGATCTCAAATTTTACCCACTAAGGGAGTATGATGCAAATCATCACGAAAGAATAAAGCATGTAATTGTGTTTTAAAGTTCACTGTAATAATTTTTAGTGTGTGATGGGTGTTATGGGTCCTATAGGGACCCTTAGGTCATGATATAATCTTTAGAGGTATTTGAGAGTGTGTGTTTCATTTCTATCTAGGTTTTCTCACCAAAATTCCAAATTTGAAAATTTGAATTCCTAATTAGGCTTTTTATGATGTTCAAGACCTTGTGTGAAATCCAAATGTTGTGAAATGTTATAAAATGGTACTAGAGGGTAATAGGAGGGTTTTTAGTGGTATTAACATGTAAAATTCATGGTCATTAGCAATATAAATAATAATCAATAAATTTATAACTACCCCTTGCATGGAGGTGGTAAGAAAAGATGGTTATTTGCATGTTTGACATGGAAAAAAGACATAGAAATGCATGTTACGATCATTTTAGGAGAATAAGTTTAGTTAAGTAGGTAGTATAACTATGAAGGAGGTAGAATATAATGGATAAAAAAATGAAGGGTTCATTAGAATCCTACCTGTACTATAATTTTGCATGTGACTGTTTAGAATGTGTTGATACTTCTAAATGTACCATAGGTACTCTTTAGTGTTGATGAAAACTTCTCATGTTAAGATTCAAAAATCCATGGCATGAGTTGAAATTTGTGACAATTCAGTGATGTCTATGGTGGAATAGAAGCAAAGTATGGGAACTATCCACAATATTTGTTTAGTTTAGTGGTTGGGAGCCATTGGGGTCTGAATCTTTAGATATTTATGAATTTGATGATTTCCAAAGTAATCTAAATGAATATTAACAATGATATTTAAAATAAAGTGAGTCATGATAAAAAAATAAGAAAAGGGAAGGGTAAGGTAGAAAGGAAATGAGATTGAAAATTCTCATCTCAAATATTATGAAAAAATTCTAATTCCTTTGAGCACACATGAACTAATTTATGTTGTAAAAAAGCATGAACTCAGATTACATCATAAATCAGGAAAAATTCAAAGGAAATATATAAATTATAAGTAAGAACCAAGTTTAATTTAAAAATTTGCTACTCTAGTCTGAAGAGCCTAAGCACATCCAAATGTAGATCAAAATAAAATGAAGTATACTTGATATATTTATAGTTAATCTAGAATTAGCACAAATTAATAGCCTTGTGACATAAAATGTGACTCAAAATATCAAAAATCATTAAAAATTAAGATGACCATATAAAAGAGAGAGACAACATTGAAATTTAACAAACTATAAAGACAATCTTTTCAGAATTCCTTAGTTATATTAAATGCTCCTAGTATACAATTGCTCAAAAGCTCTCCCTTTTAAAAAATGGTGATCCTTGCCGATTTATAGGAAACATAGGTGGTTCATCAATTAATTTTCTAAAAATATCCACATGCAGGATAAGGATATCTATCCTTAATACAAATATTACAATGTATATGACCTACCACATCAAAATTGACAAGAGCAAACCATATATGCTAATGGGCTAGCATATATTTGTTATAAAGGGATATTCTGTTACAAATTACATTGGTAGTGGGCTCCTCGATTATCCCTATCTAAGGAACTCCTTCACCTTGGTGTATTGCTCTTTGATTAGATCAAAATACACTACATTCTTCATTAGACAATCCTCCTCTTGATCTACCAACGTGTTGAAATCTTGGTCAGCCTTAGTTATGAGTTCCTTGATACATTGTGCTTCTGTGATTTATTTCCCTAAAGTAAGGATAGTGTCAAGGATATTTTGATTATCCTTGGTATAATGGCCTTGATTTTCCTTAATTCCCTGGATGTGGACACCAACTCTCTACTTGAATTATCCATCATTGATTAGGTCCATAGCAGTGGTTTGAGAAGGGTTGTCCAATAGAATCCCTAAAAATTTCTCTATTCTGGTTACCAGGTCCTTGTCTTCCTTGATGAATTTGTCAACATTACCACACTAGGTGATCAAATATTCTTTCTTATCCATCAAAACTACCATGAGGATATCTAAATGTCTAAGTTTGGTGATCTTGAAGTCTAGGGCCTGCTTTGTCCTATGCACATTGATGAGTTCTATCATCTGAGCTTGAGAATCCTACCATTGGGTAATTAAGGCTTTTTCCATCTCAACTTGGTTTAAAGCTCTTAATCTAAGCTTGATATTCTTTAAATTCTCAAATGTATCCAACAAATATTTATTCATCACTTGTAATATGTCCTCAGGAATTGAGAGTAGGACCTGAGCCTCCAAATCCTGCTTCTCTTTCTCTAAGTTGAGGATCCTTTGCTTCATTCTTTGGATTCTAGCCAAGGTCATTGATAATTGTGCCACCACTTATCTAGCCACATCCTCTTGATGGATGGGATGTTCTCTTTCTACTTGCCCTTAAATAGGAGTTAAGCCCATAAAAGGTTCTACATTTTGAAAAGTGAATTCCTCAATGCCAATGGTGGCTTTCCTTGTTAATACTCTCTCAAAACCTGATGTATCTAGATTGAAATGCACTATTGTGTCAAAATCCTTGAATTATGGATGATTGAGAACTTCTACATTTAAATCCCTAGTGGCCCCTCTAGTGCCAATTCCCTATCTCTCTTTGTTATGAAAGATTTGAATCCTTCTCTCTACTTATCTATTTACAATGTCTTGGATCCATGGATTGACATTATCTTGTACATCTATGCTAACTCTGGTTAAGGGCAATGATGAATAAAGATATGGGATTTTTTTTAATTTTCCATAAACAAACTAATCAAGAACGACTGGTCCATAAATAAGGATCTCATCACTAAATAGGTTATCTTCACTAATAGGGTGAGTGAAGGTCACCTAAGATTCTTTTTAGGTGTCACAGGCACCCAGGCCAATTTTGCTTGTCTCTTTCCTCTATCTAGTGGGATCAAATCCTTGCTTGTTGCATCATAGGGATCCTCCTCCCTATCAAAACCATAAGCAACTGTAATGTCAACAAGGGCACTCTCCACTATTTTTCCTACCTCTAGCATAATCATGCTAATGATTTCCATTAGGGAAGGAGGCCTCTATGGGGATACCTAGGGTTGAGGACTTTCACCAAGTTTATGCTCTATCCTTGTCTCATCAACCATAAATTTACCCTTTCCTTTTATATCCTCAGGTTGCCCAACCTAGGGTGGTTTTATCAATTCTATTTGTTGAGGCTTAGAGGATTGTCCTCCAAGAGGTGGCTCTTGATGAGCAGTCCTAGATGGTCGTACAATAAGTGATAGTGTAAGGGATGTAGTTACCATCTCTTTCCTAAGGGTGTTTTTTCTCTAACTAGCCTATGATCCAATTTTATGTTGTATCCCTTGATCTTGGATAGGACCTCTTCAAAGTTCTTTGCCCTTGTATAAATACCATCTCCCATGCCTGGTTGATGTTTGTATTCAATATTTGGGACCTTTTTATCTTATATGTGGTTGGTCTCTCTATTACATGGGTCCAACATCTTAATTTCATCTAGCTAGAAATCAAAATAATTTTTTTAGATCACCATATTTTGCAGTTGCTTCCAATCCTTGATCACAATCTTGCCAATGTCTAATAGAAAGGAGTGGACCTAATCTTTCTTATTTTTTTTGTATATCCCATCCACACCTTGGATGATTTCATAGTAAATATATTTCTCTACAATCTTAATAGGGACATGAATGGGAAATTGGTAGGGTTGAATCATAATTCCTTCTATTTTTATTAAAGTGCAATTTGAATAGAACCACACATCCCCCATGGGTTCTACTTGCCTTTTGATTAGAGGGTGGAGTCTTGGCATAGAGACACTGGTGATTGTTTCATGGATAGATAGGAAAACACCATCATAGGTAAATTTCATGTGGTTCCTATATTTGAATATATTTAATTTAGAGTAGTGATGAGAGATAGTGGTTTTGCCATCAAGGGACCAATTTTGGATGCCAGGGAAATCTATAGAGGCCAAGAGTGAATCCAAGAGGTAAGACATAATAAATAATTTCTTGGAGGTCATTATCTTAATGGATATGAATTTATTGGCCAAGAAAAAGCTTATTAGGTATCCAATGGGAGGGGTTAAGTTCCATTCCAACATGTAGTGAACATAAGATACCTAGGCCTTGCTTACATAAGTAGTGGAAGGGGCACCAAAGTCTCTATTCAATAAGGTCATAGCTATCCTAATTCCCTCCTTAAATTGGAAAATAGAAATTCCACCATTAGGGGAGTTGAAAACATGGGAGCCTTGGATTAACCAAGGTGTGAGGATTGAATCCAGGTCTTGGGTGTTTGTCCACTCTCTCAAGGATAGGAGATAAATATGAGGCAAGGGGAGCTTATAATAAGTTTCAAAGGCCATAGGGGTGATACATGTAACCTTATTAGTGTTTCTCTCTTGAATGATCCATTCTTTATCTATTTTGAAATCAATGAAAATGGGAGCAAGGAGGTCAATACAATACATTACCTCTAGTTTGGCTATAACATGGTGGATGCCTACCAACTAAATTGAGACTAGGTCATTGTATCTCTAGTGCATAAAGGAATTCCTCTTTTCCTCCTAGGAAATTGGTTGTAATTCATTCACAAGGAAGAATAATTTAGACCAGTTCTTGATTTCATGCATGCTTAGGGCTGTCAAGTCCAACTCTATTTCTTTGAAGATCCTCCCATCACTATTTGAATTTAGATAAAGTTTGTCTTCCATCTTCATTTGTTACCTGCCCACTAGCATTGATGACACCAAATTATATTTACAAGGTCACCAAATGTTTCAATAGGGCACTTACATCAAGGTTCAGTTTCACTATTCTGATTGCTTTGTGACCAATTGAGCTGACTCAGGTCTTCTTTATAGAGGGTTTAGGTTTTTTGAGATTTAATGGTGGAAATATCTAGTTTATTAATCTTATACATGCCTTATTTATGATGGGACCTTATTATCATTCCCTCTGCTCTTTTGAGCTTAGGAGATCTTTGATTTTTGTTTTCCATGCTTATGTGGAGCCTATGTGGCATGGCTTTATGCCTTTCATGATAATTTTCATAAATTCTAGTTGGAGACTAGTCATTGGATTTCAAAATCTTTCTTTATTTCACTTTGATAATCCAAATCCAAGTTCTTGTGTTCTTATTGGTCTCTTGATCTCTAAGTTCATGTCTATTCCACTTGGTATCCCAACAAATCTTACCCATGTTGCTTATTCTTTCAAGTTGCTATCTCAGCCATGCATTATCCACATGTCGAGTTCATGGGGCCTTTGAAAATTCTTTGAGATCGATGCACCATTGCATCAAATCTAGTGGGTGAGTGATCACTGTTGATTTTTACAAGGTCCAAGTCATTTAATTGAGTACCTTTATTAAGTAGGTCCCATAAAATTTTTGTCCTTAGACTAAAAAGCTACCATGTGTCCTCCTTACAAGGCTCTATGTACCTCTATCAGTTATCCTAGCCATGGGTAGGCCATGTGTCAAGCTTGCAAAGCCTTTGAAAAGTCTTTGGTCTTGATGCACCATTGGATCAAATCTAGTAGGCAAGCGATCACCATTAGATCTTACAAGATGCACACCTTTTAATCAATCCTATGATTATATAAACTTAGACTTAAAATGATGTTCCTAAGGTCCTTTTATGTTAAAAAACACAAATTGACTTAGGTTAAGGCCTTTTATGCTAAGTCTTTCTACGTAAAAATGCTAAGAATTCCTTTGAAAGGGTCTTTATAAATGCCCCCTTTTCTTAGGCTTTGAAAATTTATCTAGGTTAAATTTGGTGGGCTCAATAAAATCAACTATGTCCTCATGGATGTTAAATGATGGGAGTGAGTTTGTCAAATTTAAGACAATGGAATTACTTCGGTCCAATGATTGAGTGCCATGCATCAAGTTATCAAGAATTTTTGGGGCTTCAAGGTCAATGTATGCCATTGGATTAAGGCCCTTAAGGTAGTGAGGACCACCAGATCATAATTTAAGTGTTTGAGAGTAATTGGTCTCCCTTTCAATGTCATCTTTGGTTCATGTTATTGGATCAAAATCTCTAATTAAATTCGAGGTGTTAGATCTATAAAAATGTGCGAGCTTTAAGTTAAGGCTTGATATGTATAAAGGTTTAGACTAAGGTTTTGACCTTTAAAATTTTGTTCATGCTCACAAACACCAATATATTTAAACCTTAATTAAAACCTATTTAATCCAAAAGGGATCTCAGGTTTTAAAGGGGAAAATAAGAGGTCCAAGTCTTGATTTTATATTAATGTTTGGTCATGTTTAAAAACATAATCAAAGCTTAATATAAAGTTAGACTTAAGGTTTATATAACTAAAAGGAAATATAATTTCCCACCAAAATTTTCCCATGGACGTTTCAATTCAAACCCCTAGGTTTTATTGCTTAGGAACCCTAGCTTTCTCCATAGAACCTACAACTAATCACTTCAAAGATAATCATTAGCAATATTAGTCCATGAAACATAATCACAACTAGATACACCAAGGCTCATGTCTTTTAATTGAATTGCCTTTAAATTTCAAGAGAGATAACCCTTTCACATTCAATCCAGGACACAAATGTTTTGAAACATTCACAAGGGTCACCTTTTAGCAAAAGTATAAAAAATGGTGGTATGTTGGTCTCAACAAATGGTGACTCACAGGGGAACATAGCAATATGTTGGAACCCAGGGCTCTAGTTTAGACCTATACATAAGTTTGTGTGTGTGTGTGTGTGTGTGTGTGTGTGTGTGTGTGTGTGTGTGTGTGTGTGTGTGTGTGTGTGTGTGTGTGTGTGTGTGTGTGTGTGTGTGTGTGTGTGTGTGTGTATGTATCCTATTTTGATACATACCATATCCTAAGTTGATTCTTGTTTGAAACAAGCCTCTTATGTGTAAAATTTGAAATTGGATATTAAAATAAAAACATGTAATGTGTGCTTTGATTCCACTTACTATTTGTCATGACACTTCAAGAAACAACATCTAGGTTCATATCCTTTTTTCCATTGCATTTAACTTTGAGCATATTTAAATATTCTCTTAGGAATAATTAATCTTAATTTAGGGGAGGCTTGGGCATTGCTCTGCTGCCAACCAAGCGTCTATAGCCTCAACAGAAATACCTTTGGCTCCACTCATGGCCTTTCTCCACAGCTATCCAAGCATCCATAGCCTAGGTGGAGATTTCCTAAATCACCTCTAAATTTGCATCTTTTGATTTAGCATTAATTCTTTCTTTTTTTTAACAAAGGTTGGGAGCTAGGATAGCCAGGTTTAATGAATTGGTCAAATGTTATAGCCTTAGGATACTCTCCTTTAGTTAAAATTTTAATCCCAGACAAGGATGTGTTTTAAGTGTAAGCATGAATGTGAATTAACAAACTAAATTCACATTATACACATATGATTCTTCTTAAAACCAACCTTTGATTTAGAATAAGGTTTTAATCTTTGTGGGACATTTAACTCTTATACCTATCTATGCCAGTGCCCTGGTTACATCATAATGATTTATCGCCACCTCATGTTCAATTTTGTAAGATTCATACTCACATCTTTTGAGAAATTCTAAACAAATATAATCTATGAGACTTTACTAAAACCAAGGAACACCACCAAGTATAAAAGATAAAACACAAACAAAAAAATAATTAAAAAAAAGACAAGCACAAGCAAAAAAATATATACAAGCCCAGTAAGAAAAAACAAATCAAGAAAGGAAACTAACTAGACTACCTACTCTAGCATTAAAAATCTTATAGATTTATTCCATGAAGACCCTTGGTGGGGTAGCAACAAAGTAATGTTTGAGGTATTTCCCATTGGTGGGCAAAGTAAACTCTGCTTCTTGAAGATCCTTCAAATTGAAAGTGTTGTTGCCTAAGATTTTTGAAATTTGGTATGGGCCAATCCACAAGGGGGTGAACTTGCCATGTTTTCCTTTAGGCTCTGGTGCCTTGTCCCAGATGAGGACTCGGTATCCCTACCTAAACACCTTCATTTTGGACCTTTTATCAAACCATCTTTTCATGGTTGATTGGTGCCTATTGAAGTCTATAAATGCCTTTTCCCTGGCATCTTCCATTTGAATGATGTCCAATAGCCTAGAATTAGCAAGTTCCTAGCTGTCCTCCATGTATTCTTGAATTAATGTGAACATAGAAAACTTCAAGGTGATGGGAAAGATAAGCTCATGACCATATACTAACAAAAATGGTGAATCTTTGAGGGCTTGTTTGATCATGATTCTGTCTACCCATAATGCAAATTTAAGGAGTTTATGCCATGTTGTGGATTTATCTTTAGTATATTTTTTGATGGCCTTCATTAGGTTTTTGTTTGTAGATTCAAAAACACCATTTCCTTGAGGATATTGATTGGAGGAAAAATTGAGTGCAATGCCTTGGTCATAATCCCATTCTATCATTTAAATGGTTATGAAGGTATATCCATTGTCACAAACTAAGGAAACTGGGGTTCCAAATCTAGTGAAAATATTTTCCTCTCAGAAATTAATCACCTCTTATGTTTTGCATTGCTTAGTGGCTACTACCTCAGTCCACCTAGTAAAATAGTTTGTATTAGTTAGGACATATCACTCCTACGAAGTCTAATCCCTATTGTGCAAAAGGCTTGTCCACCATCATAGGTTTTAAAGGCATGGTTGCCTTTGGCTCTTTTGTGCTAAAGATATGGAATGAATGAAACTCCCTCACATGTTTGTGTGCATCTTTGAAAAGGGTGGGCCAAAAATACCTAGCCTTGAGAATATTTTGGGTTATGGTTCTCCCTAATGGATATCCACTACCCAAATTTTCATGGAAAGTAGACATGATTTGAGAGGCCTATTCTTTCGACACACATCTTAAGTAGATCCCTTCAAATTTTTCCCTATAAAGGACTCCATCTTTGATGAGATAATGGGATACTTTGAGCCTTAAATCTCTCTTTTATTCTCTAGTGATTTATATGGGACAACTACCTCTGATAAGAAGATGCATTAAATAGTCATACCATTCATTGGGTTGGAAGTTCTATTGATCCACTTGCATAACATGGAGCTTGGGGTCAATATTGGCAATAATCTGAACTAAGCCTTGACATTTCACTAATTTGAAAATTTTCATTTCTATATCATACCCTTGTAGGATTTCCATCCACTTGCCTCTTCTTTTTCCAAGCTCATTCTAACTCAACATAAGCTTTGTGGCTGGGTCAGGTAAAATGGTATGCACCTTATTTCTAAGGAGGTAATGTGTGAAATTTTTTACTACCTTTACTAAGGCATAGGCTTGCTTATCAATGATGGAATAGTTCACCTCTACATTTTTGAAGTTGGTGCTCATGAAGGCTATAGGGTGGTCATTACCATCAACATTTTGAGTTAAGATAGTAGCCATGGTGTGGTCAGAAGTAAATTAATACAAGAAAAAGTCCTTTGAAAAGTCAAGACTTATTAAGACTAGGGCTTGACTAATTACTCTTTTAATGTTAGCAAATACTTTCTTGGATTCTTTATTCCAATAAATTTTAGCATCTTTCTTAAGCATATCATTCAAAGGTTTGACAATCTTATCAAAGCTTGAAATGAACTTCCTCATGAAGTTAATCTTACCAAAGAATGACTTTAGTTCTTTTCACCTATTGGGCAGCAAAATTTTAGAAATGGTCTCCACTCTATCAAGATATATGGATATCCCATCTTTGGTAATGACATGCCCCAAAATTTTTCCTTTAGTGACACATAATATGCTTTTCTTGGGGTTAATAGATACACCATACTTCCTACATCTATCCAATATTTGTTTCAAATGCATGAAATGTTCTTCTCTATTCTTAGATAATACTGTGAGATCATCCATATATATGATGATGCATTTTCCCACTAGACCTTGGAAAGCAAGGTCCATATCCCTCTAAAAAGTTTCCCCTGCATTAACTAATCTAAAAGGCATTCTCTTGTAAGAATATGTTCCCCATTTAGTAGCAATTTTTTTTTCATCCTATCTTCTAGAGAAACAAGTACTTGGTTATATCAAAAAAATCTATCCAAAAAGGATATAATGGTAGATCTTGAAACGAATTGGATAACTTGGTCTAGAGAAGGCAAGGGGTATTTGTCTTTTTTAGATGCTCTATTCAGATTTCTAAAATATATGCATAATATTATTTCCCCATTCTTTTTTCTGACTGGGACTAGGTTTTTAACCCAAGTGGAATGCATAATAGGAAACACAATCCTTAAATCAAGAAATTTATTGATCTCCTTAAAGATCATGGGTTTTAAAATAGGGTTAATTGGTCTTTGCATCTATCTAAAGGGTTTGAAATCCTCCTTGAGAGGTATAGTATGAGTAATAACCTTGGGTCAAATACTTTTAGATCTTCTTAGGGCCACGTAATTACATCTTTATGTTTTATAAGCAACTCTCTAGATTTTCTATTTTCCATTTCAATGCAAGCCTTCCATATATTCACCATTTGGGGCTAATCATGTGGGCCAAGGTTCAGTGCATGATAGTATATATCACTTACCTTGGGTTGCTTAGGTGCTTCAGAAATATTTTCAAGATCAAATATCCTTTCCAATGAGATCATCCATTTAGGTATCTTATTGTCACTTAGTTGGATGATTTTTTGGTTAAGTTACCTCTCAAGAAAAGTTTCATCAGTTTCATCAATAATGTGAGCTTTAAAATCTCTATAATTAGTCAAGAAATCCATAATTTATTGATCATCATTGAAAACTTGGAAGTGATTTATGTTGTCAGGGACTAAGGGACATGGTACAAGCTCAATATAGAGGTTCTGAGAATCATGATTAGGCATGAGGTTAACTACAGTAGAGGCAAGCTCATTATCAACTTTGTTTTCTTCCTTGGGGATAGACAATATATTGAAGGCATTGAAATATTCCACCAAGTCCCAAACTCTAAATTTGTACCTCTTTAGGTAAGATAGCTTTTACTGATACTGGTTCCTTACTTGATTAAATACAAGTGTAGAATCTACATAAACAAGGAGTTATTTGACCTTGTGCTTGATGGCAAGCTCTAATCATAGGATGAGAGCCTCATACTCAACCAAATTATTTGTGTAGGGAAATTATAACCTATAAGATGAATGGTATTATTTTTTTGTAGGGTCTATCAATACAATACCAGCCCTTGATCCTGATTTGCATTTGACACCATCAACATATAACTTCCACAAGCCAGGCATTGGAAGAGAGCTCTTGGAACCAAGTTCCTTTGTAGTTTCTAAAGTGAAAAATCCTACATTAGAATCTAGGAAGTTTACCCTTTCATTGATAGTATTGTATTATGTTATCATGTGTTTCATTCTAGGTTCCCTTTCTAATCTTGTCTGATTTGGCACACCTTTCCAAGGTAGCCACAAGTGTGAGAAATTAATAGACATGTAACCATTTAAGGCCTTAGTCCATTCTCTATTCAAGAGCAATCCATAAGCATTAAGAATATCCACCACTTGTATGGCAATGAATTGTTGAACCCTGGGTTCACTAGCCAATTGCATATGCACATTTAATAGTTCCCCAATGACCTTGAATCTAGATTTATCCAATTGAGTAACCACCCTATCAGACTTGATTGGTGTTAAAACAAGTTGTTCACATATCCCAATAGGCATGATGTTGGTTGAGGCTCCAAAATCTAAAAGACAATTATGCAGATTCTTCCCAAATATCCTAATTGTAAGCAAGAAGGGTGGGGACTCTAATTTGGTTACTTTCATAATTACATTAGCACTATCACTTTTAAGGGGCTTCCCAAGTTTCTTGGATAATGATTTCAAGAGTAAATATCTCTATTCTATAATTTAAGTTAGCTCATATAGAGTGATGCTGGCTTTAATCTTTTTCATATCTTTCATAATATTGTAACCAGCCTTGTTTAAATATTTTGTAGTAGGTTTAGAAGAGCTTCCTTTGGGTGGTTCATGATTATTCTTTGATACATAGTTTTCAGGGCTCCCATAGTTATTAGGTGGAGTAAAAGTGGTCAACGACTATTTTTATTCCATATTTATTAGAGGATATGTCTTTAAGAACTATTGGAATGCTTGAATCTCTTCAGGGATATTCTCAGGCTCATTATTGTCTTGAAAAGGGAATTGAAAAGTTTATACCATGTGCACTTGGTCAAATGGTTTAGATTCAGAAAGACCTGTAGCAACATATTTGTTTGGAACCACTTCAAATGTGTCAAGTTCTTCTTGGAAAGCTTCAAAGGCTTTAAAAAATTCAATGCAGTCAATCTCATCATGCTTGGAAGTAACATACACCCTACAGTAGTCTGGTAAGGTAATATTAGTGAGGTTGATATCCATATTCCTTTTGCTAGAGGAAGGCTCATTATCTTTATTATTATAGAAACTATCATTCTAAAATCTATTTCTAGGCCTGTTAAACTTTTGAAAAGTGAAGTTCCTTCTAGGGTTATCATTAGCATTACCAACTTGCTTTTGTAATTGTAAAAAGTCTATACTAAACTTCTAGACCATTTTTAATATAGATTCATTCTCATTCTTTGGAGTCTCAAAATTTTGACCTTGGCTATTGTTAATGCCACTAACAGGCACTCAAGCCTTCTAGTCATTGATATGAGATCCATTGGTAGCTTGATGCTCAAGAAACCTAGGTTCTGATTAGGGGCAACATGGCTAGTATGTAATACATTCAATGCAAGGAACTAGTTTAATGCTGAAGTATTTTGGTTATTATTTAGGAAAAGGTTTAATGTAGGCATTTGAGGATTAACATTTGGGATAGTATAAGCCATCTATCCTTGGGGCTGTATTTGGTCATTAATAACCACTACTTTAGAGTAATATTGAGCCAATGTGATGATAATTGGGATAGCTCTTTTAAGAAATACAGAAGTCATTGGGTCAATAGCATCTTTGTAAACCTCCAGAGCTAAACTTAATTAGGTTTATATGGATCCATGGTCCAACTAAACATCTTTTGAAACTTAGCATTGAAGGACCTAATAGGTTCACTTGCATCTCTCTTAATAGTTGTGAATTGATGATAGATGACACATGGGATTATTATCTTTCTAAATTGATCAATAAAAATAGTGTCAAAGTTATTTCATGAGGTAATACAATTGTCAATAAAATTAAGGAACAATTCATATGTAACATCTTTGAATGTAAATGGAAATAACCTACATGTTACATCTTCATGAATAAAATTTAACAATATTAATGCAAATTTGAAAGATATAACATGTTCCTCCATAGTTGCAATACTAGTTGGACTAAATATTGGCAAATATTTTTTAGGATTATGTGGTAAGTCATGAACCACACTTGGTATATTGATGGGGGAACTTATAAACCATGCCATATTTGGATGAAGATCAAACATACAAATTCATTAAAATGGTGAAGATGGTAGAGAATTAGAATGTCTATGCCTTCCTCTGTCCTTTCTAGTTTTCTTATGAATTTCTAGCTTGAGCAAGGGCTTCCTTGTCTTCGAATGTGATCTGGTCTTGATCCTTGGCAATTACATATTGAGGATTAAGGATTATATTTGAAATATGATGAGTAAAGTTAGATATTCACATATAATCAACAATCGACTTGTAAAGTAAGCTTATTTTGCAAGGATTTGCCCGTAAGAGAATAAATGACATCAATCTTTGACTAAACAAGCTCAAAGATGTGATAAATTATGAAAAGATGACTGTTCTTTGAAACTTATGACTCAAATAAACTTATTATTAACAAAGAATTGATAATTTTAACCAGAATAAGTCATTCTTATTTAAAATACTAATGAATTCTTAGCACCAGAAGCTGAATTTACTAGAATTAAGCATATGTATTCAAAGAATATCAATATTTGCCTGAGTAAACCCAAATATTGGTATAAAACCATGAATGTCACAAATATTTACACAATTTATGCTAAAATAAACATGAATATGTAAAATATAATATGATGTTTGACCAAATACACCAAAACCAACAAAGATTTGTGGCCCTCCTTATAACACCAACATAGCTTCCTCATGTTGATGCTTCTAAATGTAACATAAGTACTCTTCAATGTTGATGAACACTTCTCATTTTAGGATTCAAAAATCCAAGGCATGATTTGTAGTTTGTGATAATTTGATGATGTTTATACAGGAATAAAAGCAGAGTATGGGAACTATCCACAATATTTTTTTAGTTTAGTGGTTGGGAGCCACCAGGGTCTGAATATTTAGATCTTTGTGAATTTCATGATTTCCAAACTAATCTAAATGAATATTAAAAATGATCTTTAAACTAAAGTGAGTCTTGATCAAAAATAAGAAAAGGGAAGGGTAAGGTAGAAAGGAAACATAATTTCAAATTCTCATCTCAAACATTATGACAAAATTCTAATTACTTTGAGCACACATGAACCAATTTATGTTATAAAATAGCATGAACTCATATTACATCACAAATTAGGCAAAATTCAAAGGAAATATATAAATGATAATTAAGAACCAAGTTTACTTTAAAAATTTACTACTTTGGTCTAAATAGCCTAAGCACATCCAATTGTAGAGAAAAATAAAATGAAGTATACTTGAGATCTTTACAGTTAATCTAGAATTAGCACAAATTTACAACCCTATGATAGAAAATGTGACTCAAAGTATGAAGAATCATTCAAACTTAAGATGAGAACATAAAATTGAGAGACAACATTGACATTTAACAAACTATAAAGATAATCTTTTCAGAATTCCTTAGTTATATTAAATGTTCCTGGTATACAATTGCTCAAAAGCTCTCCCTTTTAAAAAATGGTAATCCTTGCCAATTTATAGAAACATAAGCAATTCACTAGTTAAATTTCTCAAAATATCCACATACAAGATAAAGATAGTTGTCCTTAATACAAATATTACAATGTATATGACCTACCACGTCAAAATTGACAAGAGGAAACCATATATGCTAATAGGCTAGCATATATTTGCTACAAAAGGATATTATTTTACAAATTACATTGGTAGTGGGCCCCTCGATTAGCCCTATCTAAGGAAGTCATTCACCTTGGTGTATTGATCTTTGATTAGATCAAAATCCATTATAGGCCTCATTAGACAATCCTCCTCTTGATCTACCAATGTGTTGAAATCCTGGTCAACCTTAGCTATGAGTTCCATGATACATTGTACTTCTGTGATTTGCTTCCCTAAATTAAGGATGGTGTCAAGGATCTTTTGATTATCCTTGGTATAATGGCCTTGATTGTCCTTGATGCCCTGGATGTGGACACCAACTCTCTACTTGAATTTTCCATCATTGATCAGGTCCATAATAGTTGTTTGAGAAGGGTTGTCCATCAGACTCCCCAAAAGTTTCTCTATTTTGGTTACCAGGTCCTTGTCTTCCTTGATGAAGTTGTTGATATTTCTTCACTAGGTGATCAAATATTCTTGTTTATTCATCAAAACTACTATGAGGATATCTAAATTTCTAAGCTTGATGATCTTGAAGTCTAAGGCCTGCTTTTTCCTATGCACATTGATGAGTTATGTCATCTAAGCTTAAGAATCTCGCCATTGGGTGATTAAGGCTTGTGCCATCTCATCTTGATGGTTTAAAGTACTTAATCTAATCTTAATGTTCTTTAAATTCTCAAATGTATCTAGTAAATATTTATTCATCACTTGTAATATGTCCTCAAGAATTGAGAGCAGGACTTAAGACTCCAAATCTTGCTTCTCTTTCTCCAAGTTAAGGATCCTTTGATTCATTCCTTGGATTCCAACCAAGGTCATTGCTAATTGTGCCACCACTAAACTAGCCACATCTTCTTGATGGATGAGATGTTCTCCTACTACCTACCCTTGAATAGGAGTTAAGCCCACAAAAGGTTCCATCTTTTAAAAAGTGAATTCCTTAATGCTAATGGTGGATTTACTTGTTACTACTCTCTCAAACCTTGATGCATCTAGATTTAAATGCACTATTGTGTTAGACTCCTTGAATTGTGGCTACTTGGTAAATTTTACATTTGGACCCCCAAAGGCCCCTAGCGTGCCAATTCCTTAGCTCTCTTTGTTATGAAGGATTTGGATCCTTCTCTCTACTTTTCTATTTACAATGTCCTAGATCCATGGCTTGACATTATCTTGTACATCTATGACAACTTAGGTTAAGCCCAATTATGGAGAGAGAGATGATATTTTTCGTAATTTCCCATAAACAAACTAGTCAGGAATGGCTGGTCCATAAATAGGGTTCTCATTACTGAAGAGGTTAACTTCACTGGTAGGGTGAGTGAAGGTCAACCTAGGATTCTTTTTAAGTATTAGGGGCACCAAGGCAAATTATGCTTTTATCTTTCCTCCATATAGTGGGATAAAATTCTTACTTATTGTATCATAGGGATCCTCCTCCCTATCATAACCATAGGCAGCTGTAATGTCAACAAGGGCACTCTCCACTATTTTTCCTGCTGCTAGGGCAATCATGCTAATGATTTCCACTGGGGAAAGATGACTCTATGGGAATGCCTAGGGTTGAGGACCTTCATCAAATCTATGCTCTATCCTTATCTCCTCAACCACAACTTTACCCTTTCCTTTTATATCTTCAATTTTCCCAACCTATGGTGGCTTTGTCAATTCTATTCATTGAGGCTTAGAAGATTGTCCTCCAATAGGTGGCTCCTGATGAGCAATCCCAGATGGTCCTAACAACAAGTGATAATGAAAGGGATGTAGTTTCCATCTCTCTCCTCAGGGTTTATTGTCTCTGACTAGCCTATGATTTAATTTGATGTTGTATCCCTTGATCCTGGACAAGACCTATTCAAAGTTCTTTTCCCTTGTATACATACCATCTCCCACGCCTAGTTGATGTTTGTATTCAATATTTGGGACCTTTTTATCTTATATGTGGTTAGTCACTCTATTACTAGGGTCCCACATCTTAAGGTCATCTAGATGGAAATTAAAAGAATTTTTGTAGATCACCATAATTCCAATTGCTTCCAATCCTTGATTACAATCTTGTCAATGTCCAGTGGAAAGGGGTGGACTTGAGCTTTATTATTATTTTTGCATATCCCATCCACACCTTGGATTATTTCATAGGAAATTTATTGCTATGAAATATTACTAGGGACATGAATGAGTAATCGGTAGGGTTGAATCATGATTCCTTCTATTCTTATTACAGTGTAATCTGAATAGAACCACACATCCCCCATGGCTTCTACTTGCATTTTGATTAGAGGGTGGATACTTGGCATAGGGACACTGGTGTTTGCTTCATGGATAGCTGGGAAAACACCATCATAGATAAATTTCATGTGGTTCTTGTATTTGAATATATGTAATTTAGAGTAGTGATGATAAATAGTGGTTTTTCCATTAGAGGACCAATTTCAGATGCCAGGGAAATCTACAGAGGCCAAGAGTGAATACAAGAGGTAGAAAATCATAAATAATTGCTTATAGGTCCTTCTCTTGATGGCTATGAATTACTTGGCCAATAAAAATCTTATTATATCTCCAATGGGAGGGTTTAAGTTTCGTTCCAACATGTAGTGAACATAAGATACCCAAACCTTGCTTGCATGAGTAGTGAAAGGGGCACCAAAGGCTCTATTCAATAAGGTCATAGTTATCCTAATGCCCTCCCTAAATTTGACAATAGGAATCCCATCATTAGGGGACTTAAAAACATGGGAGCCTTGGATTCACCAAGGTGTGAGGATTGAATCCAGGTCTTGGGTGTTTGTCCACCCTCTCAAGGATGGGAGATCAATATCAGGCATGGGGAGCTTATAATAAGTTTTGAATGCCATAGGGGTGATGCATGAAACTTTATTAGTGATTCCATCTTAAACAATCCATTATTTATCTATTCTAAAATCAATAAAAATGGGAGCAAGGAGGTCAATACAATGCATTAACTCTTGTTTGGTTGCAACATGGTGGAGGCCTGCCAATTGAATTGAGACTAGGTCATTATATCTCTAATGCATAGAGGCATTCCTCTTTTCCTCTTGGGAAATTATTTACATTTACTCCACAAGGAAGAATAACTTGGACCAATTCTTGATTCCATGCATGCTTAAGGCTATCAGGTCTAGCTTCGTGTATTTGAAGATCCTCCCCTCACTGTCTGAATTTAGATAAAGTTCTACTTCCATCTTCATCTATTGCCTGCCCTCCACCATTGATGACACCAAATTATATTTTCAAGGTCACTAAAGGTTTCAAAAAGGTACTTTCTTGAAGGTTCAATTGCACTATTTTGATTGCTTTGTGACCCATTGAGCTGAATCATGTCTTCTTTATAGAGGGTTTAGAGTTTTTCTAGTTTCTTAATCTTATACATGTTGTAGACATGATGGGACCTTATTCTCATGCCCTCTACTCTTTAGATCTTATTAGATCTTTGATTTTTATTCTCCATGCTTATGTGGAGCCTATGTGGCATGGCTTTATGCCTTTCATGGCAATTTTCACAAATGCTAGTTGGAGAATAGCCATTGGCTTTCAAAATCTTTCTTTATTTTTCTCTAATAATCCAAATCCAAGTTCCTGTATTCTTATTAGTCTCTTAATATTTAAGTTCATGGCTATGACACTTGGCACCCTGAGATATCTTACACATGTTGCTTAATCTTTCTAGTTGTTATCTCAGCTATGCATTAGCCATGTGTTGAGTTCATGGGGCCTTTGAAAATTCTTCAATCTTGATGCACCACTAAATCAAATCTAGTGGGTGAGAGATCACCATTTATTTTTACAAGGTCCAAGTCATTTAATTGAGCACCTTTATTAAGTGGGTCCCATCATATTTTTATCCTTCAACTAACAAGCTACCATGCATCCTCTTTGTGGGGCTCTATGTAACTCTGTTAGTTACCCTAGCCATGGGTAGGTCATGTGTCTAGCTGGTAAATCCTTTGAAATTTTTTTGGTCTTGATGCACCGTTAGATCAAATCTAGTGAGCGAGTGATCAAAATTAGATCTTATAAGATGCACACCTTTTAATCAGTCTTATGACTATATAAACTTAAACTTAAAATGATGTTCCTAAGGTCCTTTTATGTTAAGAAACATAAATTGACTTAGGTTAATGCCTTTTATGCTAAGTCTTTCTACATTAAAATGCTAAGAATTAATTTGAAAGGGTCTTTAGAAATGCCCCCTTTGCTTCAGCTTTGAAAAGTTATCTAGGTTAAATTTGGCAGGCTCGATAATGTCAAATAAATCCTCACAGATGTTAAATGATGGGAGTGAGCTTGTCAAATTTAAGACAATGGAATTGCTTCAGTCCAATGACTGAGTGCCATGCATCGAGCTCTCAAGAATTCTTGAGGCTTTAAGGTTAATGCAAACCATCATATTAAGGCTCCTAAGGTAGTGAGGACTACTAGATCATAATCCAAGTGCTTGATAGTGATTGGTCTCCCTTTTGGTGTCAGCTTTGGTTTGTGTTGTTGGATCAAAATATTTGATTGAATGTGAGGTGTCAAATTTGTAAAAGTGCATGAGCTTGAAGTTAAAGCCTGATATGTATAAATGTTTAGACTAAGGTTTCAACCTTTAAAAGTTTGTTCGTGCTTGAAAACATGAAGATATTTAAAACTTAATAAAAACTTAGTTAATCTAAAAGGGCTCTTAGGTTTTAAAGGGGAAAATAAGAGGTCCAAGTCTTGATTTTATATTAATGTTCGGTCATGTTTAAAAACATAATCAGATCTTAATATAAACTTATACTTAGGGTTTTTATAACTAAAAAGAAATATAATTTCTTACCAAACTTTTCCTACAGATGTTTGAATTCAAACCCCTAGGGTTTACTACTTAGGAAACCTAGATTTATCCATAGAACCTGCAACTAATCACCTCAAAGACAATCATTAGCAACATTAGTCCATGAAACATAATCACAACTAGATACATTGAGGATCATGTATTTTAATTGAATTGCCTTTAAATTTCAAGAGAAAATAACTATTTCACATTCAATATAGAACACATATGTTTTGAAACATTCACAAGGGTCCCCTTTTAGCAAAAGCAGAAAAAATGGGGGTATGTTGGTCTCAACATAATGCAAGAACATTAATGATTAAGATGATGCTTTGAGAGATCATTTTGTGGATTATTAATAATATGTGAATTTTTTTATATTGTTTTTCCTTGTTATAAAAATAGTATTTTGGTCCTAATCTATAGGTTCACTCATCAAATAAAAGACTTGGGAGTACCCTATTTGCATAGTCCCAAAGAAAGATAGTTGAGTGGGTGTTGAAGTCTCATCCAAAGATTTTTAGAGTATTGGGGATGTTTTAGTATTTTTTTATTAATTAATTAACCTTTTGGTGTTCAAATATTCCATTTTTTATATTTAATTTAGATTCTTATATCATTTAACATAGTCATATGGAAGCAACATGATTTACATAGTCAAGAAAGAGGTTACTAGAGTGTGCATTAAGACTTGTTAAAAGGTTTGAGATATGGATAAGGTAGTGAGGATATTTATTATGTTTTAGGATTATTTTAAATGGTAATATGTCCCTCATGAGATTAAATTTTCAATATAATTTTCATTTGGTTAACACACAATCCCATTAAGAGCATTCTACCAGTACACAGTCCAAGAGTGACAAGTAGTTGAAGTATGGACCATGGTTTGAAGGTAATTGAAATTATATGAAACATAAATATAGTTTAAGGTGTATACATGATTATATTAACCCATTTTGAGGATCTAAATCCATATAGGAGTACATGAAGTCAAGTAAACCTTTAGACAGTCTTGTTTATAATCTCAAAACTCTACCTATTTTCATCTTGAGAACATTTGGTGATTAGTCAAGGTATAATAATTATTTGATAAGGTGGATAAATATTGGATAAAAATTTTCTAAGAATTAGTCTGGTTTGAAGTTCCATCAAACTCATTAAAACCCATTTTATCCGTTCTCAACCTTGCATAAGCTTGTATTCTTTAGACCCAGGGTTTTGAGATTGAAATTGGAATATATAGAGATTACACCCTTATAATTTATTAAAAATTTGTAATCTATTATATCTTAATGTCCTATTTAAAATTCATAAGGTTTTGAGTTGGTAACATATGGTCTAGTACAATCTTTAGGTTTGTGTGGTTGAATAGGCCTAGGAGATACCTAATTCGGAAGAAGAATATAATATAAAGTGTACTATCAATGAGATTTGAATTATGAAATTGGGTGTGAATAAAAATGGGGATAAAGGGTATCCAAATATATGTTTAGATAATCAGGAAGCCCTCTAGTTTGGATAATCCATTTGGATTTACATTAAAATAGGGCTACAAGGATGGAACCTTCAAGAGAGGAAACATGTATTCTATGAGAGTTTTTGTTTGAGGTTTGGGTTATTATTTTGTACATGTAAAAGGAGTTGATATAGGTAGATGAATTACTATAAGATATTTTTTTATAAGTATAGAATCATGAATTTTTTAATGAGGCCTTTAGGCCTATGAAGTTACTTAAAGAAGAAACAAGCTTAAGAGAAGAAGGGAGAGTATAGAGATGAAATATGTGAAGGATATAATGATGGTGATGAGAGAGATAATGTAGATGATTTAAATTTATGGATGATATGTTTCAATCACATCAAGGACTACCCATAATGAAGGATATTTATTAGCCTAGAAGGCCAAATTGGTAAAGAGGATTCAAAAGGCAAACAAGTATCTACAGAGTGAATCCAAATAAAAGATGATTGAAGGTATTAAGTGAGAATATAGAGACAAAGTAATGAATAAAAAAAGGTGAATAGGTGGATTTAAAAATATCTAGATCAAGTAGGCTAAAAATATCTAACTGGGTTGATTGGTCCCTCTGTTGACTTGCATTATGAGACAAAGTATTTATAGGCATAGAGATCTACATCAAGTAGGCTAAAAATATCTAGCTAGGTTGATTGGTCCCTCTGTTGACTTCAATTATGTAAAATAAAGAAATAATACTATAAATTGGTATCATAATGCCTATGATATGTCAATGAGAATATTTTAAATGTTTGTTGTGAGTTTTGAGGCTATAAACTTGAGCCAATTGAAATCTTCATGTAGGCATATCATATGCTACACAATGTCTACAATGCCTTTGATTTTCTACTTTGCATGTTTGGTTATCTTAAATAATTATTAGGTAATGAATTTAGATAGGATGCACACTAAAGTATCTTACATAGAATCAATTGGGATTCCTAGACTTGCCCTTGTATATTTTTCTCTAGTGTCTAAGTGAATAGGTGGAGTTATACATTTTTAAGGCAAAATAGACTTACCCCAAGTTGGAAGCCTGTTACTCTTGCCATGGTCATGGGGTTGATAAATATTGTAACATCTTGAGATAAATGAATGACAAACTCATTATATATACTCATAAAAATAATAATTACCTCATATAATTGCATGAAAGTAGGCAACTTGATTAGTCATTTATAATTAGATCCTCAAAAAGCATTTTGAAGTGTCAGCACTCCTACTTGTGATGTTTCTTGTTGGTCAGGGGTAAACAAAGTAACTTCTATTGTATCAATAAAATCAAAAGGATATAGATCATGATATTTGATTTTTTTAGTCTAAGGCCAATTCCCATTTCCTCTTTCTGTGTAGATTCAACAATTGTGCCCTATCCATGTTTATTGTTGTGGATTAAATTGAACAATTTCATCAAAGGATATGATGCTAGTGAGAAATATATGTACAAGTAGCTGGTTTAGATGTAGATCATATAGTTCTCTTATTTTTAGAAATGTGTAATGTATTTGTGTTGTTTTCACACTTTGTTATATAGTGTTTTCCACTAAAATCTATCTATTCAACTAGTTTAAATGCACTGATCTAGTTGTGCATGATTTTACCTCCATAATTTATGTCAACTAATTGTTGTTTTATATGATAATTACCATTATATTTCTAAATTATTAGATTCATCTATTGGTAGGTATCTAATTTGACTCAACATATTTTCATCTATTCAATTTATTTTATGGAACATCTATCAATCTATCACTTGATCTGATTTGGGAAATATGCAATATCTTAAGTGCATCATCATTAATATTTTTGAATGACCATTGACCTTCCTTTCTTTGTACCTATATTATCAACACCTTATTCTTAGACTCAATTGATGACCACCATTTCTTATTTTTAGTTGTCTTTCCTTCAAGATGAATCTATATATCAATCACACTCTATTATTAACCAATATTTGTTCTGATGTGTTGTGATTCAAAGATCACATTGTACAAAAATACTAACCCTAAAAAAATATTGAATAAAAATCCTAACTACATGGTGATACTCAACACCCTATCTCTTTGTTAGTGATGAATGATAGAGATCAATGATGGTAAGGCTTAAGCCTATAGCCTTTTAGATGCCCTAGTAGAATGGTTTCTTGAATATCCTTTAAAAAAATTATTCCATATTGTGAAATATCATGAATTATATAAGGCCCCTTCCATCTAATGTGTATATTTTATGTAAATAATTTAAATATACTATCATAGATTAATACCACTTACTATGGATAAAATTCATTTGATCACAAGTTGTGATCATGCCACACTTTTTGACTCAACTTATTAATCTCTTATGTCAATTGTGATCATTGCCTATTTTCCTTCATTTTGACCAAATACATCAATCTGTCTTTCATTGAATCTTGATTTCCCATCCTCATAATCATTATAATTCACAGACTAGGAAAAATGTATTCCATAGGCATAACTACCTCAAGACCATAAAATAACTCAAAAGGATTGAATCCTATCACACATTTATAATTTTTCTAGTATTCCCAAATAATAAAATGAATATGATCATCCTAATCATCCCTTTGAAAATTGTATATCTTCATCAACAATTTACCCAATACATTTTTACCCAATTTAATCCTCCCAATCATTTAGTATTCACCATTGTTTAAAAGGTTTCCCTACTAACATTTGAACCAAGGGCATCTCATCAGATTGATTTAGTTTTCCCATTATTTGGAAAACATTGCATTATTTTTACACCCTATGATCATCTTGAAAAAAAATTGGCCACCAAATATCGAATCCTTAGTATCTTTCTCATAGTGGCTTTTCCTAAAAAATTATGTCCTATGACTCCTTGATGTGCTTCTAGAAGGATAAATAATCACTCATGCTCTAAAGCTACTCTATATAACACATTATTCTTTTTGATCTTATATAATAATCCATTGATGAGGCTATAAATAATTATTCACATAACCATTTTGTTCTTATCCCTTTCAACATAGTGTGTATGAAAAGTTCCTTTTTCTAAGAAATTAACAATGTCCTCTATATTGTCAAGAATCACAAAGGCTCTAAAAATTCACATCTAGGGATTTATCCTATTTTTCTTCCAATTCTTCCCCATTCTAGAGCCTACTCAAATTAATAGGTTCCACATTCTCTCTTATCAATTTCACATTTATCTTGAATTAGAATTCTTGAAATATGATTAGCCACATGGATATCCTTCCACCTAGCACAAGATTGTTAACCAGGTATCGTAATGCCTAGTGATATATAAAAAGATCCAATGGTGTTGCCAAAAGATAATGTCTAAACTTATATAGAGAAAATAAAGTTATAAGGGCTTCTCCTTTTGTGGTCTTCTAATTTTTATCTACAACTAACAATTTCCTACTCAAAAACTATATAGGATTATCTAACCCACCATATTTTGGTTGTGCTAAAAAATATCCTACTGTAATACCTAAAGCATCCACATGTACGTGGACTATTTTCTTCAAATCTAAAAAAACTAAGATAGGATATGTTACTAACCTCTGTTTGAGTTAAATAAATGTTGTTTGACATTATGATATCTGTTTAAATTTTTCATTTTTGTGTAATAACTTTTCCAATGGCATAAATATTATTGTGTATCACTTGATGAACTTTTTATAATATCTTATGTGACCCATAAAGGTTCGCACCTTTGTGGAACTAGTTAAATATGGCAGCCCCACTACTACTACAATTTTATCTTGGTAAACTAGGATTACAACATTGCATATAATGTGACCTAATAAAACACTAAAAGGTGTGAAAAACAAGTATTTGTTTAGATTCAATGAAATGTGTAGGGCTCAATAATGTTCTAACATTAAACACAATTTAAACAAATGATATTTGAATAAAGGAAGACAACCCAATCATCCAAGTAGACCTCCATAAAATCATTAATAAGGTATTTAAATGTAGTTATCGCAACCCTAGAAAAAAATGTTGGAGTATTCTTAAGACCAAATGGCATTACCTTATATGAGAATGAACCCCATTCTATTACCAAAATTATTTTAGCATGGTTTTCCTCTATAATAATAATTTTATGGTATCCCCTAAATCCATCCATGAGATAATACACCTCATGACCTATGATTGATTTAATAACCTCATCTATGAAGGGTATGGGAAATGGATTATTAATTTAAGCATCATTTAGTGTATGGTAATCCCTACATACCTAAATATCACTGGTCTTCTTTGGATGCAATACCATGGGACTAACCTAATATTATTTTTTCTATTGGATAGATGATCCCTGCTTCTTGCATGTGATACAACTCAACCTTCACTTTCATCTTCATGTTAGAATTCAATATATAAGGGCACTTTTTGTTTGGCACACTCTTTCAGTTTAATGTGCATCTCCCTTAATAATGGATCTAAAACTTTAACTTCTAAGAAATTAATTGGAAATACATCATGATAATCTCTTAATAGCTATAATGCCTTTAAAATCTCATTTTGACCCTAGTCATCTCCTAAAGTCACAATTTTGGGCACAAAATCTATTCTAATATTTTACTCAATATTCTTTAATGGTTCTTGATATACTTTTTTAGATCCACTAGGTACTGACTCTCATAGATTTCATTCTCTTTCTTGTTTTAGAATGTTTATATTATGCAATCTTTCTTCCTCCTCATGTTATTCACTTTGAATTTTTTTGATTTACTTCTCACTCTGGTTCAAAGAATCCTTCTATATCTAGATCCCCATCGCTAGATTCTATCAACTCATCTATAATTCTATTATAAGGTTTAAGAAGAGAAATATCTTATTTGCTACCCTTGTAGTTATGAATCGCTAGATTCAAATCTCAAGATGCTTCTTATTGTGATGATGAGTCTATCATAGTTCCCAAATCTTCTAACCATCTATAACATATGGAAGTTTCCAATTTTTATAATACATTTTTTGCTAATATATTTTCATCTTCAAAAATAAAAGTTTGGATTAAATCTTGTTGTATATGTGCCCAATGTTTAGTTTCCTTCCTACACTCCTGATGCATATACCATGTAGTTGGAATTCATGCTAGAGTGTGGCTAAAAATGTGCACCCAATATATTGTATTAACACCTTGTGTAGACCATATATCTACACATTTATGAATATGTATCTCGAGACATTAGACTTGTTGAGAGAATGGCCACTCTATTCTAATAGTGAGGGGTAGTTGAAATCATGCCCATATAAATTCACACATTTCATCCCATTTTAACTCTTATTTTCTATGTACTACCCACCATGTTGAAACAATTCCCTTCAAGGCATAACTAAGTGTCATAATGCTTTGATTGATATCTGATACATGGTGCTCCAACCTCAAGATAAATTGATTGAGATCATATATCATAAAATATTGTGAAAATTGACATTCTATGGTGAATACCATTCATAAAGGCCATAACTCATGATCTTCCCTAACCCAATTCAACATATGCATGTCTGAGTCACCACTTATTGAAGAGATGCTTCCCAAGGTAAAATACCTTATGGAATAGGTTATATATGATCCATTATTATTGTACTTGTATTAAATAAGAAACCTACTTTTGAATTAATTAGAGATCACATAGATAGAGAGGTACATCATTCAATTTGAAACTAAAGAGAGATATATTTTTATCACTAGCTTGTAGATCAAATGCTTTATTATCTATGACTTTATGTCTTACTCAAGCTGTGGTTTAAAGAACTAATATTTCATAGCTCACAGAACAATTTAATTTATATCTATACTAACTTTTAACCAAATATTATCACCATATACATAAGGTTATTCTATTTATTTTACAATAACATAGGGATTATGTTTTGATTTATTTGGTGGTATAATAACTATCTTATCCCCTTGATGTGCCTCTAATTGATTGCACACTATATTGATATTCATTTGACCATCATAATCCCATTTCTTACCAATCAAGGTAGGATAATGGGTTTCATATGTTTTCATGTCAATGAACTCAAAATATTCTCATAGAATCAACTCAAAAACTTTAATCTCCACATTTTCCAGTGATCAATTGGCTCTACCCTTCGATAGTTTGTAAGATTGAGAGTAACAAGATTGTAGATCAATGTTGGACTAATAATAACCTCCCAAGAAGATTTAGGAATTATGTTGATAGTACTTAAAAATAAAATACTACATTATAAATCTCATATATTGTATGTTCAATGTCCATATGTGAGTCAACATCCCAAGGTTTCTTAGTTTTGACATACTAGACCACCTTGTCAGTATGCTACTATCCTCATTGTGTGCACTCTAAACATTTAGGCAAAATATTGGTAATGTTTTGTGATATTTTTTCATTTCATAGAGTACTGAGCAGTTTCAAAAAATATATCAAATTAGTCAAACACATTCCTATCTCATAATAACACAATATTCCCATAAATTTGTGCATCAATAGCTATGGCATCTCCTTCCAACATAGTCTATTGTTGTATATCCTGAAGAACATGTATAGCTTGATACATCAATATATTTTTTGTAGTAGGATTAGGATATTTATCCCATTTCACTTTCCTAATTCCATGATCTTGTGGCATTTCTAATGGAAGAAACCATTAATCCACACATTTTTGTCTTGTAATTACTTGAATGAATTCATTTTACCTAGGTTACACATTTATCATATTTACATTACACACAAGATTTTATTTTATTTGTTTTTCTAATATGGGCAATATTTAATATGATGTTTTCTTTCAACTCTAAAATAAATGTAGTACATCTCTCTTTGAGGATTATTAGTGTGATTTTGTGTAAAGTGATTAAATTCACCACATAAATAACATTGAATGGGCTGGTGAGCTTGCTAGTTATTATTGTTGTGAGCTACATGATATCCACCTTGGTACCCTCCTCTGTATCCTCCTCTATTTTATTAAAATCCCCACTATGTGATTTATACCTAGAAAATCCTTCTTGCTATGTTTATTTTTCATTATATATACCATATTGCTACTGAGGTGATGTTGAAACCCAATTTAATTGTTAATGTTGAAGACTCACATTGTTTCATGAGGATTGATACTAATATTGTGGAGATAATGGTGTCACACTAATCAAACCATAGGGTTGATATTGGGGTAATTAAGGAATACACTTAGGACCACCTTGTGTCACACTAGTCATTTGTAGCCTTGAGCTTGGAATTCCCTACTTTGTAATAAGTAACTATTGCACTATGACTGTTGATCTGTAAACACTACACTATTACCATGCATAAATTTTTTACAATCAATACTTTTGTCAAAACACTTAATTTACAAAAATAATCAAAGGAAATGATTCAAAATTTGACCTTAAAAATGTGTTTTCAAGGTTGATCAAAAGTGGGTTTGAATATTGAATAAATAAAAGTTACAAGTTCATTCATTAATCCAATCAAGCTATCTCTAAACACGAAGATTTTAATTCCCAATTAAAATGATCATAATTAATTCAATATGCATTCAATAATTATTAATTAACTAAAATTAATCAAAATGAGGAAAAAAATGCACAGTTAAAATTACTCACGACAACCAAATTGATAATGGAGTTCACCTGTTGCTTGGGTTACATCTCTGGGTTTACTCAAAACATGAATCAATCCATTTCCATGAATTAGAAGTACATGGACAAAAGATTAAAATTGTCTAATGGATCCTATAAGACTACATAAAACTTATAAATAAACCTTCAAAAATTCTTGGTATTCTTGGTCAAACTTTCCACTTTCTTTTCGTGAAAGCAATCTCATGTTCTTGAAGTTCTCCACCAAAAGTCTCACTTTAAGGCTTTAAAAAATGTCTCAAACTAAATCAAATCAAGAAAAATAATTATATCATCAGAAGATTCTCAGAGTCTAAAACATTTTATCAGATCACTCTGAAGTCTGAAAATGAATCTAGATGCTTTGAAAATGGTGATACATGAAAATTGGTCCTAAACTAGCCATTACATAGTCTGTAAAGCTTCACTTCAAGGCATTAAAAATAGGCATAAAAAACCTTAAATCACAACACACATCATATTTTTGGAACTAGCTCAGATTCTATAACAACTCTCTAGTTCACTTCGAAGTCTGGAAATACCTCTAGGTACCTCAAAATTGAGGATGAGTGAAAATGGGTCCTCATGCCTTAGCTACTTGACTGAGAACCTGCTATTTAAATACAATTTAGTGGATTTATATAGATTTTTAGATCCTTAGGTATAGTGTTAAGGCCTTATCTTTTTTCTTAGAGGTCAGGAGTTTGAATCCCAACTTAGCATATCCATGCTCCAAGTCTTATCATTATCCCACATTTGGCAAATGACAATGTATTTTGGATTTTTTTTAAGCTTTGACCTCCATGTTTCAAGTTGTCAAAATGTATTTTATTGGAAAAGTCTTAATATGGTCGGTGGTTATGTTGATGTGGCTCAACCTCAAACTTGTTATTTGGTTGGAACAATGCATGGTCTCAGCTAAATTGGAATGCTCAAACCAAAGTTGGCATTATGATGTGGCTCCCATCTGATCTCGTAGTAGTATTGGGCTCATTTGATGTGGCAACATTAGATTATACCATGTGGTAGCTTGAGGGCACTCACTTGGCCAATACATAAAAGTTTTCAAAGATAAAGGATGAAAACAAACCCAAATTGTTTACCTGACATGCTACCACATGTCACACCCTGATTGGTCCATGTCATCATTTTTATTGGGTTTTGACCACAAATTTGACTGGCCATAGCTTTTGCATATGAACTCAAATTTGGTCTATTAAAAATGCATTAGAAATATTGAAATGAGATATATGTCATGGAACTAGTTTATAAATGTTCTATGATGATTAAATTTTCTAGTTTGACTAGTTTTGACCACTTGTTGACCAAAACTTTGATCAACTACACTAGTATTAAACAAGCTTTGTTTCTCAAGTTTTGCATACCATTAGAAAGGTCTTGAAAATATCTATGCAATGAAAATGGTTTTAGGACCATTTGAGATCATTCCAAAAATGACCTCTAGATCACACCTCCCCATGAATAAGGCTTTTAGTCTACCAAAAGTTGGTACCTGACTTGATCCTCTGAAATGCCAATTAATTCTGAAGATACTCTGATGGGTCTTATCAATCTACTAAGGTTTTGAAACTATGAATAAAATTCTTGGAACAACCAAGTGATCACATATTTTATTAATTCCTTTACTACTACACAACTATTAATAACCTCTACATAGAATTAGGGTTTAGAATTTGATGACTTCCTATGTTGCACGACTTCACAAGAGCCTCTACACAAATAAACCTAGTGATATTTTATATTACACGATCTCAATAAGCCTCTACATAGAATTATAGTGATCTCCTCTACTACATGGCTTCAACGAGCCTCTACACAAAAGTCTAGTGATCTCCTCTACTATATGGATTCAATGAGCCTCTACATAAAAGTCTAGTGATCTCCTCTACTACATGGCTTCAATGAGCCTCTACACAGATCTAAGATCCTGAATCTCCTCTGCCACATGAACTTAATGAGCCTCTACATAGGTTTGAGATTTTATATGTACATCCATGTCCTACTTTGCTATATGACCATCTAATGACCTCTACACATAAATACATATGGATAATAGCACTTCCATCAATGTCCTCTTCTATTTCATGACCTCTATAGGCCTCTACATAGAATTGCATGTGGACTTAGTGCTTCTTGAGTTTGCTAAACTATTCTCTATAGAATAACACTTAATAGAAACAAGAATATAACATAGCCTAATTTGTATATATCATTGTTAATGGAAAACATCTACCAAAATGTGAAAAGACAACTTGAGTATGATAAACTTGTCACTTAATTTTTCTTTATAGGTGATTCCACAAAAAAAAATTGTAATTTTTATAATGCATGTATATACAGATTAAAAATAGTGCCTCTTGGGTCTTTTTACATTATGCATGGTGTATGTCACAATACTGCCCATATGGATCTTATTCATACATCCTAACTAGCACACTATTTTTGTTGGTTCTATGAGCATATACAAATGGATAAACCAAAATGATCAAAACCCTTTAACTACCACCTAAGATTCGTTACCAGTGATTGAATCCTAGTGTGGGCCTGACTCCTTCAGTAGTCTCCCTATGGATCATTATGTGGCTCACCTTCAGGTTCCTAATGGTCACTTGGTACATATGAGTCTAATGTCTCATTGGAATCATCATGATTGGGTCTAGAGACATATCTTGTCTCAAACTACATGATCTAAGTGTGATCTAGGTGAATCTCTATGCTATCACCTATGAAAGATGCTTGTTGAGTTGAAATAAATATTTCTTAGAATAATCTCATTCATCTCCAATGGGATGATATTGAGAGTCACCATGTCTAAGAACTATCTCCTAATTATAAATCGTAAGGTGAAATAACATGTTATCATACCTTGGAAAATGCCATTCTATATGCCAACTATTTTGGCATGCAGTAGTGGCAACATTGGCAAGCCTAGTCGATGTACTACATCAATGGTCACATAACCTATTTTGATGTCCCCATAAAACACAAGTCTAATGACACATCCCTCTAAAAAACTTTGAACACTCTACCTGAAAGCTCTCATAGATCATAAGACAATGTCCAAAGGTCTAGATGGTGTCCTATATCAAATTAAGGATTATAAATTTTGACTAGTACTCAAAATAGTAAGAGCCTTTCCTTTGTTTGTGTTCCTCTATTGGAACCACTATGGTGCATGATCAGGATGTCACAACCATCAATGTTCTACCATATGTCCACGTCTCGAGTAATGAATACAGATCAATCTAGTTGAAGCACTAGGATCATCTCAATGGTGTTTCCTACATCTTGATTCTTTTGATAGCTAAAAGTCTACTTTATATTGGAGTTTGATGATTCACTGGTCCTATCTATGCTGATGCACACTCACATTCACCACATTCATGTTTAGTTTAGCTACCTATTATACCTTCTCCCATTGGTGTGACACAACCATATGTATCACCATGCCCAAGAATAAAAACATCATCAAAAATGGCATCCACTAATACCAATCCATGGCTTCAAGCTGGTCCCAAATAGCTTGTGCTTCTATGCTAATACATAAATAGAATCTCACTAAGACAATGTGGAAAAATTGTTAGCGATTGGCAAGAACTACTCTGATACCAAAATTGATCCATAAACTCTACATTGTTACCATGCACAAGAAGTTTACAATGGATAATTTTGTGAAAACACTCAATTTCCTAAGATACTCAAGGAAATGATTCAAAATTTGACCTTAAAAACATGTTTTCAAGGTTGATCAAAAGTGGATTTTTATACTCAATGAATTAAAGTTACAAGTTTATTCATTAATCCAATCAACCTATCTCTAAACCCAAAGATTCTAAGTCCCCATTTAAATTCTCATAATTATTTAAATATTCATTCAATAATGATTAGTTAACTATAATTAATCAAAATCTAAAAAAATAATTCACAATCAAAAGTACTCATGATAACCAAATTGATAATGGAGTTCACCTGCTGCTCGGGCTACATCTACAGGTTTGCTCAAAACATGAATCGATCCATTTCCATGAATTAAAATTACACGGACAAAATATTACAATTTTATAATATATCCTCTAAGACTACATAAAAATCAGCAACAGACCTTTGAAAAGTCCTGTTACTCTCGGTCAAACTTTCCACCTCCCTGTCATGAAAGTAATCTCATGTTCCTAAAGTTCTCTATCAAAAGTATCACTTCAAAGATTTAAAAAGTGGCTCAAACTAACTCAAATTAGGAAAATAATTATATCACCAAATGTATCTCATAGTTTATAACATTTCATCGGTTCACTTTGAAGTTTGAAAATGACTTTAGATGCTTCAAAAATGGTGATACATGAAAACTAGTCCTAAATTGGCCATTACACAGTCTGCAAAGCTTCACTTCGAGGCATTAAAAACAAGCTTAAAAAACCTCAAATAAAAACACTTAGCATATGGCTATAATTATCTTAGAGAGTAAAATAACTCTCTAGTTTAATCTAAAGTCTAGAAATACCTATAAGTACCTCAAAACTGAGGATGAGTGAAAACGGGTCCTTATGCCTTAACTACTCAACTGAGAACCTACTATTCAAATACAATTTAGCAGCTTTATATATTCATTCAGATCCTTGGGTATAGTGGTAAGGACTTATCATTTTTCTTGGATGTCAATATTTCTAATCGTAACTTAGCATATCCATGCTTCCAGTCTTATCAGTATCCCACATTTGGCAAATGACAATGCATTTTGGCTTTTTTTAAGCTTTGACCTCCACATTTCAATTTGTTGACATGCCTTTTGTTGGAAAAGACTTAATATGGTTGGTGGTTATGTTTATTTTGATCAACCCCAAACTTGGTATTTGGTTGGAAAAATGTATAAGCTCAGCTGAATTGGATTGCTCAAACCAAAGTTGGCATTGTGATGTGTTCCCATCCGATCTCGTAGTAGTGTTGGGTTCATCCAATGTGGCACCATTAGATTCTACCATGTGGCAAATCAAATGAACTCACTTGTCCAATCCATACACATTTTAAAATATGAAGGATGAAAACAAATCCAAAATTTTTACTTGACGTGCTACCACCTGTCACACCCAGATTGGGCCACATCATCATTTTTATTAGGTTTTCACCATAGCTTTGACTAGCCATAAATTTCACATACAAACTCAGATTTGGTCTATTCAAAATACATCAGAAAGATTTAAACAAGCCATACACCATGGAACTAGTTCAAAAATGTTCCATTATGATCATTTTTTTAGTTTGACCAGCTTTGACCACTTGTTAACTCAAACTTTGACCAATTTCACTAGGAACAAATAAGCTTTGTTTCTCAAGTTCCACATACCGTCAGAAGACATATGTAATGGTAGTGGTTTTAAGATAATTTGAGATCATTAAAAAAATTACCTTTGGATTGCACCTCCCCACTAAAATTTTTTTTGGTCCACCAAAAGCTGGTACCTAACTTGATCCTCTAAAATGCTAATCAATTCCAAAGATACTCTAATGGGTCTTATCAGTTTACTCAAGTTCCAAAACTATGCCTACAACACTTGGAATAACTAGTTGATCACACCTTTCATAAACTTTTTTTTATACATGGCCATCAATGGCCTCTACATAGAACTAGGGTTCAAAATGTGATGACTTCCTATGCTGCACAACTTCATAAGATCCTCTACATAGATAAGCCTAGTGATATTTTCTACTGCACGGTCTCAATGAGCCTCTACACAAAAGTCTAGTGATAACCTCTATTACACAACTTCAACAAGCCTCTACATAAAAGTCTAGTGATCTCCTCTACTACACAACCTCAATGAGCCTCTACATAAAAGTCTAGTGATCTCCTCTATTGCACAGCTTTAATGAGCCTCTACACAGATCTAAAATCCTAAATCTCCTCTACTACATAGCCTCAATGAGTCTCTACATAGATTTAAGATTTTTTACGTACATCCACATCCTCCTCTACTTCACAACCATCCAAGGACCTCTACACATAACTATGCATGGATAATAACACTTCCATCAAACATCCTCTTCTACTACACAACCTCTATGGGCCTCTACATATAACTGCATGTGGACCTAGTGCTTCTTGGATATGCTAAACTATTCTCTATAGAATAACACTTAACAAAAACAAGAATATGGCATACCCTAATCTGCATATACTATTGTTAATGGACAATGTCTACCAAAATGTGGGAATGCAATTTGAGTATGATAAACTTGTCACTCAATTATTCTCTATAGGTGATTCCACAACAAAACAAATTACAATTTTTACAATGCATGTATATACAGATTAAAAATAGTGCCTCTTGGGTCTTTTTAAATTATACATGGTGTATGTCACAATACTACTCATATGGGTCTTATTCATATATCCTAAGTAGCGCATTAGTTTTATTGGTTCTATGAACATATACAAATAGATAAACCAAAATTCTCAAAAACCTTTAATTACCACCTAAGATTCCTTACCAGGCATTGGATCCTAGTTTAGGCTTGGCTCCTTTAGTATTCACCCTATGGATCATTATATGACTCACCTTCAGGTTCCTAATGGTCAACTAGTACATATGAGTCTGATGCCTCACTGAAATCATCGTGACTAGGTATATAGACCTATCCTATCTCAAACTACATGATCCAAGTGTGATCTAGATGAAGATATATGCTATCACCTATGAAATATGCTTACTAAGTGAAGAGATAAAGATTTATTAGAACAATCTCATTCATCTCTAATGGGATGATATCGAGAGTCACCATGTTTGAGAACTATTTCCCAACTATAAATTTTAAGGTACAATAACATGTTACCATACCTTAGACAACATCATTCTACATGAAATCTATTTTGGCATGTGGTAGTGGCTAGTTAGCAAGATGAATTAATGTACTATGTCAATGAACACACACCTGTTCTAATGTCCCCATCGAACACAAGTCTAATAACACATCCCTCTAAAATAACTAGAACAATATACTTAGAAGCTCTCATAGATCGTAAGATAATGTTCAAAGGTCTAGATAGTATCTTGTTTAAAATTAAGGATTCTAAATGTTGATTGGTGCTTGAAATAATAGGAGTCTTTCCTCTATCTATATTTCTTTGTTGGGACGACCATGGTACATGATCAGGATGTCACAACTAGTAATGTTCTACCACATGTCTATGTCTCAAGTAATGACTGCAGATCAATCTGGCTGAAGCACTAGGATCATCTTGATGGTATTTCCTCCATCTTGACTCTTTTACTAACTAAGAGTCTACTTTCAATTAGAGTTTGATGATCTGCTAGTCCTATCTATGCTAATGTGCACTCATGTTCACCACAATCATGTTTAGATCAACTATCTAATGTGCCTACTCCCATTGATGTGATACAACCATATGTATCACCATGCCCAAGAAAAATAGCATCATGGGAAACTACATCCATTGATATAAATCAGAAATATACCTTTGAAAAGTATCGGTACTCTCGATCGAACTTTCCACCTTTCTGTCGTGAAAGCAATCTCGCATTCCTAAAGTTATCCACCAAAAGTATTAATTTGAGGATTTAAAAAGTGGCTCAAACAAACTAAAATAAGGAAAGTATTATATCACCATAAGAATCTTAGAGTCTAGAATATTTCATCAGTTCACTCTAAAGTTTGAAAATGATTCTAGATCTTTGAAAATAGTGATACATACAAATTGGTCCTAAACTGGCCATTACACAATCCATAAAGCTTCACTTCAAGGCTTTAAAAATATGCTCAAATGACCTCAAATATAGACACTTAGTATATGGATGTAACTAAATTGGAGTTTAGAACAACTCTCTAGTTCACTCTAAAGTCTTAAAATACATCTAGGTACCTCAAAACTGATGAGTGAAAACATGACCTTATGTCTTAACTACTCGGTTGAGAACCTACTATTCAAATACAATTTATTAGTTTTATATAGATAATCATATCCATGGGAATAGTGTTAAAGACTTATCATTTTTACTTATAGGTTGAGACTTTGAATCCCAACTTAGCATATCCATGCTCCAAGTCTTATCATTATCCCACATTTGGTAAATGACAATGCATTTTGGCATTTTTTTTTAAAGCTTTGACCTCCACGTTTCAAGTTGTCAACATGCCTTTTTATTGGCAAAAGATTAATATGGTTGGTGGTTATGTTGATGTGGCTCAACCCCAAACTTGGTATTTGGTTGGAACAATGTATGGGCTTGGCTAAATTGGAATGCTCAAACCAAAGTTGGCATTGTGATGTGGCTCCCATCTGATCCCATAATAGTGTTGGGCTCATCCGATGTGGAAACATTAGATTATACCATGTGGTAGCTCAAGGGCACTCACTTGGCCAATCCATATATGTTGTAAAATATGAAGGGTGAAAACAAACCCAAATTTTTTTCCTGACGTGCTACCATGTGTCATACCCAGATTGGGCCACATCATCATTTTTATTAGGTTTTAACCACAACTTTGACTGGCCATAACTTCCACATATGAACTCAGATTTGGTCTCTTTAAAATGTGTCAAAATTTTTTTAATGAGATCTACACCATGAAATTGGTTTATAAATGTTTTATGATGATCAAATTTTCTAGTTTGACCAGCTTTGACCACTTGTTGACCCAAACTTTAACCAACTACATTGGGAGCAAATGAGCTTTGTTTCTCAAGTTTTTGATACCATCAAAAAGATCTTGATAATATATATGTAATGTTGGTGGTTTTAGGACAATTTAGATCATTCCAAAAATGACCTTCAGATCATCTATGAAGACATTTTTGGTGATATATTCCTTCAGTTCCTACAAAGCTCGATAACTTTTCTCATCATGATTAGTCAATTTCTAAAAATTATAGTACAAACTTTAGAAATTTTTAATGTATTGTTGTAATAGATGAAACTTTGAGGTTGCATGCCCTATTACTCTACATAGTTTTTAGAACTCTATTTTGAGTTTAGGACAATCATTCCTTTGATGTCCTTCTCGAACACACTCTATACATCATTTCCCCAATTTAGGTCTTTTTATTTCATGCATCTCATCCATTATCTTGAAAAAATCATCAATTTTTGCCTTAGCTTTGGAGACTACTAATGGAGCATCTCCATACTCCTCAATTTATTCAACTCATAGGGAAACTACTTGATCATCAAGCTTAGTCAAGAATTAGGACTGTGCAATGGAAAATCTAATTCTAGATCACAACCCTTCCACAAACTAAGAATCCTTGTCCTTGTCCTCCATGATAAAATAATTTTTTTTCATGTCTAAAAATCTATGATCATGGTCTGATACAGATTCTCTGCTTCACTATCGAATCTCCTTCAAATCTTAAATTATCTAACTCAAACACTTTTTCATATTAAATTATAAAATTAAATAATCTTTAACTTGATGAATATATAGGGCATTAACATCCATTTTAAAAATTAATTCCAAGGCTTGACCTATCAAGGCTCCTATGAGTTCACACTTATTTACATCTTCAGAGGTTACTCCCTTAACCTATCATTTCATGTTGCAGGTTAACAAATACTATTCAGGGTCTATAGTCCCATCATATTTCGTCAAAGTGATAAACATACCTATATTAAATTCCATATTTTTCATACATTCAATTACTATTATTGACTTATACACACTAGTAATTATGACTATAGGTTTCTACGCATTAGTGATTGTGACTATAGGCTTTTACACACTAATTTTTATAGGTGTCTTAAAACTAGTATTGAAAGTGAAACCAACCTACTATAACATCTTCTTATCTATTTATTTCTTAGTCTCTATAATAAATTTACCAATTTTATCCCTAAATGATTCAAACCAGATTCTATTTATCCCTTCCTATGAACTTTGTGTACTTCTAACTAATGACAAATTAGATTTAGGGGATGCATACTCAAGAAATGAATGATCTTTGTCTTCATCTTATTCTATCTATGATCTTGAACCTACGATATTTATATAATTTTGCATAATTTATTGCAAATAATATTATTATTTATTGCAACCTATCTTTCCAATGACTGTGGGTTAAGAATTGGGTCATTATTTATACTGAAAGTCTTTTTGTTTTGAAGATTTTTTAGGAGGTGGTTCATTTATTATGATGACTATGAATGTGGGTTTACAATTCTTTTATGAAGGTGTAACTCTATTAAGTTTATGTGGTATGTGGGTTGTGTTACCATTTCTTTATTGTAAACTAGTTAAGCTAGTTTGATGTTAAGGCTACATGCAACTTAAGAAAGAAAAAAAATTAATATAAATCCTCAACTCTTAGATTCAAAAATGAGTGTATTCAGAGGGCTAATATTTTGACCAATTGATAATTTTTTAAACTAATTTTTGTACCTAAATTTAGGTTGGGTTTTAGGATGTTTTTAACATAAAAAATAGTTATGGTTATTGACAACACCCAACATTATGTTGTAGTTGTTAGTTTTGGGGTGGTGGCTGCCATGATTAGCCTTGATACCAAGACTAATGGAAAGGTGGCTATTGGTAATGTTTTATCAAATTTTGAGATGGAGGTGACATGTAATGGAATGAAGAATAATTATAGGAAGGAACAACATATTTAAAAAAATGAAAATTAATTAACAATGGGTCGCTAGGCATACTTAGATTTATTTGCATTGTTGGCCAGAGTACTATTGGAAATACAAAAAACCTTGGTTCATTTTAATTCACAACTTTCATCTTATTATTTATTCTACCCTCCTATGGCCAATCACATTGATGACCATGTTTAATCTTTCACCTGAAACAATCATGGTGAGAAATGACAAAATATTCTTTTGTCAGTTACCTTTGAAAATTTATCTCTTCCTATATAAATTAATCACTTATTATTTTAGAAACATGAATAATTTATACATGTAAATGAAACATTAATTTTGAGAAAATAAAAAATATATAAATTACATTTTTTGAAGATAAGAGTTATAAACATAGTTTTTTTGTTTTGGTGCAATTCATCTGTAATTTTATTTTTCAGCTCTAGAATATGAAGGCATTGGTTCAGATGTGGCATCCCCATTAGGTTGAAGTGGTATCATACATATTTCACTACCTATCATAGTACATGGGTGGATCCCCTAAATCTGTGTGCATTTTCAATTTTACGTTGCCTTCAAATTCTTCATTTTGAAGTGATTTTCTCTGTAAATTATGTTGACTAAACCATCCTAAAAATGAACCATATCTATTGATTTGATATTAATTTAACCACCTATGGAATCCATGAATTTATATTTGATGTATATAACTAATTCATATTCCTTTTCTTCACAACCCAACATAGGATGACTTGTTTCAGGATTTTTATCCTTAAAAATTGGTGCATGAAAAATGACCTACATATTATTTGTAATAATTGATGCATGTTGCTCCTTAAAATCTAGTTTATATGTTACTATAGAGGTGGTTTATATAAGATATATGTCATTAATGGATATGATATAAAACATAAAATCAACTACTACATGTTGATATTTCCATCAACAAGTGTAGAGCTTTCAATTTATACAAGTTGACATTGTTCACCATCAAGTCCAAGGATTTATGCAGTCATAGTTTTGGATATATCTATAGGTGTTATGTCTAAATGAAATATTCCATTATAAATAGCTACATGCATTTTTCTAGGCACATGTTTAGGAAGAATTCCCTTCTCTGAATGTTCCTACATTTCTCTTGGAGAAATTAATACGGACACTCCTCTCTTAAAATTATATAGAGATATTTTGTAAAAGGAAGTGCTTGTATTTGTCACTTTCCATCAATAATTACATGATTAATTATAATAATGACTTCATGTAATGTATTATTACCAATAGTTCCACAACCAACTATTTCATGCTGATTTATTTTATTGTTAAGTACATGAAAATTTGAAATACTAATTGCCATAGGTTCTCTAATATCTACATGATTTATTATAGGAGAAACTAATACATGTAATACTTATTCACCAATAGCCATAGGATCCATTATTACATATAGTTTTTTTCACTAAGACATGAAATACCAATGATTGTAGGTTGATATCCACCTCTTATGGAAAAAATGTCTTTAGATAGTTTCCTTCACCATCATCTGCAATATAAACTTCTACAAAATGATCTTATTTATTAAGTTTTAGAGAGGTTATTTTAGGTTGGTGTTTTTCACTAAAAAATGTAAGGGAAGATAATGTAGGTTGATTTTATTCATTTTTAATGCATATTTTGTTATATATGCTACAATTTGGTGTTATTCAATAATTTCATCCATTTATTTAGTTGTAGGTTATCTTTCTCCAATAGGGATGAGTTTCTAAGAAAAATAAATTAATGCTATTAGTCATTCTTTATTGAAAAGTGTAGGAATTTTTTTATTATAAATTAATGCAAACAACCTTTTTTGATGAATTTTGGCAAGAACAATTACTATAGACTAGTTTACATCAATAAGTGTAGGTGTTTGTATATCTCCTACTTCTATTGAGATAGTTGGGGCTTGCACCTTATTGTTATTCTCTTTTAGTCTTCAAATCATAGCTTTGAGGGTTATTATCTCCTTTTATACAACAACTGTATTCACATCACCATTACCAAAATTCAAAATTTCCTCATGCATTACTTTTACCCACACAAAGTATTTTTATAATTTCACCTATTAATACCATATCATGTATAGACAAGACCTATGATATGAGTTTACATAGTTTATCCTTGCAATGAAAGGTGTGAATTTGTAATTTTGTAACCCCTATTATTATAAATAAAATATAATTTAGGATAATAATGAATTTAATATAGGAAAGTAGTAAATTAATATATAAATCAGGAAATTATAATAGGAAATCTAATAGATTATAGTGTTTTATACCTTTCCCCACAATGATACCAAAATTATGCGTAGAATCAAACAACCAATTAAACTAAAACAAGACCAATCCCTCACATTAAACCCAATAAACCTCTTTTGAGGGAAAAACACTTGGTTTATTGACTATCCTACTTTCAGTAATTATCAACCTAAGGTAAATTAAGCTTGACAATGTGTCAGCACTATATGTTTGACACTAGTATCTCTTGAAAATTGGGGTCATAATTGTTGCATAATTGAAACATGTATACAAAGAGAAATGTAACTGATATATAAATCAATCTTATCTTGAATAAGATAAATCCTACTTACACTTCTATTTGTTGATACATTAGATATTCAGGGTCATGACCAAGGTGGATCTGTTAGACCTATCCAAGGGATCTCTTACCATAATATTATCACTAGAGAGGGTTACAAAGTCTCTAGTCAAGCAAAACTATGAAATAACCCTAACTAGGTCCTATGTTTCCATATTCACTAAATAAGTAAATGATAAAAGAAAAGTAAAGTCTAATCTAGTGCTCACCAAAGTTTGTGGCATAAAGTGGGGGTAGTAAACATCAGAAGTAAACATGAATAAAATACATATACTCACATCAATGTATATAAAATCATAATGCATGGGAAAGAAGTAAAATGCATATCTATCTACTCTTAAAAAGGAGAAACAAAGTTAGCAATATTTACCTTTGAAGTTGAACCCATTGAGCCTCAATCTCTTCCTTGTCCAAGGTGATTCACAAGAGGTTATTGTGGTATGTAAAGATGAAAAGGATAAATCATCTCTAGGCTAGATAATTTATCTATGCATCCAAAAGACTCCTCCACAAGATTAGATATGTATCTCAAAATAAAGTATGAAACCCTAAGTTATGCTCATCAAGCATAATGGTTGATAAGTAGATGCACAACATATATTTCTTCTTCTTCTTCTTCTCTTATCTTCCTAAGAAATGATGAAATAAATGTATTTATATAGCCGAATCTAAACCTAAAATTTTCTAAAAGTTTAGCTAATAGGGTTGGCCCAATCGACTATATATCTTTATTAACAAAAAAAATAGGTCTTACTCTAGGTCAGCCAAGGGCCAACCTAGAGTCTAAATGAGTTTTTTCAATTAGAGTACAGAGTCGATGGAGATGACAATGTATTGTAAATTGTAAAAATGAATTTTAGGCTAGGGAAGGGATAATGAAGGCATAAAATGACTAGATGAGGGTGCAAAAAGGAGGAAAAGTTTAGGGGAATGTTTTTTGGAGATATTTGTGTAGATAAAAAGTGGTAGTAAAGGGAAAATAATCATGCGAAACACCAATGATCTACCCACCCATTTCCTAGTGCACCCCTTAAGGTGTGCACTTAGAGTGAATGTGACTTGATGGGTTCCTACAAGAGAGAAAGCATCAATAATTGATAAAGTTTCAATATATTATGTATATGCATATGCCCCACTCTAATCTCATTAAGTGTCACTTAGATGTAACATGAGATGGTGCTTTGGGAAAATAACATATCAACACACAATGCTAAAGCTAAATAAATTTTAGTAAAGATAAAATAAGATAAATGAAAGGATTTAATGGAAAAACACATACCTTTACATACCTTAGTGTTGTAGATAAATAAGGAGATGCAAGAATTGTGAAGATGTCCAATGTATGGAACATTAGGTGAACATGTAGAATTTATCAGAAAGAAGAGATAAAAAATCAAAAAATTTACAACATATACATATAATAGACGAAAAGTATTCTTTTTGATATTAGTATTGTAGAACATTTTTTGGTTTGGAAAAAGAGACAGTAGAAACAAATATATGATAAAAATACATAATCTGGTAGTAAATATTTGAAAGGAAAATAATTTTGAATAGTAAATATAAATAGGGTGAAAAAGAATTCATTTGTTATTTTTACTATCTTGAGAAAATAGATCTCTGAGAGACCTAGTTGGAGATCAAAGAGCCATTATGGTGAGGAGATAACAACTGAGATGGGTAGGCTGCATAGTAGTTGTAGTGAGTGAAACATAGGAAGCAATTGGAAATTTCAAAATTTTAAATATTTTTATTTGAAATGAAGCTAAAAATATAAAACTAACTTATAGGTAAAATCTAGGCACCATAATGAACCCTAGGAATTTTTTAGGTAAACTAGGGGTAAATGGGGTATTGGGTAGAAATAATTTAGACCAATAAATTCCTAAATCATTTATGGTAAATGGTCAAAAATTCACCATTATGGAAGAACAGAGTCGACCTAGTCGATTGAGTCCATAAGGCAAGCTAAAAGAAAAGGGCCAATTGCATAGTAATGGGATGATTTAATATGTTAATAGGGGGCCAATTATGTATCATTGGGATGATTTAGTTGGTAAGGGAAAAAAATTTTAAGACGTATAATAAGGTTGACAAATTTTTTTAGATACGGTCGATGTAGTATCATAAAACAAGGTTGACTATGTATAACAAGGCCGATATAGTATTATAAGGAAAGATGATGACTGATATAGTATTATTGATGTGGCTAATTTAGTTGGAAAAAGAAGGGGCTGATTTAGTATCACAAATAAAATATAGGGCCAATTTAGTATTAAATGGGTCATTTCTATAAAAATTTGAGAAACTAAGTCAAACCAACTGATTTAAGTTCCTAATTTTTTGTAATTTTTAAGAATGTATTTTGATTATTTATGACATGGATATATGATACATCCTTTGTTGTTTGATATTTTATAGAGACACTAGAGGTATTGTTACCTAATAGATGCATCATGGCTTCCAGACCTACTAGATCGATTGACTAATGTGGATTAGATCCTACTTAGTGTTGATCTCATTATAATATTATTTGGATCATGGAAATGGTTGACCAATGATTTTTGATGGGGATATCATAGAGGTGGGTATCACACTAGAGGATGTCCACACATTGTTAAGACTGTAAATATAAGGGACATCGATAATCATTGGGACACCAAATGATCTAGAGGAGAGGTGAGCACTTGCCCAGTGGGTGATGTGATCAGATAGGATATACCCTAGATTGAGGGTGAGTTTATTTGATATATATATATATATATATATATATATATATATCATAAATATTCTAGACATTTGGAAAGCCATGATTAGACTTGTGATAGTGCAAGTGCTATGTCACAAGTTGGATGATAAGATATCACTATATGAAATAGCCTTATGTCAATCCATATTAGATCAAGGGACACTCTATGGCTTTAGGGATGTCATTTGTGTCTAGCTCATGCATGATATGTATGGGATTATATCTAGAGGGAATAAGACTATGGGGCATATTTTTTTGTTGAGTGCTTGGATATATGAGAGGTTCTTCAGGTATCATCCAATTAGGTTACCCCATGTGGTCGATGATAGGTCACCTCAGGTGGAAAGTCTAGAAAAGACATAGTCTTTGATTTAATTTTAATCCATTGATTGATAAACTATGAGAAGATAATTGATTGAATGAGAACTAAAATGTAGGGTATCAGGGCTTTCTGAAGAGAGTTATTTGATGTACAGGTAGATTGTGTAGCTTCTAAAATTTATTCTTACGATCTAGATGAAGAATGAATATAGGAAATATTTAAGGCCTTTGATTCATACTCAAATAAGTTATGAGCAAAAAAATTGCATCTAGTGACATGATTGCTAGGGTAAGTCAGAATCCCATACCCAGTGACCCCTTTATTAGTTCTAGTTTATTAAGCATGACATTATAGAGAGCTAAGGGGGAGATGAAGAGGAGTACCAGTAGAGATACCCATGATTAGGTAGTGATGTGCTAGACCATGGACTGATTGAGTATGAAAGTAGGAAATAATGGGAGGAGATGAGATGGATGTGGATGTAGACCCACAAATAACACCACAATAGGCATGAAAACAACAATAGTGACCACCCTAGACACATTGTAGATAGAGGCACCACTGATGAGATCAGGTATAGGTGAGGGCTATAACATAGGATCATGGTGTGCTCGAGTGGTGACTCCTAGATTTTCACTAGGGTGGAGGTGGCCTATAGAGGAGGCATTAGATGGTTTAATGGATGGAGATACCATGCTTGGTGGATGATCAAATGGGGATATGGTGGTTGGCAACACCAACACTGGTGAGAAATATTTAAATTTTGATTTAATATTTGATAAATGACACTAGTTACATGTGATTATAATAGATAGAAAGATTGTTTTGAGATATCTATGTGTGATCTAATGTATATGTAGTTTTGGTTTGTATATCTTATGATAGAGGAGATTAGATGGGGATATATAATTATGGTTACACACCATGACATTTTAGACATGGTGTCAGCTCCAAATGACCCCACCACATTAGATGATCCTATGGTACCATCTGCCCCAACCCAGGTAGGTTAGTTTAGATTAGTGAGGGAGGCCATGAGGTAGTTGTAGAGATGCCAATATGGGTTACAACCACTAGTAGGGGTAGGAAAGGGAGATGTACAAGCTTGGTAGGCCATAGCTTAGGAGAGAAATGCACATGGCTACCCCTATCTAGCTTGGATAGTTGTAGGCCCAAGTGCCCAATATATAGGGGATAGGTAGTAGGTTTGAGATCCTAAACTACCTCATTATAACATAACATGTAGAGGGGATAGTCCCAATCATCTATGGGCAGTTTGGCTAGGCCAAAGGATAGGTAGGATGAAGCCCAACCCTAGGTCTAGAGTGATTATGTATTTTGTACTTTGTATTATATATATATATATATATATGTATGTGTGTGTGTGTATATATGCGTGTGTGTGTATATATGTGTGTGTGTGTGTGTGTATACACACATACATACATACATACATATACAGATATATATGTGTGTGTGTGTGTGTGTGTGTGTGTAGCTAGATTTGATCTTATGAGTTGTATTTGGTTGTGGATGTTTATGCATGGATATATTTATTTCTATCACATCTATTTATATATTTTTTGTATATGCTATGGGAAATATATGTGGAGTGTTTTATTTTTTATCATTATGTGATACACATGCATGGTTAAAAATAAAATTATAAAAGAAATGAATTGGAAAAGTATAAGTCAAAAAAAAAAATTTATTACACACTATATCATGATGGGAAATGTGTAATAAAAAAACATGACTAAGTATAATAAACCAAAGATGGTAAAAGGGGAACAAATATGTTTAAGCCATGTAAAATATTTTCACCAAATTAAAACAAATAAAATCACACTATATCACATTTGGAAGTATGAAAATAATGAAATAAAATGGAAAGCACATGAAAAATAAATCATGTAAAAATAAAATAATTAAGTCAATCAATCTTACTAAATCACATTGGAAAGTATAAAAGAGAAAAAAATTGGAAAAATGAACTTTAAATTGATCATACTAATTCAAGTTGGGAAGTATGAAAATTTTAAGAAAATAGTTGTTATCATACATGCAATCAAAAAATAAGAAGATAAAAGTGAAAAATCAATGAAGTAAGCATAAAACATACTACATCAAGATGGAAATCATGTCAATGATGTGTAACTCATAATCAACCACTATTTATCTTAAAATTTACATGTAATTTCATTGTGAATTGGGTATTGGAATATTTTGTGAGGAAGGCCTGGTCCTATCCATGGTCTCACACTAAAACTCACAAGGGAACTCTAATGAGGTGGAAACAACTAGGGAATTTTTTTAAAAAAGTAATTTTTATGATGTGTTAGATTTTTGAGGAAGGCCTGGCCCTACCCATGGTCTTACAATTAAATCACAAAGGGAATCAATAAGGGGGAGTGATCAATGAACAAAATAATATTTCTCAAGGTGAAATATTAGGAATGTTGTAAATGAAAGAGGGAATGTAAAAATCACAATGTAGACATCTATGAGAAGACCTGAGGAAATATGAGGCACAATAAGAACATATAAAATATGCTAAGTGGCTAGTGACCATCAATATGCAAAGGATACCCGTTCACATCGGGTTCACCTGAATGTATGTAAAGGAAAATGCAACTGATCTATAAATCAATCCTAGATCAGATAAGATAATCCTACTTACACTTTTGATTATTGATACATTATATATTCAAGGTCATGACTAAGATGTATCTACTAGACTTGGCCAAGGGATTTCTTACCATAATAATATCACTAGGGAGGGTTCCAAAGCCTCTAGTCAAACAAAACTACATAATAGACCTAACTAGGTCCTATGCTTTCATATTCACTAAATAAGTAAATGATAAAAGTAAAGTAAAGTCTAATCTAGACTTGTAATGCTCACCCAAGCTTGTGACACAAAGTGGGGGTAATAAACATCAAAATTAAACATGCATAGAAGACATATACTCATGTCAATGTATACATAATCCTAATGCATGGGAGAGAAGTACCAATGCATATCTATCTACTCTTACAAAGGAGGAACAAAGTTATGAATACTTACCTTTGAAGATGAGCCCACTAAACCTAAATCTCCTCTTTAGCCAATTAATTTACAATAGGTTATTATGTTATGTAAGGATGACAAGGATAAATCAGCTCTAGGATACACAACCTATCTATGCATCTAAAAGACTTCTCTACAAGACAAGATCTATATCTCAAAATAAATTATGAAACCCTAAGCTATGCTCCTCAAGTATAATGGTGGATAAGAAAATGTGAAATATATATCTCTTCTTCTCTTCTCTTCCTAAGAAATGATGAAATGAATGTGTTTATATAGTTGAATCTAACCCTAAACCTTTCTAAAAGTTTAGCTGATAGGGTCAACCCAATCGACTATGTATCATTATTAACAAAAACAAATTAGGTCTTGGTATAGGTCCACCAAGGGTTGACCTATAAACTAAATGAGTTTTATCAATAGATTATAGGTTTGATGGAGCTGACAATGTATTTCAAACTATCAAAAATGAGTTTAGGCTAGGGAAGGGCTGATGAAGGCAAAAAATGACTAGAGGAGGATGCAAAATAAGAGGCAAAGATTAGGGGAATGTTTTTAGGAGATGGTTGTGTAGATAACAAGGGGTAATAAAGGGAAAACAATCCTAAAAATCACTAATAGTCTACCCACCCCTTTCTTAGTGCACCCCTTAAGGCATGCACTCAGAGAGAATGTGATTCAATGGGGTCCTATAAGAGAAAAAGTATCAATAATTGATAAAGTTTAAAAATATTATGTGTATACAAAACACACTTACATAAGGTAAATGAAATTAATTTAAAGCACACTTGCATGAAATGGAACTCATAACTGTTTGGAAGCTTCCCACACCATATGAATTAAATTTACATTATGGAATAATGCTTATACAATAAACCACACATGAAATCAAATCACACACATTATAATAATTCAATAGAAGATAAGAAATACATACAAATAATGCATAAATAAATTAAGATAATAGATGAGAAATGAGTCTACCAATCCGTGTGAGTGGGTCTTTCCTCATTTAGAATGGATCTCAACTTCTCTAATTTTTTATATGCACATTACTTCTTCAAACCAAATTTATTTCATAATGGTTCTACTAAAACAAAATAACAACAATATATAAAATGATTTTAACTCTAAATCCTATCTTCACTAACTTCTTACTTCCTCTAACTTCTAGTTTCTAACTATTTTATAACTAATTTGAAACCTAAGCTATTTAATTTATATAGGAAAGATAAATTCCTTATTTAGAGGATAATAAATTTATGAGGTTGAAAATGAAAATCTATGGTTGCACGCAAATAAAATAATTAACAATCATATCTATGAATATAACAAAATATTACATATGAAAATAATAATATGTTACAATAGAGAGAGAAAAGGATTTAGTTAAGTGAATCATTCCTCCATATAGACTCAAGGTACTCTAATTTATCCATAAGTCATGGAAGAGATCTTCCTCTAAACCACTAACTTGTTTCCAATAATTGTTACAAGAATAAATTTTATAGGAAGTCTCTTAGATTCTAAAGGAAGTACATCTAGTGGCTATAATAAGTTTACCAGATGTTATAGGAAGTCTATCCAGTGGCTAGAGGAATAGAACATAACCTACATGACATATTATAAAATATGAAAAATAGATGATACAAGATGTAGTAGTCACACTGAATCTATCCTACTTTGATTCCTATAAGTGTCTCGTATGACTTAAAATTCCTCCATTAGCAAAACCATATTATAAAATCATCTAATTACATTATTTTATTTAGAGACCAATATTTTGTATCATAACATAAATAATATGCATCAAGGATAGAAATAAGGATGAAAACATGGTTTAGGATTATAAAAATGGCCAAAGTGGATGAATTTATGGACTAATAATGTGTTAGATGAGTGTCATTTCTTGCATTCATCAACCATATAGTTCATTGTGCCTACCTATAATAGCTATGTACATATTATCCAAACACTTGATTATGCATAAAATACTATAAATTGGTTTGATTTTCCTCAAAACCCTAGGTCCATTTGTGAAGGAATGAAACCTATTAAAAATTGGGAAGTGTAATGGGTTAAACTAATCCTAATCATCCCCACTGATTATTAACCACTGCCTACATGTCCATACTTTGAAGAGGGAAGTCAAACCCCACATATCTCTTCCCATTAGTGTGAATATGAAATTTTGGTCCTTTGTTATATTAATGCACCTTATGATCTAACTTTATATACTTGACAATGTCTAGTCTTTACTTAGCTTGGTGTGCTTCAGACTTAGATGATTAATTGATCTTAGTTATTAATTTTCCAGTTGAGAAGAATAGGGTAGTTTTTATCAATGAATAATAATGTGTAGATATGTACAAATTGAGTTCTTTATGAGAAATAAATTGACCTTGATTTTTATTAATATGAGTTTATTTGGGTAATTTATCACACCACCAAAAAAACTAGATGAATGGGCCAACCCATAGGAATTGATTAGATTTGAAAAAAAAAGTTTCTATGTGAGAGACAATAATGTAAACCTCAGAATAGTTCCATCGATAAAACTATATGATCATAACATTTGTGTCCAAAAGACATGAATGAAAATATGATGAAATTGATATGTCTAAGTAATATATTTATCTAGTTTGACATGGACTGATTGGTTCCTATAGGTGACTAAAATCAAAACATGAGGGTCAGACTCATAGTGAAGCATGTGGATGCAAGAGAAGGCAAATGATGATTTTTTGGAGATGTACAAGTTATGTAGGATATATTTAGGTTAGCATTGACATTTCCAAATTTTTAGTACTAGATATTAGTGTTTACAAATTCTTACCTTTTATTCTAGTATTGGAATGAAATACAAATATTAGAGTACAAGGATAAAAATATAATGAGTGTGTACAATACACTTTTTCTTTGGGTGAAGGCTCCAAGTGTGTAGCTTATCCTCAAGTAAAACCTATAATGAAAATGTAGTATTCAATTTACATATGTGAAATATAAAATTTGAATTATAATTTAAATTTAATCTTAAGGGTAAGGAAGGAGCAGACCTATATGTAGATGCAACCATGTTGTCATATAAATTGTTGTATATGATGCTACCTTGTTGAAGCATTGGATAGTGGTTCCTCTCATTGCATTATTAGAGAATTAAGGGTGATTAAGCCAAATATATGTAAATATGAAAGCCATTAGGTTGGGAATAAAATGTTTAAACCCTCATGAATGCATGGATTAGTGTCATTGAGTGCCATTGAACCTAAACTACACTAACTCAAGTAACCACTCTAGTTATAATATTATACCTGTTGACTAGTTTTACCCCTAGGTCAAATTAGGTCAACCCCCTTACAAGTTCAAAATTATAATGAGGTCTTATAGGTTGGAGCATAGTCAACATGGTCTTAAGAGAGGTCTAGTCACATTTTAAAGGTCACACAATATGTCCTAACATTTTCACAATTGTCTAGTTCTTCTCATGTCATATTATGCCACCTTTTGGAAACTTGAATGAATTGTATGGTTTTCCACTAAGGAAAAGTGTATCAAGAAGATAAATAACATCCCACATGTCATAAAATTTCAGAGGAACTATTTTTAAACTGACATGTTATAGGTTTAATGATTAAATCAAGATCACTTGAAGAAAGGTAGTTTTAGTTAGTCTTATAGATTGCATAGCTCATCTAGTATGTGGGAAGGATTCAAAGAAGTCTATTTAGATACTGATAGGTCATCTCTAGGCTCAGATGGATTTGATATATACAGAAATGGTGAAAAATAATATCTCTCTCTCTCTCTCTCTTATTTCTCTCTTGGGAAAGTCAAAGAAGTTAATTTATTTTCCTTCAATATGGATAGGGTAAGCAGAGTTGAAGGGAATGCACTTGGTAGATGTTAGTAATCATTATGGACTTCCATTCTATAGACATAGTTTATATTTTTTTGGTCCATACTCTATGAATATTCCTTAATATTATTGATGCCTTCAAACTTCTTGCACATCCCCAACACCTCCATTTTCTCATCTGAATGCATTGATTTGTGTGAACCAAGTGTTATATATTGACTTACAGAGAATGTTTATCCTATTCATGTGCTTTTAAATATAGTTGGTGTCATGTCCCCTTTTTCATGGACATTAACAGTCTTGATGATTAGCCTATTATACGACCTTCGTAGGCTAATATGATGGATAGAGGGTCATAATGGAGCTTGGATTGACTTTGATTCGTAGAATTTCTACATTTGGTTTTCATTCAGGCTCTTTTGGACACATTTGGCTTGAGATCCTACTTTTTAGGGATATGTGATATGCAGCAGAGCACCTTTATTTTGATATGGTTATGTGCGGAATCACTCCCTGATTCACTAGCTTCGATCGGTTCGTGGATCCGACATGTATTGAGGGAGATATTAATATTTGATTGATTTAATCAAATATTAATTATTTAGCCTATTTTTAATTAGAAACCCTAATTCTAATTTAAGAAACCCTAATTAGGGCAAGCATATCTTTTTGAGGGTATAAGGGTTTCTCATGGAGGCCATTGTTCAGAAGCTATTGATTATTGATTATTGATTTTGAGAATTTCTTCTGTGAAGACTGAGCCTAGGGTTCAAGGATACCATTTGCATTGGAGAACGTTCCCTCTTCAGTGTGTGCAATTAAGAGGCTGTGGAATATTAGCTGATCTATTGCCAAAGTGAGAGATAGCTTCATCCAGAAGTTATCATAGAATTTCAGGTTTGAGAGATAACTTCACACAGAAGTTATCACAGATATTCCAGGTATTTCTTTATTTATGTTTTGATTCAATAAATTATACAGCTAGAGATCTTCTGTGCTAGAAACACATATTTTCAGATCAGGGGTTGAAAATAGGGAAGTTGTGCTTAATTGGTGGCCGTACTAGGTTCGTACAGGTCCATACAGATCAGCTCAGGAACTGACCTCGGCAGATAGAGGGTTTCCAGTGACCGACATCGGTCGACTGTAGACCGATGTCGGCAGGAAGCCGACCTGCAGTGACCGACGTCGACAGTTTATCGACTGACGCCGGCGACTGTGTGTTCGACACAGCAGGCTGAGACCTTCCAGAATTCAATTTTCACTTCCAGTTTTGCTAAGCCAGGGTTTTTAAGACTGTATTTAATATTTATATGCATAAGAAAGGACTGCAATTGTAATAGTTTAGAAGGACAAGTGATAAGATCTGTAATTTGCTATTAAGAGACTATATAATTGTGATCATTCTGAATTTATTCAACAGAAGTTATATCTTGTTCAGAGTCTTTTTTGTGTTGCTATATTTCCTGTTTGGAGGGGACATCACAGTGGTATCAGAGCATTTATAGGAAAAAAGGAGCCCCTAAGTAAGGGATATCACAGTGGTATCAGAGTTAATGTCTTGCCATCCTGTTGGGTAATTTGGGTAGATTGAATCAGCAAAGTCTCACGATGCCTTCATATACTCAGAAACAGTGGGACAATGATATGAAGAAGTTGGAACACAGTTTGAAGCAGTTGGATGAAACCCAGAGGAGGATGAATGAAATTCTTTCATACCCTACATCCAAAGACAAATCCACACGGTATATGATAGTAAAGGATGAGTGGAATTTATTAACTCCACGAGCTCAGGGGAGGTTGTCTTTTGATCACTTTGTTAAGCTGAGGAGAGAGCACTACAGATCACTTAGATGAGAGAGCAGCATGTCCCATAATTATTATGATTATGAGATAGGATATAGTGAAGATGAGGATGAGTTAGATGCTTGCACTCAGAGTGTACAGGTGGGCTCAGATGTTAGTGCACTGAGGGTTGATGATCTCTCAGCTATGGTAGAGATTGTAGAAGAGTCCCAGGATCCAATTATTGTAGATGATACTCAGGAGAATGCAGTGGACAGTTTTGAGGACTTAGTTTCACCAATTATTTCTTTCTGTATGGAAGAGTTAGACAGTGATGCTACAGTTGTTGATACTCCGTCTGTTGATATGAGCTTTGGCATTGATTTGCAGAGTATGGATGATCATTTTTATATTGAGGTGGTTGGTGATGAGTACATTCCTGCAGTTGTTGCTGAGGAGCATGTTGTTGATGCTGATACCCATTTTTAGGATTTGGGAGTACCTGATTCTGATGAGTTTGAGATACCAGTGGAGTCGAGTCTCTAGTTTGATTATTCTCACATGGATGATAGTGTGGTACAGTTGGTTGTGCCACCTTTACAGAGAGATCAGTTGGGGTGTGTGGGGGAGTATGTTGATGCCTCAACATATAATTTCTACTGCACTGAACCATTCATAGAGTATTTGTTGGATAGTGCAGGTGTTCGTTTGGACTCACATAAGATGACAGAAGGTGTTCTAGTCCAAGGTTCTAGTGCTATTAGCAGATTGGGTAAGGAGATTTTACGAACCCTTTCTACTATGTTACCTTACAGGGATGTTGAGGTGATGTTTGTTGAGCCGAGATTGGAGCCATCCATTGAGTCCCAGTTTGGCAATAGTGAGCCAGTAGTAGAGTTTGGGGGTTCTTACCAGCATCATACGGTGAGGTATGCTCCTTATTCTTCTTTGCATCTAGAGATTAGTTTTGGTGTCAGTGACTCAGGGACCAATGATTGTCATATCCACGATCCAGTTGGGTGTGAGTATCAGTTAGATAGGGACTTGAATTTTGACAGGGTTGATATTTTAGTTGGCTTGAGTCCCTTAGAGTGGTTTCTTCTATCGGCATCTACAGTTGGTCTTCAGATAGTTGTTTGGGTGTCGAGTGCAGTTTTTCAGTTGCTGATTTTGATACTGTTGATGTTGATTATTTATTCACATGGGTTGACTGGTGACATGATGGATGTTACACAACTTTTTCCTTGGGACCCAGGTGGATCGAGTAGTTCATTGTTCCGAGATTGCTTGGGGACAAGCAATTTCCGAAGGGGCGGATTGTCATGTCCCCTTTTTCATGGACATTGACAGTCTTGATGATTAGCCTATTATACGACCTTCGTAGGCTAATAGGATGGATAGAGGGTCATAATGGAGCTTGGATTGACTTTGATTCATAGAATTTATACATTTGGTTTTCATTCGAGCTCTTTTGGACACATTTGGCCTGAGCTCCTACTTTTTAGGGATATGTGATATGCAGCGGAGTGCCTTTATTTTGATATGGTTATGTGCAGAATCACTCCCTGATTCACTAGCTTCGATCGGTTCGTGGATCTGACATGTATTGAGGGAGATATTAATATTTGATTGATTTAATCAAATATTAATTATTTAGCCTATTTTTAATTTAAAACCCTAATTCTAATTTAAGAAACCCTAATTAGGGCAAGCATATCTTTTTGAGGGTATAAGGGTTTCTCATGGAGGCCATTGTTTAGAAGCTATTGATTATTGATTATTGATTTTTGAGAATTTCTTCTGTGAAGACTGAGCCTAGGGTTCAAGGATTCCATTTGCATTGGAGAACGTTCCCTCTTCAGTGTGTGCAATTAAGAGGCTGTGGAATATCAACTGATCTATTGCCAAAGTGAGAGATAGCTTCATCCAAAAGTTATCACAAAATTTCAGGTTTGAGAGATAACTTCACATAGAAGTTATCACAGATATTCCAGGTATTTCTTTATTTATGTTTTGATTCAATAAATTATACAGCTAGAGATCTTCTGTGCTAGAAACACATATTTTTAGATCAGGGGTTGAAAACAGGGAAGTTGTGCTTAATTGGTAGTCGTACCAGGTCCGTACAGGTCTGTACAGATCAGCTCAGGAACCAACCTCAATAGATAGAGGGTTTCCAGTGACCGACATCGGTCGACTGCAAACCGATGTCGGCAGGAAGCCAACCTGCAGTGACCAACGTCGGCAGTTTATCGACCGACGCCGGTGACTGTGTGTTCGATACAGCAGGCTGAGACCTTCCAGAAATCAATTTTCACTTCCAGTTTTGCTAAGCCAGGGTTTTTAAGACTATATTTCATATTTATATGCATAAGAAAGGACTGCAATTGTAATAGTTTAGAAGGACAAGTGATAAGATCTGTAATTTGCTATTAAGAGACTATATAATTGTGATCATTCTGAATTTATTCAACAGAAGTTATATCTTGTTCAGAGTCTTTTTTGTGTTGCTATATTTCCTGTTTGGAGGGGACATCATAGTGGTATCAGAGCATTTATAGGAAAAAAGGAGCCCCTAAGTAAGGGATATCACAGTTGGCATATGTGGTCATGATAGGTAAGTAGTATCACCCTCATTGCACTAGAAGTGAGCACTATTGGTTTGAAAAAAAGTGTTTTCATCAATGGCAGAGTTTATCTTTTGTGAGTGACTTCAAATCAAGGTAGTACACCTGTGTTTCTCCCCTCAAGGCATGGATGTTAGTTTATCCATAGAATATTTTCATTAAAGGACCTCAAATTTGATTGAGATAGGGTTATAAGGCACTAAGCAAAGATTGATCAGAACCCTAATGTGAACAATCACTTGTAATTTTGTGTAAATAATTGTATGGCTATTCAAAACCCAAGAAGTAGGTTGTGTATAATTTCATGACTTAAAAATAGTTATCAAGTCATTTAGGTTCATTAACATAGTTAAAAAACTCTCAAGCAACATATATATGTTAAGCATGAAATATACTAAGAGGGGGGGTGAATCAGTATATCATATATCTTATAAAACTTTCCCTTAATCAAATTCCACTTAATCAAACATTCAAGATATGCAATAATAACGTGGAAACCCAATGTGGGAAAAACCACAGAGAACAATCTCAAGTATATGAATGAGCACCAACCCAAACAATATTCACAAGCACCAACCCCTTTGCTGAGCACCAACCCAGTAACTATTCATGAGCACCAACCCACAGGAGCACCAACCCCTTTGCCAAGCACCAACCCAGTAACAATTCATGAGCACCAACCCATAGGAGGACCAACCCCTTTGTGTAAACCACACAACTATCTCTCAATGTTGTTATCTCAATAAATGATAGTTCATTACAACATCTCTTTCCTCGCTCTCACCTTTTCTCTTCTAAACTAGATATAAAAAATGCAAATCATATTCATCTCTCACAAATGCTCTTCTAAGCTAGATAATACAATATCAAATCATCCTCTTACACTCATATTACAAATGTCTTCTCAAGCCTTTATTTATAGCTTTCCAAATGACCTTTAGCCTTCCTCCTTTGTGACCCTTCAATCCTCATGGAAAATGGCACCAAACTTGTATGATCCTTCATATCCTTGCCTTTGAAAAGTCATGTGGTGACCCTTCATGAGCAAAAATGTCCTTCCCTCTTTTGTCTTTACTTTGGTGACTTTTCATATTCCTCAAAGTGTCCCTTCATGAGAAATTGTGCCCTTCCTCTTTTGTCTTCACTTGGTGACTCTTGGAATTCCCCAAGATGACTCTTCATGGGAAAATGCATCCCATCCTTCTTTTGTCTTTACCCCGTGGCTCTTTGACTTCTCCATGGGCCCTTCTTTTGTCTCATATGCAACCAAAAATATATTTGTTAATATTAAATAAATATTAACTCACATTAGCCAAGATATATCTATTACAAATATCATTAAATGCAATGGGGCCTTTATCACCAAAAATGCTAGACCTTTGACATCAATGACAATATTTCCAAAAATCTCCCCCTTTATCATTGATGACAACCTCAATCCTAAAACTGCCACATCTTGTTACCTACACATACTGTCATCTAAAAACATATAGTAACTCCCCCTTACTATAGCAACTTGTATATGTTCCCTGTACCTATTTCTACACCTATACCTATACTTGTTATTCTCCCCCTTTGACATCAATGGCAAAGGGCCTACCTGGAGCTAACACTTAGCTCCCCCTCAACTGATGCTAGACCTCAATGGCAGGAAGTAAAGGAAATTACTCCCAACTTCTCTCGTAGATACTCAAATGTGTCTTTTGGTAGTGCCTTTGTGAAAATATCTGCAATCTGCTCTGTAGTACTAATATATTCCATCTTAACCTGTTGATCTACAACCTGCTCTCTCAAGAAGTGATATCTAACGGGAATATGTTTTGTTCTTGAATGCATTACTGGATTTTTTGAAATATTTATAGCACTTGTGTTATCACAAAAAATGGAAATAGGTTCATCATACTTTACCTTGATATCTTCCAAAGTTTGCTTCATCCAAAGCACTTGAGTACAACACAATACTGCTGCAATATATTTTGTTTCAGCTATAGAAAGTGATACTAAGTTCTGGTTCTTACTTAGCCATGATACTAAGCTATCACCAAGGAAGAAAGCTCCTCCACTTGTACTCTTTCTATCATCTAAGCACCCTACCCAATCTAAATCTGTATAAGCAACTAAAGTGAAATCTTTACTTGTGGGATACCCTAATCCATAATCTAATTTCCCCTTGATATATCTAAATATTATTTTCACTAATTGAACATGACTATCTCTTGGAGATAACTGATATCTTGCAACCATACCTATTGTATGCATGATGTCTGGTCTTGATGCTGTCAAATATAAAAGACTACCAATCATAGATCTATACAAAGACTGATCTATAACAGGTGAATCTTCATCCTTGCTCACCTTATTTCCTATACACATAGGTGTGCCAACTGGTGCACAATCCTCAAAACCAAATTTCTTCAACATTTCCTTGGCATATTTACTTTGAGATATGAAAATTCCTTTATTTGATTGAAATATTTGCAACCCTAAGAAAAATTATAATTCTCCAAGCATAGACATCTCAAATTATTTTTGAATTCTATCAAAAAATTCTTTTGTCATCTTTTCAATATTTCCTCCAAAAATGATATCATCAACATATACCACAACAATCAATTGATGCTGACCTTCTGTTTTGATGTAAAGATTACTATCATCAAATCCTCTCTTGAATCCTTGATCTTGTAGGTACTTATCAAGTCTTGCATACCAAGCTCTGGGATCTTGTTTTAATCCATACAATGCTTTCTTCAATCTGCATATATTGTTACCAATATTTGAGAGAATAAACCCTTTAGGCTGCTCAATGTAGACCTCTTCTTCAAAATTCCCATTTAGGAAGGTAGATTTGACATCCATCTGAAACACTTTGAAAATTTTAAACACTGCATAGGCAAGAAACATTATAATACCCTCTAACCTTGCCACTAGTGCAAAAGTTTCTTCAAAATCTATTCCCTCAATCTGAGCATATCTTTTACATACTAATCTTGCTTTATTTCTGGTCATTTCTCCATTTTCATTCAACTTATTTCTAAAAACCCATTTTTTTTCTATCACATTGTGATCTTTTGGTCTAGGCACTAATTCCCAAGTATCATTCTTTTAGATTTGATTTAATTCTTCATCCATAACCTTAACCCAATGCTCATCATGTCTAGCTTTTGAAAAATTTCTAGGCTGAATTTTAGATAACAAAGAGAAATTAACTTATTCAGATTCACTTACCATCATTCTTCTGGTGTGAATTCCTTCTTTTATATCTCTGATGATGTCACTTTCATTATGATTTTTTTGAATTTATTTGGATGGAGTCTTGGTTCCCTTTTTCTCCTTCTCATTTTCCTCATCTTCATCTGATTCTTCAAAGCCTTCCTCTTCAATGATTTTAGGAATGTCTACTAGATCACTGATTCTTTGTGTTCCATCTTCTTCTATCTTGACACTTGCACTTTCAAAAATTTTCTTGGTTCTTTTGTTATAACATTTATAAGCTTTACTTTTACAAGAATAACCAAGAAATATACCTTCATTTTCTCTGGATTCAAACTTACCAAGTTTTTCATCGGTTCTCTTTATGAAGCATTTGCTACCAAAAACTCTAAAATAATCAACTGTTGTTGGTTTGTCTTTCCATAGCTCATAAGGATTCTTGTCACTGTTGAATCTTAATAAAGCTCTATTCTAAATATGCATTGTTGTACCAACCACCTCTCTCTAATATTTATTTTCTATTTTGGATTCATTTAGCATTGTCCTCGCCATCTCCTGAACTATTCTATTTTTCCGTTCAACTAGTCCATTTTGTTGTGGAGTTCTGGCTGCTAAATACTATCTCTTTATTCCATGATCTTCACAAAACTCAATAAATTGATTTGACATGAATTCTCCTCCTCGATATGATATTAGACACTTAATATTTAGATTAGTTTCATTCTCAAATAATGCTTTGAACTATCTAAAAGCTTCTGATTTTTTATTTAAAAACATTATCCAAGTCATACGTGAAAAATCATCAATAAACAACATGAAATAGTTATCACCTTGAGTAATTTGAGTCCTCATAGGTCCACATAGATCAGTGTGAACAAGCTCTAGCATCTGAGTGGTTGAGTACTCTTTTGTTTTGAATCGCCTTCTAGCCTGCTTCCCATGCTAACAAGGTCCACAAAGCATGTTAGATGGCTTTGTGATCTTTGGAAGATTCTTGACTACTTGATCTTTATATATTTTGACAAGATTGTCAAAATTTATGTGCCCCATTCTCCTGTGCCATAGCCAACTTTCTTCAATTTGACTCAAACAACATTTTTGACCTTTGATGTCTGATAACATATATAAGTTATTACCTGTTCTCTGAGCATCTGCAACCAATATATCTGAATCTTTTCTTCTAATTTCACAACCTTATGCATAAAAATTTAGTGTGTGTCCCTGATCACACATTTGAATTACACTCAAAATATTATGCTTAAGACCTTCTACATATAAAATATTTTCAATTTTAGTTCTACTATTATCTAAACTTAGTGTACCTTTTTTGGAAATTATGGCAGTAGTATTGTCCCCAAATTTCACTGTACCACCATTGATCTTCTTCAAGGTTATGAACTTGATCCTATCTCCTGTCATGTGCCTCAAACATCTACTATCAATAAACCATGGCTTTTCTTCATTTCTTGCATGCAAAGCTGTCTGGACCAACATAGAACCTTCAGGTTATTTCTTTTGCCATGTTTGAACCTTTTTCTTAATGAATGGAGCCTTGAAACTCTAGTCCTACTTGACTAACTCAAACACACTTCTATAATATCAAGCTATGTGTCTGAAGTTATTACACTTGTAACAAATTATGGTCTCTTCATCAAAGCTTGATAGAGGAGCAAAAGAGTTATAGCTTCTGCTTGACTCTACAAGACCTTCCTTTTCCTTATTTTTGAGATTGTTAGCTCTTTTTCTACATTTTAATTTCTTATGACCATATCCATTACAATAAAAATAGTAACCATAAAAATAGGACCTATTTGTGAATCTCTAACCTGATTGCCTTTTATAGCTTTGTTCCTTCCAGCCTTCTTTGTCCTCTGTATTCTTCACTTATTCCCTTCTTGTTTCCTCATTTGTAAGAGCTTCAACATAGCTCTTCTTATTTTCAAAACCGATACCTATCTTATCTGATATTGCCTTTTGGCTTTATAATATATTATTCAGCATATTAGTGATATTCTCAAATTTTGAATAATTGACTATTTTATTATTGACTGTTTTCTCAATCTCTTCTTTTAAAGAGGCAATTTTAGTAACATGCCTTTCACATTCTTTTCTTGCTATTTCCAACTGTGCCGTTAGATCTTCTTCATTATTCTTGGCTTCTTCAAAGTGTGCTTGTAGATATTCAATTATCTCCTTTGACTCCTTTTCATTTTTCTCAATCTGGCACTTCAATCTTTGATTTTTCTTTTCAACAACTTTCAACTCTTCTAAGGCCAACGTGAGTTATCCTTCCATGTTTACTTCAGCTTCATCCTCTTCTTCTTCTTGATCAACTATTATTTTTCTTGCAGAGGTACCTTTATGTATGGCCATCTTGTGCTTTCTTGATCTACCTTTAAGCTGTAAAACTTTTTCAAAAAAGAACCTGCTCTGATACCAATTGTTAAGCATGAAATATACTGAGAGGGGGGGGGGTAAATCAGTATATCATATATCTTATAAAACTTTCCCTTAATCAAATTCCACTTAATCAAACATTCAAGATATGTAATAAAACTAAAATAATAAAAACCACACAAGAGAGAGACACTAGATATAACGTGGAAACCCAATGTGGGAAAAACCACGGAGAAAAATCTCAAGTATATGAATGAGCACCAACCCAAACAATATTCACAAGCACCAACTTGCAGAAGCACCAACCCCTTTGCTAAGTATCAACCCAACAACTATTCATGAGCACCAACCCATAGGAGCACCAACCCCTTTGCCAAGCACCAACCCACATGATCACCAACCCCTTTGTGTAAACCACACAACTATCTCTCAATGTTGCTATCTCAACAAATGATAGTTCATTACAACATCTCTTTCCTCTCTCTCACCTTTGCTCTTCTAAGCTAGATATAACAAATACAAATCATATTCATCTCTCACAAATGCTCTTCTAATCTAGATAATACAATATCAAATCATCCTCTTACACTCATCTTACAAATGGCTTCTCAAGCCTTTATTTATAGCTTTCCAAATGAACTTTGGCCTTCCCCTTTTGTGACTCTTCAATCCTCATGGAAAATGGCACCAAACTTGTACGACCCTTCATATCCTTGCCTTTGAAAAGTCATGTGGTGACCATTCATGAGCAAAAACGTCCTTCCCTCTTTTGTCTTTACTTTGGTGACTTTTCGTATTCCTCAAAGTGTCCCTTCATGATAAATTGCACCCTTCCTCTTTTGTCTTCACTTGGTGACTCTTGGAATTCCCCAAGATGACTCTTCATGGGAAAATTTGTCCCATCCTTCTTTTGTCTTTACCCTGTGGCTCTTTGACTTCTCCATGGGCCCTTCTTTTGTCGCATATGCAACTAAAAATATATTCGTTAATATTAAATAAATATTAACTCACATTAGCCAAGATATATCTATTATAAATATCATTAAATGAAATGGGGCCTTTATCACCAAAAATGTTAGACCTTTGACATCAATGACAATATTTCTAAAAATATAGTTAGTCAGAGTTGAGGAGATACTAAATGATAACATTTACCTTAATTTCTCTAAAGAAGGTTTTTGCCTGATACATTGCCATCTACTAGTAAGTGATTATGAGGTCTGTGTAAGTTTGATAGTCTCATCCTTGTAGTCTAGGCATAGAAATAAACACAAACACAATAAGAAGGTTTTGTTGTCAAATGGAGTGATGGTTGAGTTGTTTTCAACCCAAATAGATCTAGATTGAAAATACTCAGTGAACATAATGTTTTGAAGTCAAATGAACTTGAAAACTTACAATGTATAGTGGCACTATAGTATGTTGGTGATAGAGAGATGAGAGCATGGTTTGTAGGAAAATATGAATAAATTAAAGTGTGGAATAGTCTTAGTGACCTCAAGAGAGACCAAGGTCATGAATTATAGTGTTAAAATATCTATTACCACCTATACAAATCCTTTGTATTCCTTAATGAAACATTTATAATATGACTACAGACTAACCTAGGCTATAAAAAGATACAGTTTGGAAGGTGGGAAAATGTATAAGGAGGATAAACATATTGAATACATCCCTAGAGTTTATGAAATAAAATTTTTATGTTATTCTTAGAGGGAAGAAAATAGGGTAAAGAGTGGCATATTGGTTTCTAACTTCACACTCAGTCTATGTTTCTACAGTTTACCATGATCATAATCCTAGTAGCTATTTTTAAGAATTTTAAGTGTTGAAGGATATTGGAGAATTAAAAAGTTATGAAATTGGGTATATAAGGTCATCAAGACCTAAAAAATCTCTTCATGGTCTATATTTTTTTGTACCAATCAAGGAGATGTCTATTTTATCTCAGACAGAGGGCACTCCACAGTCAAGGCCACTTACAAATTTAGTAGATGAATGGTAAGAACATATAATGGAGAGTCTTAAGTGACTATGGGATGATTTATATAGTTTATTTGGATGAAAAAAAGGTTTATGAACACTTAAATATGCTAAAACTACTCAAAAGTGGCTATACACATAGAAATACAATCTTGCAGATTAGGCCTAAAACTAGGCCTAAATCCTTAAGGTGCTTAACTTGATTGATATGACCACATGATATTCATAATAAGTTTAATAATCCTTATAATAGATTTAAGGGTTGATAATACCTATTGGATTTTAGAAAAATATCTCAAACTGGTCCTTTTGTCCTAATTCTCTCTTAGGCCTATCCAAAATGTAGTGTAGGAACTCGAGAGCCAATTTCATTTGCTCATGTCTGTACTAATGGTTTGAATGGAACCTAAATCATCTAGGGATATTTTAGGGGGTTCCTTAACTTGATCTTAGTTATTTTGAGTATAATCATCTATATTTTATGAATCATTACTAAAAAGCTAAATGACCTAAAACCCTCTTAAAACCCTTATGTGAACCTGATGGAGAAAATATGAATGGAAATGCATAAAAAAGGGTTAAATTGGATAACAAACTAACTTTAAACTATTTATAACTCTCCAAATCTCCTTGACACCTAGTTGATCCATATTGTCACTTGTACAGACATGCCTAATTCAATGTTTCTTATAGGATTTGAGTTGTTTTATAGGTGTAGTAGGGAATGAACATATGAAAACCATTGTGATAGGTGTGTGGATACTTATTAAAAATATTCATACTAATTTGTAACCTCAGTCATGCCTTAAAATTCCTCTTATAGGTTAGTCATTGTAGGTAATCTTGGACAAACAATGAGAAGGAAGATGACTGTCAAAATTAGAAAGTCAAAAATGCGACACTAAATATTTTGAGGTCTATTTGAAATACTAGGGGGAAAATAGGTTTTTGAATAGGTGTATTACATATTCTAAAATGAAACTTCTTGAAAAACTTCAAGTTACTTAAGTGACAAGTGTGAAGGTCTAGGCCTAGAAAGCTAATGAATGATTGTAGATAGTGAATGACAAGTGACAAAGGGGAGTTCATCAATTTAAGAGGTGTATATGACTATCATATCTTGTTTATAACTTATTAAATTAGATTAAATGTGTCAAATACTACTAATGTAATTTAATAAATTCAAGTGGACTCATCATCAATAAGGTAGTGTCAAGAAGAAGAATGTAGATCTGTATGCCAACTTGAAGAAGATGTTATATTTGTCATGGACACTTATTCATGAGGACTTCATGACCTATTTTCCAATTAAATATATTTAATAGAAACTTATTTCTAAATCTTGACACTTGGATTTGTGACTCTTGGGATTCACTTCTTCTCTCTCCTTCTTATGCTCTATATATGCAATCCATTTTGGCATTTATGTCAAGAACACACCTAGTATGGTGAAGCTATACTAGTTTTACATCTTGTTTTTCCTTTGAATAAATTTATGAATTTGATTTTATATCTGAAAATCTTGCCTAATTATGTCAAGTAGTGTATTTTTATGACAAGTGATGAAGATTATTTCTCCTTGCTTCCATTCTACTCTTGTATGCATTGTGTGAGTAACATCTCTTCTAACATGTATCATGAAGTTTATTATTTGTTAAGGTGTATTTGAAATGTGAAAGGGATAATTAGTGTCTAGTATTAGACCTCTTTTTCACCCACATTTGGATATTCATATCAATCTACCTCCATGTAGAAACACTTATGCTAGAAGAATATTGAGTTGAGGTCAATTTTAGCATTCTCTTTTCTTAGTGCAAATACAATTATGTTTGTGGAAGTATATTTAGTGTATCATCTCCATTAGTATAGGTTAGTTTTAGTTTCCTTCTTCCCTTTTCACCCCTAATAGTGATTCATCTAGTGTAGTGTGTGATCTTAAAATATAAATCAAGGGAGCTAGCCCTTTAACCTAGAGGTTTACCTCTACTATAGTCAACCCATAGGCCTAGAGGTAATCCCATGTTAACCAAATTTGGAGAGGTCTGAACTACCTCTCCAAGGCTATAAAATTTACTCATAATAGTACCCATAGATGATAAGGTGGGAACCACATAATGGGTTTAATATGATAAATTTTAAGGCCATTGAGCATCATTGAAACTCAATGTGCATTACCTAAAAAATATGAATCAACCACTATAGATAAATTTATATATTAAATATTTATCATTACTTAGTTTCACTAAATTTCATTTTAAAATAAATAATTCTAATAGTTATTAATATAAAAATCATAAATGTGTATGAACCAATATCATGCCTCTTGAATCGATGTTAATTGCAAATTGGCATAGTGCGTATGTGCATGAAAATGTATCATGTCCTAATGGATATGTGTAAATTGATATAGAATGATATGAATCCATATGTTAAATCTAATAAGCTTGATGTCAAATGTATTTATATGTGAAAACTTGTAATTTATGTTCCTATAAACCATTTGCACTTACATGTAATATGTACTCAAGTATATGTGAATAAGTATTTAGTAATTCATGTCTATTTAAAGTGATTACATATGCCCCAAAAATATATATCAATGTGTAAATATTTGTCACATATCTAGACCAATATGATATATAAACAATTTTGAATCTCTTGAACTTGTACTCTTGTCTAAAACTATGATTTTTATGTTTATGGAGGATTATGTCTCTATGAAAAGCCCACTAATATTCCCCCCCACTTGAGGTGAGGGATGCATCCAACAAGTCACTCATCTCAAAATAAGAGTTAATCATATCAATCATGTATAAATATTTATTATGTATAATCATGTCAACATTTGGAGAATATGTCACAAAAATAATGTATATTTCATTGAAGCATGTATGCAACATATGAAACACATGGCATATAAGTGCCTTGTAAAAAAAAAATATCAATTAGGCATTCAATAGTAACCATCACTTATATAATAACTAAATAAGACTACACAGTAAGGACATGCATGATATCAAACATGGAACCACACATAAATGGTGGGTGCATGATGTGGATCATGACACATAAAAACTTATCAATCTCAACAAGCTCAACATATAATCTTAGAGTAATACAATCATAAGCACACATTATTACACATAATTCTAGAGGCCACATACAAGGGACACAAATATTTTGTAACAAAAAATACCAGGGATTGAACATAATAGAAAAAAAATGACTAGTATATCATGCAAGATAAATAACTTTAAGGAAACATAAAATAAGTGAAAACTAGTTTACACTATCCATGTATATCAATGCCACATCATAGTAAAGTAGAATATCCATTTGGCACTGTGTAAGATACAAGTAAATAAAAGACACTTGTAATAAATATATATAGTTTAACATAGTAAAATGTCATATAAATATATACCCTATAGTATTGAGACTTGTGGAATATGATGCCCCCAACATTGGCATGGTCATTGGGTATAGGAATGTCCAACATATGCGTGTCCATGTATAATTTTTATGTCTTGAATTGCACTCATATATTTTGAAATGCATGTTTGTAGGAAAATAATATTTCATATTCCAAACATGTGATAAATAACATATATAAATATTGTAATCTAGCAATCATGTCATGTTTAGGTCCTGATTTTTGATATTTTTAAATATTTTGATTATTTTTTATTTATGATTATTTTTATTATATTTATAGAATATATGAATAAAATATAACCAATTATTTCATCAATGGGATGCTCATATGAAGGTATTGTGTTTTTCAACTACCATTTATTTGTTTAGTCCTCTATTATGTCATTGTGAAAAACTTAGAATTCTTGGTTTGTATCAATAATTTTACCTTTGTATTCTTCACTATAATACTAATTTTTAATATCATTAAGATTATTATAGTAATCTTATGCATCTACAATAATAAATTTAAAACCAATTGTACCATATTATGGAATTGATTTTTCAAATTTTTGTTACTCTTTGATAAATTCCTCATTATCAGGCTCTCATGTCTTAGTTATAACTATAGGTGAGTTAAATATTATTGATTGACTATTAAAAATATAATTTTTGGTATTGTATTTATCATTTTACTTTATGTTTGAAGTAGATATTGTTATGACCACACAATAGACATGTAAAATAAAATATTACATTCTATAAGCTTGGAAATATTTCACACGATAGTAAAATCTCATCATTAGAAACATTTTCAAGTTCAATATATTAAAATATTTCTTGGGGTGGTTAATGTAGGGGAATCCAATGGGTTCAACCACCAAAAAAAATTTACTAACATGTTTATTAATTATACTGAATAAACCAAAGACTATATTTCAATCATACGACCCAACAAACCACACCCCCTTGATATAAAAAGTGGTATAGAAGATGATCCAAAGATATGATTATGAAGTCATAAAAAGTATTTAGCACACTTGAAAATGGCACACTATACATCATAGTACTAATCAACTAATGTCACTTCTAAGAAGTCTACTATCCCATAATTTTTGGCATGAATGATGAACATGATCAAGGTATACTTATCCCTTCTAACCATTATGTACCATACTATAGTATAACACAATCAAGGTCTATTTAACCACATAGATCCACATAAGGTCTCACACAAAAACACATCCAAGTGAATATGTATTATTATGTCTGATACATGTCTATGATGCCCAAAAAATGTTGATAGACCTTTACTAAACACTACATGGTGATAACAACTCCTATTCTAACTTATACAATCACTGATGACTGATCAAAGGACATACAATATATTCCCCCTATCAGGTGAGAGGTGAGAATCCCTTGTAGAGAAAAACCAAATCTAAAATACTATGTTTGATCCTAATAATGAATAGTAATGAACTGAAGAAAACTAGAAAGGAAACTAAAAGCAAAAAAAATGATATAAGCACACTACTGCTACCAAAAATTATATTTAAGCACTTTATCCAAATTTTGAGTGAATTGATAACTAGAGAAGGGGAATTATCCTCCAACCTCTAAGGGATCCTCCTAATTCCAATTTGACCCTAATACTTTTTTAATCATAATGATCTTGATGGACCTATAGTACATGTATTTGAAAGTTGCAGTGATAGATATGATATCAAAAATATAAGATGACATGATAAATATTTTCATTTTTAAGGTGTTGATTCTCACAAAAAATGCACCCTTATACAACATTTTCAATAAAAACTCAAAAATTATATAAGGAAGCTTCAAATCATAAAATTTACTATTTAAATGTCTTTCTAAATGTCCATAAAGCTATAGATTAACTGAATACATGACCATATTTGTACAAATTAGTGACTAGTAAAAAATTATCACAATACAAGGTACACAATGATAAATGCAAAAAATTAAATGCAAACAAAAAGTATGCTTTGATACCTTTGTTAGGACCAAACAATGCACATACAATAAAAAATATTACATTGTATAAGCTTGGAAATATTTCACACAATAATAAATATCTTTATTATAAACATTTACAAGTTGAAGCTATTACCATTGATTAATAATAATTTGGATCAATCAACCCAAAAAATATAGTGTTTGATTCCTTAAAAACCATGTTTGTACAATTATTATTTTTAGGAACATACTATTTTTGAACTTCATTCTTGGGAACCTCTTTCTTCATCAAATCTGATTTCTTAGTTTCCTTGTTCTCAATCAAGGCTTATTTCTTAAGGGCCCCTTTCATAGGTAAACTTTCTTTATTAACCTGCTTTTGTATTTTTTATCTTCAAGGCCCGAAACCTATCCATATAATGCTCATGAATTATATGATAAAAATAATAATCTATGGATTTCCATGTAGGATGTGTAGGAGGTAAAGTGATCAAATTTTTATGAATCATATTACTTAGTGTTTTACTTGGAGACATATTAGCCTTATGTGAAGTACTTATTAGTTGTAGATTCATTTTATTTTGTTTTTGAACCCATACTTGAGATGCAAGTTTTTATTCCACATAGGTTTTATATATATATATATATATATATATATGAAACCGGTATCCTTTGAATTTATGATATGAACAATTTTATCTTAAAGTAATTTAATATTTAGACAAATTTACTTTGGAATGCCTATAGGGACTCCCTCATAATAAAGTTATCTAATATAAAATAGTCATAATAGACATAATAGTGGTCATATGTTATTATGATTCAATATTCATATAATATTTTTTATAATTAGGCACACCATAGGTCATCTATACACTTGGATTAATCTTAATTAATTGCATATCATGGTTTTGAAAGGGGTTAAAAAAACTTATGATTTGGCATCTACATTAGGTTTTGCTATTGAATTAAGTCTTACTTTTGACTTAATAAATTACTTACTTTGAGACCTTGTATTAGGAGGATTAGAGATATACTAAAGATTATTCAATGTAAGGTGATTGACTTCACGGTCCTTGATTGTGTGGTATAAATGGTAAAAATATTGAAACCACTTGAACATGATAGATTAATGTAATCGATCATAAGAAATTTTCACTAATATTGACTTAAACACATAATTATAGATAGGTTCATTGGATTCTTACTTAATTTTGTCAATCTGAGAATAATTTTTTTCACTAGCCAAAAGGTTGAAGGCTCACACTAAGTGAAAAATAATATTATAGGTCCACTAATGGATAATATTTTAGATACTTTGGAAATAGTTTAGTCAATAATTGATCATTAAATGCATAATCCAAGCATGCTAAGTATACAAATCTAAATTATTGTTCTGGATCACCTTTATCATCATATATTGGAAGCTTAGGAGCTAAAAAACCTATAATTAAGGGTTAAGATACAATATTAAGGGATAATGGATCGTGTATCAAAGCATGTGAATCCATTGAATGACTAGCTCTAAAATCACCTTTATCTAAATATGACACCTTAGCTTATAGAGCTAAAACATTTTACTCGAAGGAATGTGTAGTAGGTGATTTTGATGATCTAATATGGGTAGTATTTGTAGGATTAACATACATTGAATGTGTATAAATAGGAATAGAAACTTGTGATAAGATTTTTTTTTCACCGACAACTTAGGTAGACATCAAAAATGTAATTAGAGTTATAGATGTATGAATAGTAGTGGTTTAGACAATTATGGTGGATTTAATACCTCCAAAAGTAAAATTAGTAGTAATGAGGAGTTCTTGTTATTGTTCATTATTATGTCTATTATAAGTGATTTTAGGTTTGATATGCATACAAATACCATCAAAATTATTCATGGGAGGTTGATGGGGATGATGATGAGGATCTTGACATTGCATTTCAATAGATGAGAGAGAATAATAATGCTCATGTGTATCATCTAGAGAAGGAGATTAAATATCACATTATTTTTTTTTATCATTTTCCATTTCTAGATAAGGATAAGAAATATCGCATTCTTTTGTATCATGATTAACTTTTAAATATGAACTAGAATCACATTCTACTTGAGTAAAGGGCATGACCATATGTTTAATGTTATTAGGTGTATCATACATGGAGGCATGCCATTAGAATAAAAAACATCATGAGCATCCAAATGTATATCATATACATGTGGTGATATCATATTTTATTAATTATGTTTAATGTTATAAAATCATGTATGTGTTAATTCATTATTACTTTCCTCTTTATCATGTGTTTAATTTAAAGAATAATAAAAATAAGAATTAGGGTAACTAGGCTATCCTATTTAATAATTAGTTTGTTCATTTCCTTCATCACTATAGTAATCACTATTTCAAAAATACTCTTTAGAATCATTCCCTTCACAATCATATTTTTCATATATGTAATTATTATTATTAATCATACAAGTTTAGTCATTATTACATTCATTATCATAAACATAAGGCATGGAATTACTAGACAATAGTAGATCCATGAGATGAGGGCTACTAAGAGTTTTATTTTTGTCACTCATTTTAAATTTACCAAAATCTAATAGAGAAAACAAGACAAACATAAATCCTAATCCTAATAGGAAATATAACATATAAGTGGTGCTTTGACAAGGGTCAAATAAATAACTAATCATTCATTGCAAGAGAAACATGAGGAAAATTTGGAATGAAAAATACGATTTTATAAAAAAAATATTATAAAAATAAAACCCAAAAAATATTTTGATAATAGGTTCTCTTTTGGTCCTTTAGGCTGAATTTACTAAAAATATATTATTTCAAACTCTGAAAAATCCATACAATATTTGATGAAAAAATTAAGATTATTATCCGCTTAATACGAATATCAAAAACCTTTGATTACTTGAAAAATAGAGTCATTTGGATCAAAATATCAACAAATCAAGGAATAAACCTAATAGAGGAATCCATAATAGGTGAAAAGACATGAAACCCTACGGAATAAGGGAGAAATCATTAGACTTATACCTATAGATATAGAAAAAAATTAGGAATTAGGGCTAAAAATCAAACCCTAAGGATACAATATAAAAATCTTAAAGAGAATGATGAAACCCTAAGGGAAACCTAGAGTTTGGAAATGTTCAAAAAATATATGGGCTCACTAATATGTTTTACCCTAACTTGGATTAATTTATTAATATAATTAAGATAGAAATTTGAATGTAATTTATAGTTTGGAATATGAAAATTAAGCATGAATGTGAAAGCAAAGTATTAAAATTGATTTGATAGTGGCATACACTAAATATATAAAATGTTAAAGAGATTAAGATACTTAATTTTTATACTTCACTCACTGGTTATGATAGACTTATGACAATGGAAAGGGACTATAAGTAGGCATACAAGTCAATCAGATTTGGAACTATCTATTTGTGCAAACAATGTCATTAAATATAGGTTGGGGAAAAACCATAAAAAAACATAATTATAGGTTAAAAATATTGACTTAGGATGTTTTGATCTCTATGAACATAAATTCCACTACACCTACCTATAATAACTCTATATGTGTGATCCTAATGTCTGACTATAGACACCTAAATTTTACCATATTTAATGTCATAATTAATTATTCTTAATATGAACACACTAAATAAACTATCATCCTTAATTAAAAATTTATCCTAACATCAGTTACCTCACTTTTTTGAATAATTAATTAATCCATACTAATTAATTATTCATGCACACATATTCCATAAAACTAATTAAAATCCAAAATTTCTAAGTCACTAGACATCTTCCATGTTTTTCTCAACCAAGTGTTGAGTCACCAACCAACTCCTCAGTTGATTGTTATGTCATCATTGAACATTTCAACTAACTTGACGAGTCATCCAACTATCTTGAATCTTTCCTAAGACATTTTCAACTACAAACTAACTTTTCCTTTTTTTCTCAAACACATTAGGAATTGGTCTCTTCCACATGGATGAAGACTCAAATCTGACCATCCAAAATTAACATAATTCAATAAACCTAGATTTATCCCAACCATTCATCTTCTCACCTAAAATATTATAAATGAAAGTGTCATCCTGATGCAGGAGCATATTCATGCTAGGAATTTATTTGTCATGTTCTTGGTTGAGTTTTAGCATGTCTAGGTGTATTAAATTAGTTTTTCCCCATTTCTTTAAGTTTCAAAGTTTTCAAATTTGTCTATTTAAATATTGGTCAAATAAAACCCAATATTTTATCCTCTACAGATTTCAAGTCTGTTGGGTGAGATATTTGGCGATCTGAGTCTTCTTATGTTAGGAGAACTATTTTACTCATTTTTGGGAGGTTGTTGTGTGAAGCCTAGTATAGGATCGAGTATCTAAGTTGAGAAAAATATGGTTTTGTATGGGGTATTTTTGTGTGAAACAGGGGATATGTATATTGGTGAAGAAATGAAGGGTGCGTGGGAGAGATTTTGTAACACGCAGAGAAACACCAAATACATTTTCTGGTAATATAAATGAAGTGTGTATTCATTTTGAGAAAATTGATTCTAGATCGAATGTTTGAAAAGGCTATTGCTATTTGTAGAATATATTATGAATCGATGAATATTTGAAAAGGTTGTTGCTATTTGTAGAAGATATTATGAATATTTGAAAAGGCCAATGTTATTTCTAGATCGAATAAATGTTGGGTCTGTATTTGGGTCTGTATTGCATGCCCAGTTGTATGAATCGATGAACCTATAAATTAGATATTAATGCTGGGGTGTTTCAATTCTAGGTCATTCCAAAATATATGTTAATGCTAGGTTGTTTCAATGCTGGGGCATTTCAAACAAATGGAGTCAAGTGATGGTTCTACAATCAGGTGAGTCACCCAGCTACCTCGACTCCTTGGATGTGTAGACTCACTATATATCTAGATTGTTCGACCCTTTTATACAGACAAGAGCAACTTCACACTTCCATTTAGGATTCAGCATCTTGAACACTGTCCAGATGATGAAAAGAATCCAGGTGATATTTTGTGTTTGAAGAAAAAATATTTTGTCAATACATATAGTTTATCCCTGTTTTGCAGTGAGAAGTTAGTGCACCATTTTGGTATCAGAGCCCAAGGGATTGTGCACAATCTAAAGATCCAAGTCAAAGAGAAGAAGAATGTGATTTGTGAAGGAGAGTCAAGATGGCCATGAGAGTTAGGAACAAAGGTGGAGCTAGAGGAAGGAGACCTGGAGGACAGGTTGCAATGGTAGAAGAGATTAGGAACCTGACAACTAGGCTACAAGACCTAGAGATGGCTCAAAGAAGAGGCATTGACATGGGTGAAGTCAGTGATAGAGAAGAGGAGCCACCAGAGGATGAATTGGTGGTGGAAGAAGAAACAATTGAAGATAGGTTGATTAGAGCCATTATGAAGGTGAACACAAAGCCAAAAATGGAGGTTCCAATGTATGAAGGTAATTTGAATGTGGAAGAATTAATTGATTGGATTAGTGCATTAGATAAATACTTTGAATATGAAGGAATTGAAGAAGATGATAAGAAAGTCAAGTATGCCATGACAAGGCTAAAGAGCCATGCATCCCTGTGGTGGGATGGAGTGCAAGAAGAAAGGAGGAGGAAAGGGAAGCCAAAGATCAGAAGCTGGGATAGAATGGTAGAAAAAATGAAAGGTAAGTTTATGCCTAAAGATTATCAAGCCAATGTTTTCAAGCAATTACAAAATTTGAATCAAAAAGAGATGTTTGTCAAAGAATACACTGAAGAGTTTTACAGGTTAACCATAAGATCAGGTCATATTGAGGATGACACAAAGAAGGTATCTAGATACACTAATGGTTTGAAATTTTCCATTCAAGATGAGATTAGTCTTCTCATTCCTAAGACAGTTGAAGAGGCATATCAATTTTCCTTAAAAGCTGAGGAGAATATTGTACGAAAACGAACATCCTTCTCAAGAGGAAGGGGCAGATCCAACAGAGGTAGAGGATTTCAAGGAGGTAGAAGACAGTTGCAAACATCTCAAGAAGAGGCCAACAACTCACAAAGCTCAAGAGACAACTATACACCAAGAGGAAGAAGGCCATACCAAGGATATCAAAGATGAAGAGGAAGATTCATGGGCAAATGCTTTAGGTGCAACAAGTATGCAGGACACAGGGCATATGAGTGTCTAGATAATCCTTCTACCAGCCATGAGAGTGGTGTACATGTGACCCAAGGTGAATAAAAAAATGAAGAAGTTGCAGCAGCTTATGAAGATACCCCAGAAGAAGGTGAGTCTCTTTTGATGAAAAGAATCTTGTTGAAGCCAAACAAAGAAGTTGTAGAACCACCTCAAAGGAAAAATCTATTTAGAACCACATGTAAAAGTAAGGGGAAATGCTGCAAGGTCATCATAGATAGTGGGAGTACTGACAATCTTGTGTCAACTAAGATGGTGGAGAAACTAGGCTTGAAGAAGGAGGTACATCCTACACCTTATCAAGTCTCTTGGCTACAAAAAGGACACAAACTCTTGGTAAGTGAACAATGTAAAGTAGATATTCATATATGAACATATAAGGATCAGATTTTATGTGATGTCATGCCCATGGATGTATGTCATATCTTGCTTGGAAGGCCTTGGCAGTTTGACAGGAAGGCCATGAATGATGGAAGGCAGAATACATACACATTTGAAAAGGATGGGATCAAGCATACACTCACACCATTGAAAGAAGAGGCTGATGCTGTTGTAGGATAGAATTCTAAAGTATTGATAATGAGTGGTAAAGAGTTTCTACATCAAATGACGAAAGAAAAGGTAAACTTTGTTGTGATTGGTAAGCCAAGGAGTGTAGTCACTAGTACTAAGTTGATTGATTTGCCTTTATAGATTCAAGATATGTTGAATGAATACATTGACATTATGGTAGATGATTTACCTAATGAGTTACCACCATTGAGAAGCATTAGCCATCACATAGACTTGATTCCAGGAGCAAATCTTCCAAACAAGGCTGCCTATAGGTTGACACCAAAGGAAAATGAAGAGATCAAGCACCAAGTTCAAGAATTGTTAGACAAAGGATTGGTAAGAGAGAGTTTAAGTCCTTGTGCTATCCCCATAGTGTTGAGTCCTAAGAAGGATGGGAGTTGGAGAATGTGTACAGACTCCACAGCAATCAACAAGATTACTATCAGGTATAGATTTCCATTGCCTAGAATTGATGACTTACTTGACTGTTTGAGTGGAGCTACATATTTCCCTAAGATATACTTGAAAAGTGGTTACCATTAGATTAGGATAAGAGAAGGGGATGAATGGAAAACAACCTTCAAGACCAATGATGGACTCTATGAGTGGTTAGTCATGTCATTTGGACTAACCAATGCACCAAGTACCTTCATGAGGCTGATGAATGAAGTGCTTAAGGAATTCACTGGTAAGTTTGTGATAGTGTATTTGGATGATATTTTGGTGCTTAGTCAAACTAAGGAAGATCATTTGAAACATTTTAGGATGGTATTGAGTAAGCCACATGAGGAGAAATTGCTAATCAATGTTAAAAAGTGTAGTTTCCTGAAGATAGAATTGATATATTTGGGGTTTGTGATTTCAAAAGAAGGATTGAAGATGGATAAGGAGAAGATTAAGGCTATAATTGAGTGGCCTACACCTAGGAGCACATATGAGGTAAGAAGCTTTCACGGCTTGGATAGCTTCTATAGGAAATTCATAAGAAATTTTAGTGGAATTGTTGCTCCAATGATAGATACAATCAAAGGTGATAAAAGAAGTTTTTATTGTACTGAGGCTGTTGATAAGAGTTTTAGATTATTGAAAAATAAGGTAACTGAAGAACCAATCTTAACCTTGCTTGATTTCAATAAGCTTTTTCAAGTAGAATGTGATGCTAGTGGAACTGTAATAGGCATTGTTTTAAGCCAAGATGGGAAGCCTATAGCATACTTTAGTGAGAAATTAAGTGATGCTAAGAAGTACTCAGCCTATGATCAAGAATTCTATGCTCTTGTATAGGCTTTGAAGAAATGGAGGCACTATCTTTTGCCTAAAGAATTTGTTTTGTTCACTGACAATTGTGCTTTACAGTTCATTAGCAATCAGAATAAGTTGAGTCAAAAGCATGTTAAATGGATTGAATTTTTACAAAGCTTCACATTCACTATTAAGCACAAGAAAGGACAATCTAACAAGGTTGCAGATGCTCTAAGTAGAAGGAATCTGATCATACAGGAATCTCAAGTAAGCATTTTGGGATTTGAAGATTTGAAGGAACTATATAAAGAAGATCCAGACTTCAAGGAACCATATGAAGCTTGCATGAATCCAGTAGGGGTTGATAGAAGTCCTTGGATATATTTCATGGTCCAAGAGGGTCTATTGTTCAGAGGTAGCCAACTTTGCATACCCAAGAGTTCCATGAGAGATAATTTCTTGAAGGAAAAGCATAGTGGTAGCTTATCAGGACATTTTGGGTAGAATAAGACATTAACACAATTGAGTGCTCATTACTATTGGCTAGGTATGGGTACTGATGTCAAGAAATTTGTTGAAAGGTGTAAAACATGCCAATATGCCAAGGGAAGTAGTCAAAACACAAGTTTGTACCAACCACTACCCATTCCCAATAGGCCTTGGGATTCAATAAGCATGGATTTTGTACTTGGTTTGCCAAGAACTCAAAAAGGTCATGAATCCATATTTGTAGTGGTATATAGGTTTTCAAAGATGGATCATTTTATTCCATGCTAAAAAACAAGTGATGCTACTAACATAGCTAATCTATTCTTTCAAGATGTTGTTAGATTGCATGGATCTCCTAGAAGCATTGTTTCTAATAGGGATACCAAGTTTGTTGGACACTTTTGGAGAACCTTATGGAAGAAATTGGGTACACAATTGAGTTTCAGTTCAGCCTATCACCCCCAAATTTATGGCCAAATAGAGGTTGTCAATAGGATCTTAGGCAACATCTTGAGAAGCTTGGTAAGTATGCATCCAAAATAATGGGATCTTGCACTTGCACAAGCTGAATTTGCATATAATGATTCTCCTAACAGAAGTACAGGATTGAGTCCATTTCAAATTATGTATGGAATGAATCCAAGAGGTGTGTATGAGTTAAGAAATCTAAGTAGCATGGAGACAAGGAGTGCTGATGCAGAAGAATTTGCCAATGCCATGCAAAATTTACATGAACAGGTAAAGAAGAAACTTGAAGAAAACACCATCAAGTACAAGCTAAGAGCAGATCAAAAGAAAAGAGAGGCCAGTTTCAGTGTTGGAGACCTTTTTCTTGCTCACCTTAGAAGAGAGAGGTTCCCAAAAAAAGGAATACAATAAGCTAAAGGTAAAGAAAATAGGACCATGCAAGGTAATAAGGAAATTTTCAAATAATGCATATGAAATAGAATTGCCGAAAGGAATTGGAATCTCTCCAATCTTTAATGTTGCAGATCTATATCCATACAATGATGAAGAACAACTAGCTAAAGAGACTTAAATAGGGGTAGATGAAGTTATCTAATGGGAGAAACAACTACCAAAGGAAGTGCCAAAGGAGATTGAGAGCATTTTAGACAAAAAAGTGGTTAAAAAGACAAGGGGCAAAGAATATTTCCGGTATCTAACTAAGTGGAAGAATCTACCAATTGAAGATGCAACATGGTTGAATGCAAATGACATCCTTAAGCTGGGTACAAGCGTAGAAGAATTGATAAAGAAAACAACAAGTGAAGAATATTTCTTTTGCTCCTTGGAAGAATGATGTAGGAGCATCTTCATGCTAGGAATTTATTTGTCATGTTCTTGGTTGAGTTTTAGCATGTCTAGGTGTATTAAATTAGTTTTTCCCCATTTATTTAAGTTTCAAAGTTTTCAAATTTATCTATTTAAATAGTGGTCAAATAAAACCCAATATTTTATCCTCTATGGATTTCAAGTCTGTTGGGTGAGATATTTGGTGATCTGAGTCTTCTTATGTTAGGAGAATTGTTTTACTCATTTTTGGGAGGTTGTTGTGTGAAGCCTAGTGTAGGATTGAGTATCTAAGTTGAGAAAAATATGGTTTTGTATGGGGGATTTTCGTGTGAAATAGGGGATATGCATATTGGTGAAGAAATGAAGGGTGCGTGGGAGAGATCTGTAACACGCAGACAAACACTAGATACATTTTCTGGTAATGTAAATGAAGTGTGTATTCATTTTGAGAAAATCGATTCTAGATCGAATGTTTGAAAAAGCTATTGTTGTTTGTAGAAGATATTATGAATCGATGAATATTTGAAAAGGCTGTTGCTATTTGTAGAAGATATTATGAATATTTGGAAAGGCCGATGTTGTTTATAGATCGAATAAATATTGGGTCTATATTTGGGTCTATATTGCATGCCCAATTGTATGAGTCGATGAACCTATAAATTAGATATTAATGCTGGTCCGTTTCAATTCTGGGTCATTCCAAAATATATGTTAATGCTAGGTTGTTTCAATGTTGGGCCATTTCAAACAAATGGAGTCAAGCGATGGTTCTGTAATCAGGTGAGTCGCCCAGCTACCTCGACTCCTTGGATGTGTAGACTCACTATATATCCATATTGTTTGACCCTTTTATACATACAAGAGCAACTTCACACTTCCGTTTAGGATTCAGCATGCAGAACACTATCCAGATGATGAAAAGAATCCAGGTGATATTTTGTGTTTGAAGAAAAAAATATTTTGTCAATACATATAGTTTAGCCCTGTTTTGCAGTGAGAAGTCAGTGCACCACATCCTCCACCTTCAAGCTATTAAAATACTATCATTTTAATCCTATACATCCATTGAAAAATCAAGTTTATGCACTCATATGTTGTCCAATTTACCTTTATTTGGAGAATGAAGTGAGTACCCACATTCCAAGAAATAAGAGGAAACTAAAGTCACAATGGATAAGATTATGATACACTTTACTTGTATGGTTTTATAATTATTTATATACTTTACTTTCTTTTGTTGTGTTAGGTCATTTTGAGGTTTAGTTTAGATTTATAATGGGATTTGTATGCATGTCATTTTCCTAGTTTTGTTTGATTCTAAATTTTAGTTATCACATTTTGGTATGTCCAATGAGATATTTCCCACATCTTACTCATCATAATTGAATTCTTTAGGTTTTTTTTGTTGTTTCTGGTGTCTTTCAAGGTGCATTGTTATTTAATCTTGGTCTATAAAATTGTTTTTATATTTTTAGGTACATTTTTGAATTTTTTTGTGTGGTTGTACATGTTACTATGTAAAGACAATTTCATATTATGAAATGATGCTTTGTAGAAAATTTTGGTGGGTTTAAAGAATATTTTAGGGTTTTGTTCTTACTAGTTTTTTAGGTTTTACTTAACTATTTCCAACTTTATATTTAGATTTTGTGGATTTATTAGCTTTCTATCATTTTGTTTTCATCAAAATTTTCCATTTTTCTATGTTGTATATTTTATGGGTTTTATAAAAAAATGGTTTCATAGAGTTTATCTATAATTTTATCTTGTGCAATAATAGTTTCATCCTACAGAATGATAGTTTTGTAGCCTTAAATGTCACTTTTGTTTTCTATTAATTTATGCTCACCTTTGCCTAACATTATCTTTTTGTTTCTGATTTTTTTACCTTTTCAACTTTCTAACATTCATTATTTTCTATTTTCACTATTTCTACTTTCTTTGTTTATGTTTTTTCCTCTTTATAAAATGATAGTTTTGTAACACATTTTGGAAAATTTATTGCACATAATAATAAATTTGTAGCACAATTTAGTATGTTTGTATGCAAATTTAGGTGGGTTTGTTTACACATTTCTATGGTTTTGTCATATGTGAATTTATTTCATTTTATGTAGTTTTGCACTGTCTTCTAACCCTTTTAACATTTTTGTCATTTTTTATCTCTACACAACAATGGTTTTATTCCAGATATTTATTTATTTTATTTTTATTTATCTTTTTTTAACTTTTATTTTGTTAAATTTTAGGTTCCTTGGATTTCCAATGCCTTTTCATATAAATTACTAATAGTTTTATGGAGGATTACTTGCCAAAAAATCAAAATCTAAACCAAATAATTATTTTATTTTTACTAACCTAGTTTTTATTTCAATTTTTTTTAATTAATCAAGTAGTAATTAAATCACTTTTCCATTTATTTAAAGTTTACCTCTTTATGTCACAAAATTTAATGCATTCTCTTTCCTTGACATCACATTGGTAACGATACCTAGAAATCAAAAGTAACTTTTATGATTTTTTGTTACCTAGATTGCGCTTGTGTATGCTATTATCTTGGTATCACATTGGTGATGATACTTGAAAATTAGAAATATATGTTAATATTTTTTAAAACTTTTTATGGGATCTATCAACCATGGATCTCACCACTACATGGTAGGGAAAACCTCATGTACTAATGAGTATAAAAATTGAGGCTTAGTTGTTTCAATTGCCTAAGTGGTTTTATGTTTTAAACACATTGTGACATGAGGGGGTTTCATCATCCAATACTTAGGGTTTTAAACAATGACCTTGAAATCTATTTTTTCTGACATCAACCTACTAAAATATTATAGATGGGTTGGGCACATGGGGACTAAATTATTTTGTGTGTGTCCATTAAATCAAACTCTTCCATAGTCTTGAAATTAAACATACTACAAGGTATATATAGGACATCCCTTAGATAAAATTTTATAAATATTAATATCTAATATATCCATTCAATAATGTGAATTTTAGTACACCATAAAGTGATTAGATCCAAGAAGTTACTCTCAACTTACCCTCAAAACTAGGTTAAGTGGACTATGGGTATGGTTCTACCTCCATAGTCAATGATATAAAACATTGGGCCGACACTCTCCAATGGATAAGCTAGTATATATGAGATCCTAAAAGTCATTCAAGTCCCTTTGTCTATAATTTACCCTTTCATGTGACTTGTATGTTTCTTTTTTGTTAAAAAGTAAAAATTTCCTATGCATATTTATTTTATTTTATCTCCTTGTAAAGCCACATAATTTAATTATTTTATGTTTGAAAATCAAAGTTTTAATCCTTTAAAACAAAGTCTAAAATCAAGAAATCCTTAATCAAAAAATTCAAAAATCCAAATAATTGAAAAAAATTGTCACACATTTGTAATTATCAATTTTGAGTCATATACCTTTTTAGAGTCATGTAAAAATTTTAAACAATGTCTCCCATCACAAGGCACCAAGCCTCGTTAAACAATCCTTGGTTTAGATAAGAATCCTTTTGGCAATGACCTATTTCAATTTGGAAACCAATAATATTTTATTAAGATTAATGACAATGGTAAATATGAGGGACCCCTTCATGAGGAATATGAACATGTTATCAGTTTATCTAAGGAATAACCAACCCAAATTACTTATTTCCTCTTAGGGAATAATAATGAAGTCTTGTTACAACTCTTAGGGATAGGAGCCAATTTTACACTTAATTTTGATCCTAAGGACTTGTCACTCCTAATTGATAATATAAATGTAAAATCCCTTACACAAGATCAAGGAACCTCCAATTATTCTCTAGGAAATAAAAAATACATCACATGGTCCTCTCATATCAATTCTAAAAATGTTTATCAAACTTACATGGACAAGTAAAAGGTGGTTATAGACAAACTATCTCAACAAAGCCATGTCTTTTTCATTGAATACCATATCAAAAGGTTAAAAAATGAATTAGCCGATCTCAAATCCAACATGTCCAATAATCCTTCAAACAACAACTTAATTAATCCAAACATAAATCTGAGTTATCCTATAAAAAATTCCAATACCCTAGGATTAACTAACATAAATCAAAATCCAAAACTAATTTCAAATTAAAATTAAAATCTAATTACAAATACCAATCAAAATTAACATCCAAATCCAAACTTTAATCAAAATCAAATTCAAAATTTAAATATCAATTTAAACTCCAATCTAAATCTAAACCTCAACCAAAATCAATGAACAATTCCAAATTCAAATGTAATTTTAAATTAAAATCAAAATCAAAAATCAAATCCAAATCCAAATCTAGGTTCAAACCCACATCAATATCAATTCACGAATCCAATTCAATTTGCCTATCCAAATCAATTTGTAAATTAATGTCAATTTTCAAGTTCAATTTTACATCAAAACCAATTTTAAAATCTAAACCAAAGTTCAAATTAAAACCCAAAATAAACATCGCCATTTAAGGACAAGAAATTTATCCAAGAATGGAAAAATATTAAGGATCAAATATAAAGATTACAAGATGGTAGGTATTCTCAAAGAAATAAGTTTAAGTTTGAAGAAATTTGTCCACATCCCTTTGACATTACAATGATGATGGCACCTTTTCCTTCACATTTTTAACCCCCCAAAGTTTTAAAAGTATAAAGGAAAAGGATATCCTAGAGAACACTTCAAAGAGTTTTATATGTCATGTTCAAATGTTTCCTATATCAATAATTATCTAAAGACTCTTTCCACGCAGTTTAGGGGACAAGCATTATAATGGTTCTTACACTTACCTAAACACTAGTATAAAAACAATAATAAATGAGTTTAAAAACTACTAAAAATTACATATAAATGACTAAGCTTGGTCATGTGACCATTAGTACTTTATTTCCAATCATTTATAATGCGACCAAATTTATGACTAAACCATTTTTAACTATTTATTGGTTGTTTTGATTGAACAATTTGGTACTTTATTTAGTCATTAATTTAGTCATTGATTTTTGTGAACTAGTCATTCATTTAGTCATGGTAGTAATTTATTTAGTCATTATGATCATTAATTGCCGTCAATTGGTATTGTATTTAGTCATTTTTATTCACTGATTTCCATCCATTGATAGTATATTTAGTCATTTGTATTAATTTATTTTTGTCCATTGATATTATATTTAGTCATTTTAATCATTATTTTGCCATCAATTGGTCATATATTTAGTCAGTTACTAGTATATTTAGTCATTTTAATTGACTGATTTCTATTAATTGGTAGTAAATTTAGTCATTTTAATTTTTAATTATCATCATTTAGTAGTTTATTTAATTGTTTTTGTTCATTTATTTCTATCAACTATTAGTATATTGATAGATTGTTTATTAATTCCATAATCATTATATCTACTACTAGTTTAGTAGTAAATTTTCATTTATATGATATGAATAATTTATTAAATACCATAAATTGTATAATACTGAACTAAACATATTATTAAACTTGAATTAAAACATAAAATCATATAAAAATATTACATATGAGAACAAGCTACAACATGCTAGAAGTTAAAAGATTGATTCAACATCATGATAACAAAAACGTAATCTACAATAAAAAATATAATGTAATTTTGATGAATTGTAAGATGTTCATATATATATATATATATATATATAATAGAAAATGTCAAAGTCTAAGAGTTTTCAACTCTTGAAAATACTCCATGATAAAGATCCCTGAACAACACATTCAAACTACTGCATAAAGCAGTGGGTCAAGCTATCAAATAATGAGTATATGATAAACATCAACTATGTCATTTTTAAAAAAATATTTTAGTGGCCACGTACTGTGTGAAGGTTCCTTCTTTCTCTTTTAGATGGATTGCTATATCTATTTTATCTTCATAAGCAAGGGGTATTTGTGAACTTTCAAATATTTACATTTGCATCTCCTATTCCTTTTAATTTAACTCCATGTATAATAGATAGTGAGTGAATCCGCCCAATGCCTATAATAGTACCATCAAATGGATCCAACACCCCAACTTTATCTCATTATTGGAGTTTATCAATACATTTCTACAAAACAAAAAAAATACACATTATATTAAGATATAAAACATTTGATAACACACAGATAAACATTTATAAGAAACTAGAAAATGATGATAGAAAACTTGAAACCATGCACCTGACTTATTAAACAAAAATTTACTTCCCGTTATTTGATACATAATGGATGTTAGATACATAAGGTGTCAATATGTTAATAGTCATGTGTCATGAAGATGTGGATGCTACAAGGATAATAAGTGCCATTCCTCTAGTTTCTACGAGCTATTCTATAGTTACTATAGGTACCTTCCTCACCACTAGGCACAACTTTATAGTGGTTACAGGATCAACCTATATTTTTTGTAGGTATATCCTAACCCCTATATACACATCTCTAGTAGCGACAAGTTAATTATTTATAAATGATGAGTTATGGCTTTATCTATAGGCTATTGAGAAATTCATGAAAGACACCAGACAAGCTAGAGGAATGAAGGAAGATTAGAGTAGAAACTTCAAACATTGCTAAGGAATGATCATACCCCTGAATAATAAAATAAGTGATACAATTAAGGCATACACTTCCAATCTCCATTTGGAGTGTTGCAGACCATAATTTATGACTATATGGATACAAAAAAACCATTCTCATCTTCTGGTCACTTCATAAAAAATAATTTCACTCTGCTAATAAGAGAGATCTGGGATCTTTTCTGGAGCATAGGCCCCAAGTTTGATAAACTAGCTGATTTACAAATTAAAATTTCATTAAACAAAGAATCCATCAGCAAACATCCTCATTTACTGGGAGTAAGATAGAAGAGAAACAAGCCATCAAAGGAATCATACAAAGGAGATCAAGAGCAACAAATGCCATCACCCACCTTCCTTTATGATTATAAAGGATCTGACTTGGATAATAAATAAAGATTTATAATAACCACCTTGTGGAAGGATGAGAATAGTCTCTCATACCACTACAAGACCATTGCTCCAGTTCCTTGTAGGTCATCATGATTGCATGTAGGTTGCCGAGGGTATAATTAAAGGATAGGACACTATGATCAAATAATTACCCAAGGGTAACAATACAACAAAATCATGACTACTACGGTAATAATTGCATGAGGAAATAATAAGCTAAGCTTCCATTCTGATAAACACTCGCATGCATATTTCCTATGCCACAACCCTAAGAATAAATGGTTATAAAGGTATGGTATATCTTTTAGTCATAGAAAAGCACTTTATTTTTTTAATATAACATGTATTATATTAAAAAGCATATTTAATCATTAAAACATCATTCATCAAGTCTTATCATGAGTTATGCCAACCTACCACTCAAAACCCTCATTATGACCCCATCCTATCCTTTTGCATCTTACATGTACCATGTCACTTGGGGACAAGTGAAACTTCACATAAGGGGAAGAATGCTATGGGAAATCAATCAAATGATAATCTATGCATGTGGATTGAAATCCCATGATTACACCATAACTACACCCATATTCAATTAGGAAAATAATCAATTTTATTATTTTCCAATTTGAGATCATAGCTCATTCACAAAAAGACCTAAGTAATACATTGTTGTAGCCTATAATCAAAATTACAATTAGTGAAGAAACTTACTTCACTATAGGTAGTAATTTGAAGATAAAATTAGGTTTTTGAAGAGATATCTATTTGAAAAATTTGATAGGAAGATAAACTAGTCAAAATGAGAGGTTTAGTAGTGAGAAGGGAACCCTTGAACTATAGGCAATTGCAAGGAGACCCAGATAACTGGGCTATCTTTAGTAAGGTTGGATGGGTTACCTAGTTTGATAAAGTGTAGCATTTTTTAGAACCTTTCACTAGATAATTTTTAGGGTATTTTATAGGAGAATAGGATATAGTATTTGGTATCACATTTCTAGTTATAGAATAAATGGTAAGCCAAGTTACTAGGTTGCTAAGAGCTAGGGAAAATTAGGAAGAGAAACCTAATGGCCAACTAGCTAGACAACAATTTTTTCAAGATAATGAAAGACTAGTGATTAAGAAATGAAGCATGGAGAGACTGAGTCTACCCCCACCCTAGAGAGAAGTGGCCTCATCATCAAATATCTAACATGTGAAGGTAGGTAATCCTTGATTTATACTCTCTAATTCAAAACTTTGAATCATTTAAGGCATGGTAAGACTATTAATGTCCCAAACCACTTGTGGAATATCCTGAAGAAAATGTCTAAAAAATACCAAAGGGGGGTAGAGAAAGCCTTGTCTCATCATTGTCTGATTTGATTACTGGTTAAACAATGAATAAGAGATACTAGACCTAACCTTAACTAGGAACAATTTCTAACCTTAAGGACTGGTGAACCTCAATAAGAGGAGGGAAACAATGAGGGGGAATCTCCCAAGGGACAGGGCCAAAAAATAGCACAAGAGGATATTATAGGCACTAGTGCAACTAGTTAGCTCATAGATACTACAATCTCACCTATAGTTTCTATGGGTAAGAGAAGACAAAGAATAGTAGTGTTACCTCCTAAGGATAAAGAAGAGGAAAGTCCACCAAAACAAATTGGGTAGGATATTCCTTCTCTTGATATTCTAACTATTTCATCACAAGAAGTATATTTTTCCACCATGGATCCTTCAAAAGGAGAAGAAGCTCTTCCATCACTAGTTGCACAAGAAGAAGGGGATGCCACAAAAATTGATCCTCAGTAAGAAATTTTTCCATCACCAACTACACAGGAGAAGCAGGTTTCAATAGTTCCCCCTCATAAAAATAAAAAGAAGACTGAAAGGAAGATGTCCTCTGCATCAAAGAGGAGACCTCTTCTTAAGAGGTCTTAGATAATTAAAAGACAAAGGTTAACCCTAACATCCTCACTTATAGACATCAGTAAGGATGAAGAGAAGAAGAAGGAACCCAAAATTCATAAGACCTTTGATGGGTTTGAAATAGCAAAATGGTCTACTGAAGAAGAGTCTACAAAGGAAGAGGAAAAGAAGTCACCTAAGCAACCTAGATTGGGAGAAGAAGACATGGAACTACTCAAACAAATAGGGTATATAGAAGAAAAAATAATAATGTCATATTATCCTATAAAAGAGGAAGAATTACTTGAATAAAGGACCATGAAAGAGGCAACAGAGTAAGACACAGTTCCTCATGACTAGGAGTTCCAAACTTTGGAACAAGCTATGGAAGAGATATATAGGTTGAAGAAAAAAATAACAAAGTTAAAAGGTAAAAGATCCCTAGAAACACTTTTGGGGGTAGAAAAATTTATAAATCCATCTATGGAAGAAGATTCAATCAAGAAAAAGACATTGAAGGAGCCTTCAATAACTCCCTTAGAAGTGTCTGTAGTAGCTTCATCCAACTTACCTATAGATGGAATTAGTTTACCCCTAGAATAACTTAAAATAGATAATGTTCTAGCTTTGATACCATTCCACAATAGGTTTTTTTTGTAGAGACCACCGAAAAAGTACATGTAGTAAAATAAGTAATTGATGTAGACCTCTCAGCTACTAGGCTAGTAGAAACTAATGACCTTTTAATATTTCTTAAGGAAAAGTTTAGTGATGATGAAACTTATCATAAGTAGTTAATACAAAGGTTTAAAATATATGTTGAAGCAAGGGAGAAATAGGAAGAATAAAAAAAAATCCTAAAAAGGGATGAGACTAGGATCACTTATTTGAAAGAGAAGATCACTAACATGCATAAGACCACTAAGATGTTAATGGAATGTAGATCGCTCTCTAGGGTATATGCTATATAATTATAATAAAGGTGGCTCAAATTCAAATATGATAGGATTTACAATGATCATCCTACATGGTATGTGATTCTAAGTCTTTCTTTGGGATCTATAGGCATGTTGACCTTGATATTTAGGCACAATTGAATGAGTTTTACATGCATCAATATGTCATGCCACATGATACAAAGTGAAATCCAAATATATACATAGGGTATATCCAATTGAATGCCTTTACCTCATATGTCCTCAATGAAATAAGAAGAAATAGGTTAAGGACTATCAAGAGAAAGAAAAAGAGGCTACCCTAATGATTAGGGGTGAATCTACTGATTTAGAAGCTATAATAGAGGAATAGATTGCTTTTAATAATGTAGATACTCTATGAGAATGGGTCACAAACAAATAAGTAGATGTCTAGAACCACTATTTGAGCCTCATGGAGGGAGATGGAAAACAAATTTTTGTTTCTTATTTACACAGATGGGCAGAGCTTTTAGATACCTTGAAACAAAAAGAACCTTATTTCCCTTAGAACCTTAGAAAAGAAATACACAAAGTATATATTTACATTGAGATTATCAAGAAAATAAGGATAAGTTGGTTGGGGTTGATGTTTTATCCATCCATGTTTTGGCTCCCAATTTTTGATTGGGAAGGGAATGTGCCAGTTGAGGTAGAAAAGAAAAGGTGGAAAATCATAGATGATGTTAAAGGCTTTTATATCTTCGAATGGATAGGCTATACTGAGCCCTTATATTTGAGGAAATATTGTGGATTCAAAATTCAAAGAAGGCTTAATCAAGGACAAGTAAGAGGTTAATTAGGGGGTATGATGAGGCCACTAATTTTTCTATTTATAGCCTCATCCATACCTGATTTTATAGCTTTTTCCTATATGAATCCTTAGAACTATCCATGACTCATGTAAATGAATAAATGAATTAATGATTGCTTGTGTGCATTAATATATACATGTTATGTTATGGATTAATGATATTTTTTATTTGATTAGATTATACTTGTGTAACTTTATTTAATAGACATTTGAAGGGTAGAGTAAGACTGCATGAATCTTACTTGGTCACAACACTTATAGAGAAGCCTATAGCAAAATGAGCTTTTATCCCATTGCAACTACCAACTTGTAGGTGGAATTGCTTGTAGCAATTGTAGACTTTCACCTATAGGTTGCCTGTAGTAACTACCAAGCTAAAAGCTTTCCACCTATATGTTTCCTATAGTAACTGTAGGTTTTCACCTCCAAGTTGTCTATAGAAACTATAGACTTTCACCTACAAGATTTTGCAACCACTACACAAAACTGACTATTGTTGTGATAATATGTAATTGGTTTTTAAGGACATATCTAGATATTTTAAAAATAAATTAAATGATTGAAGATGATCCTCTATAGTAGCTATATGAATCCCTCACATGCATAAAAAGTTGGATGTGCTGTCAAAAGATGAATAAGACAAGGATAATGAAAAGGAGAAAAAGAAGCAAAATATCAAAACAAAATATATTGTTCTTTACCTAGTCAGGGCTAAAAAAAATAACTTTAAGTTACTAACCATTTGAAGGTTGATTGGGTTAGTTGAAAAGTATTTGTACCTTTCCTATTTTAGTATCTATTTGTAGAATTGAGAAAATTTAGTTCTTATACACTTGCTACAGAGGGTTTCTATGAACTTAACTAGTGAAATAATAGCTACAGATTCTTCCTCCTTGAACTCTCTTGCCTCTTGTATGCTGAGCTATGTGAACGATTGCAAAAATGGTGTCAAATTCCAAGTATATTTGCTACTAATCTTAGTCCCATCACTATTAATGTCAATTCTTACAAAATATTTCATAATCTATCCATATGTTAAGTTTGAATACATGCCTTTGATCTTGGGAAATCAAACGGTTCATGTTTAGAGGTGTAATCATTTCCACTAACAATTTAAATACTTTGATAGCTTATACCACAATACTTATCTATCATATCAAGACCACTATAGGGTAGTGGTATGGTAGAGTTATCATTTTACTCTCCCTTCTATACCACACACCTTCACTTTGCTTGTTATGGGATAGTGGGTCAAATAGTCTCATGCTGCCACCCCATGCACACCCCTTTGGAATCCCATGAGACGGTGGGTTAATTCTAACGGTTGAGTGATTATTCACCACCATGCCATAGTGTCACTATTTACCCCTTGTGGGGTTGTGGTATTGGATTTTTTAATGTATTTTAGCTAGGATTATAGGGGTATATTGTAAATGCAGTATTTTAGATATCATTTCATTGAAAATATTGAATAAAGTTCTAATTTTATAGTCTCTTAGTTTTATTTTTCAATGTTAGTCAGACCTAAGAGATCATTTATTTGTTTGTAATGAGGAGGCTTAGTTAAGTAGAGAGACTTTAACATAGGAATTAGGGCTCTACTCATTGGGCTCAAGGCTAGTTATGATAATGAAACTAGGTAAATTTTGGAGGTTCTAACATAGGTGTTGTCATTTTTCAAAATTTTACCTAAGTATGGAACCCTTGTACCTTGAGGATTTTAGTCTTATAATTTGTCATTGACCTCTTGTTTTGGTTCCAGTCTTTTAAAGTTCTCTCACTAAAATTTGATGAGGAGATTTAAGTTAGGGGGTAAATTGACCAACACCTTTGCCATTGGTGTCAAAGGGAGAGAATTAAAGTAGTAAAACATAGCATGAACTAGAACAACATGACAGTACTAAAGTTAGGGGAAGCATAATAGTAAGGGGGAAAATGATGAGAATTGTACTTATCTTTTCACACAAATTGTTTAATAATATAGGTTAAATATTTTGTTCATTTAATGTTAATATATATATATATATATATATATATATATATATATATATATATGTATTATTAAATCACACATGTTCATAATTATTTCCTTCACACAAGCATATTCAATGCATGTGGAAGCTAGAAGTTGTATTACAAACTAAACCTATTCAAATATCAGAGAAATGACTAAAATTTATTGCCAAGATTTTAAAGATTTGTTTACTTTCATAGGTATCTTTTTGCATTATTTGATACCTTTAAACCTTGCTTGCTTCTTTTCATATCTAGTAGTTTTAGAGAAGTTAGAAAAGTCTAGCATCTAGAAAACATATAGGACATACAAGAAATTATATTATAACTAAATAAAATTAATTTCAACCAAAGTAAGAAAACTAAGAAGAATGATTAAACCTAACTTTATATGCACTTCAAATCAATAGTGAACATCTTAGATTTTGTAGACAATGTACTAGTAGAATAATGATTATTACATTCAAAATGTATCAGTAAAATAATAGTGAATAAGCACACCTATACTCAAATATTTATTACATTAAATAATAAATTACACCATACATATAACCAAAGTTTAGGTGACAAGATAAGAATTTAAGGTGACAAGATAGTTAAGTTGACAAAACATCATCATAATCATCTGCATTGCTAGTAAGATTAGAATTTTGATCACTCATGTCTATATCTGCTTGATTTTCTTCCTCATCCTCATCTATGAAATGCAATACATTATCTCCACAAATATCTTTGTTGGTAATCAAAATATCTTCTTCAAACACTCCATCATCATCTTCATCCACTTCTTTGAATGTTTCTTGTAAATTAACATATTGCCCATCAGACATTATATCGATAAATTTCATGAATTTTCATTTCAAATGAGACTCTATTTCAATGACATACGACCATCCTAGCCTTCTTACATCATCAATTAGAAATGATTGGTTAATTTGAAGAGGGAAAACCTAAGGCTCATCTGTCTATGATAAAAATTATCATGTATTTATGCATACAAATCCATATTCATCAAATTGTACTGTGGATGGTCAGATCCACTTACATTTTAATAATATAGAACTATTTTCACCAAAATATAATTGAATAATTTATTGGAAGAATCCAACATAAAATTTCTTCTTAGTTTCATGAAGAAATTTAGCACTAACAACATAATCACAATTTGTCTTTCTTTTATCTTTTTATTCCACTCTTAAATGACTACCATAGGCCCACATTCCACTAAAATGAATAGCCCATAAATGTGGAGATTTTGAAAGCTCACTTTATTTTGTTGTTATATCTTGACCTTCTTCTTTTGCATCATTGACTATATTAGCAATCAAGTCTTCAAATTTTGGAAAAGAATCACCTCCAATCAAATCATGACGTCTGTGCTTTTGAGGTCGATGTTGCATCCAAGTTTGATTCTCTTCTTCATATTTTCTACATATAATATTAATGCACAAATAGTAAGATTAATAATATAAATGTTGAAATGTAATTGAGTAAATAAATTATTGTGTAATTTTTTTTACCTATGCCACTTATTGAATGAAGATGTGTTTTGAAGAATATAGGCATGTATCACACTTCTTTCTTGATGTGATATCTTTAAGTGACGTACATTACCTTCTAATACTTCACCTATAACTCTCTCATCTTTGTCATCATCCCATACACATCAATTGAGATTTTTAAAATCCTTCATATATTCTATTGAAAATCCCATGGCCTCTTACATTGAATATCCCTCAGACATGTTGCCTTTTGATTTTGTCCTAATACGAACAATTTTTTTCAAAACCTTCATATATCATTCTATAGGATACATCCATCTCATTCTTACTCGGCCACAATGCTCTACTTCATATTCTAGATGTATCAAAAGATGCATAGAAATATCAAAGATTATTTGTGGAAATTTCTATTCCAATAGACAAAGGATTTCAACAACCTCCTCCCTCAAACTATCAAAGTTCAAAGGATCTAATACTTGTAAACTCATTCTATTTAATATTAGGCCCAACCTTATAATTGCCAATCTTGGCCCCTTTGTTAAACTTGATATATTTACCACAATAGGTACAATATTCTTGATTATGACATGATAGTCATGGGTCTTGAGGCCTCTTAAGTTATTAATGTCAGTTTGTCTTCTAATACTACTACTTACATATCTAGTGGGAAAGAGAGTCTGAGACATCAACTATAAGAATTATACATGCTATTCCTTTCTCCAGACATAAGGAGCACTAGGTTTATTATATTTTTCATCATCATATTTTTTAATCCAAAGATTTTTATAAATCTTTAGTTGTCAAAAGTCTTCACATGATTAAATAGTATCAAAAGCACCAAAAAAAAATTTCTATAATAGCATAGGTTATATTTTTCTTAGTATGCATAAAGTCAACAATATGCCTAATGGTTATATCCTTAAAGTATGTCAACTTATAGAATATGCACAACTATTTTACATCACTTTCATTACATGGATCATATCTACTACCAGGAATCCCATCATTTTCAATTATAAATGACTTTTTTTGTCCATTCTCAACAATGTAATCACCCGTTACTAGCAATGATGCTTCACGATTATCTTCTTGACCATTGAAACATGTTTTTTTTTATGCTATGGATGATCCATTTTAAGGTACACATGATGCCCACAATAAATACACTTAAACTTCTTGAGTGCCTCACAAAATCTTTAAAGTTTCAAGTAGGACATCCATGGTATCCATAATAGTGAGACCAGATAATGTGCCATATGCAGGAAGATCATGAATCATAAACAATAAGGAATATATTAAAGTGAATTTGATTGAATGACCATCCTTTAAAGATTGAATTACTTTAATTCCTTTCCATAATTCCATTAGATCATCATATAATGGCTCTAGATAAGCATCGATTATATCTAAAGTCACACTTTTATTTCTTGGTATAATCAATGATAGCATTAAGAAAAATGGTTTAGTTGATAACCATGGAGGCAAGTTATAATTTATTAAAAAGTCTGGCCAAGTTAACCATTTAGTAATCTGATTTGAGAATGGGTTCACCCCATCTAGATCCAAACCCAACCTTATATTATGACGATCTTGAGAAAAATCAGGCCATTTATTATCAAATTCCATCCATGTCTTAGAATCAGGCATATGTCATTGTTTTCCATCAGTGCTCTTATTTTGGGTATGCCATTACATAAGTTCAACAATGTCTCTACACCTATACATTCAAAGTAATCATGGGATTATTAAAAAGTGGAAAAGAACCTTTCTAGGAACCACAATTAATTCCAACCCTTGTCTATACCTCACTTCATGATATTTCAGACATTCACTCTCACTTTCAAGATTATTGAAAATAATACACAACCATTCACACATGTGTGGATGTTTTCATACCCTAAGCCTAGTTTAATGATTTTATATTTATATTGACTTCATTTTGTTGGAAACGTGGAGTTAGTTGGTAAAAACAAACTTAATAATACCAATAACTGATCTACATTCTCATTTATCCAACCAAGTACCACTTTCAAGTTAAGAATTTGAAGGATTATTGTCAAATGACTTAACTTACAATTAACATACATATGATTTAAATCATCTTCCATCGACTTAGCCCAATCATCATTTAGACCCTCATTCAACATTCTATCAACTTCAAACCCTTCATCTAACATTGTTGCCTCTTCATCTATGTTTGGTGCCACTTCATCTATGTTTGTTACCTCTTCATCTCTCACACTTTGAAATTATATGATATCTTCATAATAATTGTAATCCCAAGGGCTTATACCACTATGTCTATATCTTATCATATGTCAATAAATCACATTTCTTTTTTTCACCTTGCCACCAAGATAGTCGTTACATGGACACAGATATTTATCCACATCCTTCTCATCGGCTACTCTTTCATCATATGCATGGTATTGTTCTATAGTCAACCTTCGACATTGATCCATTTGTAATGTTCTGAATTCTAATATTAATTTAGTTTCCTATTTCAAGAAAAAAATAGAAATCTAAAAAACTCAACTTACTCAGGATCTAATACATGTAAACTCATTCTCTTCAGCACTCTTCAACACTTACCTAGAATTTAGAGCACTTCACATAATTAGCATACATAACACTATATAGAATTAGAATTAGAGCACAGTACAAGATACAAAGAAATCTGTAGCAATTAAAATTCAAGAAATACAACTAAGCATCACTCTATAGAATCAGATGTTATTTTTATGACTAGAAATAAACAAATGTTATTTTTATCCATGTTTTATTGAGGGCCTTCCTTGTCTAGATGATGATTAAATAAATGCTTTAGCTATGGAACACAAAATTTATTCTTGTTATATTGATGAACCACAATCATTTAAACATATGGCAATCTTGTCAATGTTAATGAATACACAAACACTAAAAAATAGGCTAATGAATTATTTATTATAACTTTGAGCATTACTTACTAGCATAAATTATTAACATGTTGAGATAAAATGACTTGTTATAACAATTGATATACTTCCATGTGTGGATATATAGTATCAATTAAAATAACTTGGTGACCATATTGATTTGATGAACTAGCATAAATTTCAACTATGAAATATGAGACCATCTTCTAGGATTTGATGCAATTAATAGATTAGGCTTGCACACAATGTTACCCAAGCATTGAAGTCTAGGATAGAGACATGAGCCCATGGTTTAATGGCAAAGTGATCAAAGGAATTGAAATTTGGAAGCTTGTTACAAGTTCAATTCCCATATGCTCCAAAATACGTAGAGGAAACTAATGAAAAAATAGTCTGTTAAAATTATAATTGCTTGTATGGTTTTGGTACTCAGTTGCCTATGTAATTACTGTAATTTACACCAACCAATAACAAACTTATTATGATGTACATGCACTACCCATGCCATGAAGACTTACTGAAAAGGATCCTTAGGGATTAGGTTGGTGAATTGGTTACCAAATTAGAAATTAATACCATACCCATGCATGATAACATGGAACATAAATAAAAAACTTCAAGATATGGTCACTCATTTTATTGATTATACAATGACCAAAAGCATCCAATTCTTTCATAATCTCAAGAAATCCAAATTACTACATGGTAGTCAATGTCTTATAATAAGCTAGCCTCCTATTTATGTAACTCATCTCTTATAATACATTGATTTTGTTCTCCTAGCTATATATAGTTTCCAATAAAAAATATATAGATTTTATGTTTAATGTAATGAGGGTTTCAAATTACCTTTGAATTTGTTGTAGAAGGCATCCCCAAATTTGACTTCACTACATAGGGCGTCACCAACTTCAAATTTATTGCAAAAAACTCCAAATTGCTTGCCTACCTTTTCATAAGTGTCCATGTCTTCTCCAAATAAGCTTTATTACCAATGAATGTATTTGATATACTTATATGCTAAAACCCAAAATGCCTCATGCCATCAAATTGGCACACAAACCCTCTCTGGTTAGCTCTGGATCCATTAATAATTAATAGACCCTCCTATTTGTATAGGTGAATTGCACAAATAATGCTAATTTTAATCCCCACTCTCCCATCAAATTAACTTTTCCAAATTCTACACTCTACTGTACTTTCCACTCCTACCAACAATTTCCCAATTCGCTATTAACCCTGCATGTGCAATACAACCCACTCCCACCAATAATTTCCCAATTCAATTTTTTTAATTACCCACTTTAATATCATATTGTCTAATTTTTATTTGTGTGACTAATTATTTAGTCATTTTTATTTGTGTGACTAATTATTTAGTTGTGTTTTTTACCTGATGATCAAATTAGTCATTTATAGCTGTGTTGTAAAAAATTAGTAGAATTTAGTCATTTGTAGTTGGCAAGACTACAAATTTTAGTCACGTAGTCATTTATTTGCCAAATTCTACTAGTGAAAGGATCTATCACAACCTTTGAGGACCTTTTATAAAAAAAATGTTTTACAGTTTTCATATAATGTTGATTGTGAGTTAAAAATTTTAGATCTATACAACTTTAAACAACACAATGGGGAGAGATTTTCATCCTTATTACAAATATGGAGTTCTTTAACAAGATTATTACCATGGTCACCTCCCAAAAAATATATTATAGCTATATTTACAAATAATATAAATTCAAAATTGGCCTATCAAGTACAAATCAATTGCACTACATCATTTGATGACATCATAGAAAAAGGATTCCAAATTGAAAGAACACTAGTTACCAAAGGCATCATAAAAATATTCAAACAAGACAACTCATATTCAAGACAAAAAAAACCCAATTTTTATGCAAAGAAAAATAATGTTGTAAGGGATGGTGTAACTGGTGTTAAAAAAATATAAAGCATAAAACCTATCAATAACCTTACCATACCTAGAAATCAACTCCGATAAGAAAATTAAAAATGAAAGTTCACTCCTTTGGGAACATCACTCAAAGTAATCTTTATCATGATCACATTTTCAAAACACTAAACCATTTGATGAAAATGATCCAAAATTTGAGTGGTATAGTGATAATTAATATTTATAGTACCAAAAAATCAAAGGGAATTCCACCAAATGTTGTATGATACTTAAGTACTATGTCCAAGATTTGAAAGATCATGGTGACATAGAAGTATAGAATAATGCATCAACCTCTAAAAATTAAAAAACTATGGATATATTAAGATCCATTTCTAAAATATGAGAAAGGGTGTACTAAACAAACCCAAAGTCAAGATCAAATGAATAATGTCAACCAAGATACTCATCCCTTTGATTCTATAATCAATCACATTGATTATATATATCATCATGTTTCTATTATTAAAATTAAATCCCAATATTGTGCCATCACCATGAGGTGTAAAAACATTACCATTACAAGTGTCTCTTTGCCTAACCTTGAAGGAAAATATATCTTAGAGAAACTTGAGAAAATGCTAGCCCAAATTTCCATTTTGGACATTCTCAAGATGTCTCCCACATATAAGGACATTTTGTATAAAACCTTACAAGAATCCAAAGTTCTAGAAGATATAAATCTGTCTAACTTCTAAGCACTTTGAGGACACTTGTCCTCTAATAATAACATGACTTTTCACCATTTAGACATTTCACACATGGGTTCATCCCATAATTTTCCATTGTACATATAAGTCTTCATTTCCAAGAATAATTAAAAAGGGTGTTTATAGATAATGGGTCAGTTTTAAGTCTATGTACCTTAAGTTTGATAAATCATTTACGACATTATATGGTAGAACTAGAGCCTAGTACCATTGATATAAATATATATGATAATAATGAGTGTAAATTAGTGGGGACTATCTATCTTCCACTAATGGTGGGGCCTATCATTCAAGAAACCCTCATTCATGACCTTGATTTATATCTCACATACAACCTACTCCTTGGTTGTCCATGGATCCGTGTCATGAATGCTATTCCATCCACCCTCCATCAGTGTTTAAATTTTTTTCATGATGTTGTAGAAGTTAAAATTCTAGTTTATCCTCAACCCTTATAATATTACAAACTATTAGAAGGGAGATATTGAAATTACAACTATTTACCAGTTACTTAAGATACCTATGAACCTCTTGAGGAGTCACCGAAGCTTTCCAAATATATCTATCTTGATGACTTACTCTCTATATCCATCGATAAAATATCTAGATCCATAAATCCACCATCTACATCTAACCCTACATGTCCACCATCTATATTTTCCATTGTAGATGCAAGTATGGGAGAACATGAAATACATGATGCCCATTATCTATAAAAAATTATTATGTCCCCTAATAATCATGGTAGGCCCCATAATATAAAATAAATATATGTGGTTCGTAATATTGGAAAAACTTATTTTGTGGAAGATGGGTTCCTTTCTAAAGAAAAAATTGAAGATTACAACTCTTCTTGGCTCTACTATGATGAATTAGTTACATTTTACAAAGTAATCAATATATTCTACCTAAATCCACTACTTTTAATATCATGAAATATAAAGGAAAATGTTTTGGTCTCCATGAACAAGGTCTCATTGAGCCTATAATGTCCACAACACATGAATCCTCTAAAGTATTGGATTCTAACCATCTAGTGTGAGAATATGAAACTATGATAGTGACTCTTCTACCACATTCGATGAAGTATCTTTAGACATTGAAATGAGTCCAACTTTTAGTCATTTTGAAGTCTTATCCATCACCAACCTATTTTATGACACTTCGATTTTGACCCTTGAACTAACCTTTCCAAAATTTATCCTATTAAACTAAGAACAACCACTATCGGTTGATCATTTTCATAATGATGAGGCCATATCTAAATTTTTGAGAATTAGATATCATATTATAATAGGAGATCATAATAAGGGGTTTTTAATTCTATTAGATGATTAAGCATAATTTGGAGAGCTTTCAGACCCAAATCATTCATAAAACTATCCAATCCATGTAACTACATCCTCTACAATATTAGATGAAGACATTCCCAATTAGCAAGACATTGAGGAGGAACTTAATCTTCCTCCACTTCCAAAATTTTTACAAGCATAATACACTTTATTAATTTAAAAAACCATAAACATCAATATTAAAATAAAATAAATCATAAGATTTTGAAACTTGTTGCTTCCCTTAATCCAAAAGAATGATCCACTTTGGCTCTACTCCTCATAGAATTTTTAGGTGTGTTTGCATGGTCATATACAAACATGATAAGGTTGGATCCTTCAATATTTTTATGTCACCTTGTTCTACATAAATATTCAAAATTGATCAAATAGAAACTCATAAAAATGCATCCAAAGGTGTCACTACTGTAAAGGAAGTGTTGTAAAAATAGTTAGAAGTTGTCTTCATATGACTAATAGACTGCTCAAAGTGAATATATAATATATTACTAGTACAAAAAAACAAAAAATGTTAAAGCCTACATATATTTAATGGATATAAATAAATCATATCCTAAATATGACTTCCCTATACCAAATATAAACATGATTGTTGATTCCATGATAAGTCATGAGATGTTGTCCTTAGTGGACATTTTTTGGGGGGTACAATCAAATCAAAATAGCCTCTAAATACCAACATAAGACATCATTTGTCACACATTGGGGTACAATTTTTATCAAATAATTCCATTTTGCCTCAAGAATGTTGGAGTAACTTATCAACATGCAATGACAAGTATCTTTCATGATATGCTTAATGATATCATTGAAGACTATGTAGATGATATTTTGGAAAAATAAAAAACTAAATTAGATCATCCCATGGTGCTGCACAAAATATTTAAATGATTTATGGAACACATGGTTCATATTAATATAAATAAATGTATATTTTGGGTTAATTCAAACAAACATTTGGGCTTCGTTGTATCATGGTAGGGCATAAAAGTGGATTTTATCAAGGTTAAAACTATCAGAGAAATGCCTCCACCAACAAACCTCAAGAAACTTAATAGTTTTCAATGTGAAATTAAATACATTCATAGATTTATTTCATAAATTGTATACATATGTCATCCTTTCAAATTTATTCTAAAAAATAACCCTAATTTTCACTAGAACAGGGAATGAAAAAAAATGTTTATAAATCTTAAACACTATCTATCAAATCCACCAGTACCAATGCCACCAAATCCATGAAAAACTCTAATACTATATATTTTTACAACATAATATACATTATGGGGAATTTTATCATAACATGATGAAAAATGAATGGAAATAGAACTATAATAAGTATAACATTGGTATTCTATGAAATAAAATATTCTACCAATGAGAAATCAAGTTTAGCAGTTATTTTTTATTCCCAAAAACTTTGACATTACATTCTCAATAATCAAACCAAAATCATTGCTAAAGTTAACCCAATTAAGTATCTCCTTTATAAATTAGTTTTAATAGGGATAATGTCTAAGTGGCTTATGCTTATAAATGATTTTGATATATAATATGTCAACCAAAAATCTATTAAAGGACAAGTACTTGAAGATACCTTGGCAAATTCACTATTTATGGATGTCAAACCTCTCATCACAAATTTTATAGAAAAATCTATCACGTCCTTAAATTAATAATTATAATTTAATTTTTACTTTGAATATTCTTTCACATGGCATGTGATGTAGAGGATATGCCAAACTAACTCACACTTCTCCTTATTTCAAGATTCTCTCTTATGACAAAGATTCATGGTTCATAGGCACCTTGATAGGTAATGGATTCATTGAAATATTTGTTGCTTATTATCACCTTAAACATACACTTTTTAGTCTCTTTATACCCTTAATTCCATTCACCAACCCCTCATCAATTCTTACCTTATCCTACACAACTTTGCTTGCTTCATAAACAGTTCTAGGTCATTTTAAAGGTTTTTTCACCTTGTAAATTCCTGTACGAACATATTTTGAGAAATGAATGCAAAAATAAGACACCTTCTATCATGTAATTGAATTTTACAATGTTTATTCATATGTTTTTTTAATCTTTAATTCACCTTTTTAGCCTCTTTTGGTTTCTGTATAGGCCTAATTAGGCCTTTCTTGCATAAAAGCACACACAAAATAGAGTTGCAGACCTTTTTATACAAACTTGAGATTATTATTTCATTATTTATTGGTATAAAGTCCCTTATCATTTGAATAAATTATGGTAACTGATCCAAAAACCAAAATTTACATGTTTTATATCTAACATAACTACCCTAACTACCTTCAATGGTCACTTGCAAGAATGTTTGCTCCTTAACACCAATGTCAAGGTTGATTATCCATACAATGTGACCCATGGATTTGTATATAGACATATGGTGACTTTATTAACATTAAATATTCATTTTACACTCTCATGACCCCTTAAATTTTCATAAAACTCCTTAAACATGCTTGGTAAATTGAAAATTTTGAATTGTGAAAATTGGCGAGAAAGTCCCAATTTGAAATCTTAACCTATCCTAGCACTCATAGACACTTGGAAAACATTCCAAGGTGTTTTATATGGCTCTTAAAACTTATAAAACATTATAAACATTCTTATTGACCCTTATTCAATTAATCTAAGCAAAATTTGTTCAAATAACATAGACTTGTCATCCATATAGGATGCTCCTACATCATACTATTGGGGTGTGAAAAAACATTTCCATGAACATTTGTCAACTTGTTTTGACCTCCTCATCAGCTTATCTTTCTCATATTTATTCTGACTAGGCAATGTGACATCCTCCTAGATCTTAAGGTTTATGAGTAACACATAGAACTCCTTGTGCTTTGATAAACACCACCTTGCTTTCTCCTTTGAGATATTATTCTTGCACATTGATATCACGCTTGATCATATTCAACACCTGGTTATTCTCCTATAACCAACCTATATATGGAACACATAATTAAATTAAAATAATATCTTACTTATCTTCTTGGAAATCACTCTTTCTCATGCTTGCTTGTTCTCTCTATGCTTGTGTCTGCTACTTATGGGAGTATTGTTTTTTGTTTTCTCTTCTCTCCTTCAAAAATCTAAATCTCTACAACCTCATTTTCCACATCCTGTTATTATTCACCCTTTTCCTAATCATTTAATTCTCTTTCCTTAGCCAATGATCTCAACATACCCACCTTTTCAACAAGGTAATATATATGCTCCTTTTTATGTATGAATGACAAGTGATTTGACAAACTTGAAAACAATCCTTTCACATGTTAATTTGAAAGTATCTCACCTTGCTAGTTTGAGTGTAACAACTCCTTGTTACTTGCCTTCAACTCCTCAAAATGGCCTTTAGTTACTGCACTTTCTTCTTCCTTTATCTTGGCAACTTGAACTACATTGTCTCCTTATTGGAACTTAATTTCAACTATCATGATTTTATCATTAATATTGAAACTAACTTCCTTTGGTAAGTACTCCTCTCCAAACATCATGACACTACCTAGTGTTTTGTTCTGTGTTTGACTATCTGTCAATGGGTTTAGTATGTGTTTGAATCCATCCCTTCTCAATGGTATAGGTGTTGGCTCTCCCATCATACAAAGATATCCTATCATACTACAATATTCTCCCAAGAATTATGTGGCAAAAATCAATGGGAATGACATCAAACAATATTATATCCTTAGATCTACCTAAGTCTACATGACACTGTTCATTCACTAGAACTTGGTGACTATTTTGAATCCAGGAGGCCTTGGATGGACTTGGATGCTTGATTATTTCTAATATTAGTTTAGACAGGATCAATTTAGACACTAAACTTTCTATAATACCATTATCAACTATGAATTTTCAAAACTTACCTTTTCTCTTGCACATAGTCTTGAAAAACATTTTCATTTGTGGTGGTTCTCTCTCCTCATGGTTGGTCTTCAAGATAACTCTCTTCATCAGCAAGCTTTCCCCTATTTCAAGTTCTTCCACATAATTAGGTAATACATCTACACTCTATTCTTCTTGCTACACCACTTGGTTTCTAATCTTACTCCAAAAGATACCACTTTGAACATCTTCTAGGTACTCATATGACATATGGCATACAAATTTGTTGCACTTAAAGTACTTACATGTAAACCAATTGTTGCCTCTTCCTATAACATATGATATACCACATTTGTATTCATAACCACCTCTATTTTATGTACTCAAAATCTTTGAATTGATTCCCAATTCTTTGTTTTGACTTTTACATTGACTTCTATTACTTAACTATCCTCTTCCCTCTTGTTGGCTTCTACCTTTGTAGCTTCTACCACCTCTACCTCTATTTAATTGACTTTGCCTTCTTGAAAACTTATTTTATGCCCTCAAGGTAGATTGATAGGCCTCTTAAACTATCCTAAGTGTCAATGTTCTAATCTCATATTGAATAATAATATTTAAGCCATTCATGTACTGATCAACCTTCTTAGCATCCTCTTCTATGTATCCTACTTGAATAATCAACTTGTAAGATTCCTTTGTGTACTCTTTCACTATCATATCTATATGCACATAATATTTTCAAACTTTTATTGATTACTGACACTTCGTGTCTTATAGAAACCTATCAAATCTCAATCTTTATGAATGCATGCCTTAAGGGGTGCACCAAGAAAGGGGTGGACAAACCATCAGTGCTTCATAAGATTGTTGTTCCTTTTTCCACTTGATATCTACACACTACATCCCTAAAACCATGAACCCTAGGCTTGTTCTTCTCTTTCCTATCCATTCTAGTCATTATCATGATTTATTCTTTCATTTCTTGACTTATTACCCTTTTTACCTATTTAATACACTAGGTTGACCTAGTTGACCTAGTGTATTCTAAGGACATCTTTACTATTTTGACTTGTTTGCATCCTAACCAACCTAGCATAGACTTTAGGCATTAGACTAAGAATGTACTAGGTTGACCTGATCGACCTTGTATAGCCAACATGTTTGAATGATTTTAAGTCAAGTTACTACTATATATACAAGGTCATTTACCACCATTTCATAAGAGTCAAAAGAGAGTGAAGAATTAAGTGAAGAAGTGATAACAAACATCTTCTTATTGATCATTATACTTGAGGAATAAATATTTAGGGTTCAATAATTTATTTGGAGCTTTGATCTTATCTTGTGGAGAAGTATTTTGGATGGTTAGGTAGGTCATGTAGGCTAGAGATAATTTATCTTGGTTATCCTTACAAGACACAATAATCTCTTGCAAATCACCTTGGCCAATGGAGAGGTTGAGACTCGACAAGTTCATCTTCAAAGTTAAGTATTACTAACTTTATTTCTCCTTTATAAGAGTATATAGATAATACAGTATGTATTCTTTTCTTCCATGTATTAGGATTATGTATACATTGACATGAGTATATGTCTCTTATGCATGTTTAGTATAGTTATTGTTTATTTGTTTTGTTCTAACCCCTATTTTATGCCACAAGATTTAGTGCGCACTAGATTACTTTACTTTTCTTATTATTAGAATAGTTTACTTTCTTGTTTATTACATAAGTCAACTTCAAATCATAGACTTTTTTAGGGTTAATGTGTGATTGTGTTAGACTATAGGCTTTAGAACCCTTCTTAGCATGATGTGTTGTGAAAAATGATATAAGTGATCCCCTAATCAAGTTTAGTAGATCCCCATATTGGTCATGCTCTTACTTAACAAGTGTATACCCAATCAAAAGTGTAGGTGTGTTATATCTTATTTGATCTAGGATTAATTCATTATGCATCATGCAATTCTGATTGCATACATTTTAGTGAACTTGACATGAATCAAATTTTTGTTTTATTTGTTCACTTTTATTTTATTATTTTGTCATCATTTCTATCATATATTTTGGCATATTGGTTTGACTCTGTCGACCCAGTTTTATTTTTCTTTTTGCACAAGAACATGCAATTGGATTGACTAGCTTGACTTAGTATAGGTTCATCACTTTTCAGAATACCAGTTTAGTCTACTAGGTTAACCTAATAAACCTAGTGTATTTTAAGTCACTTTACAATAGTTTTTGTATAGCCTATTTGATCAGCTTGACCTAGTACAAATTCCAATTTCCAAACTTTCAAATCATCCTACTAGGTCGACCAACTTGACCTGGTATATTTCCATACTTCCAATTCAACCAACTAGGTCAAGTAGGTCAACTTAGTACATTTTAAGCATTTTTTTTAGTAGATTTATGTATTTCTTAGTCAACCAACTCAACCGAATCTGTAGGTTTTTAATCAACAAATTCTATCTCTAAACCATCAAAGTGAGTTTATATTCTTCTATATCTCTCTATTTCTATACTTTCCTTTTAAGTTTGTAACCTTAAAAACTGCCTCTACATAGCCAACTAGATCAACCTGGTTGACCTAGTTTTGTGTCTTATTTGTTTTCTAAAATAAATAGGTTAACTTGGTCAACCTAGTAATTTTTATAGACCCTATTTTCAATAGTGCTAACTTGACACTCTCAACCTAGTTCTATTTATTGTGCATATAGTGTTTTCACTATACCTTGTTTAAAAGTTGGAATTCACCTTATATGCTAATCACATCTTTTATTTAAATTATTTTCATGCTTAGAATAATTCACATAGTCTAATTATGAGGTTTTTAATTAAATGCTTAGTTATACTATTTCTATTTTATGCACACATGACCAAATCACTTAACTTCAAAAAGCATTTTAACATTTTACTACACAAGCCAACCTACTTGGATTTCATCACCAAGAGGGAAGCTGAATTGCTACTTTGGTCAAGTATAAATTTTGGTTAATGTTATATTTTATCTAAGTACCCGACACTCTTATCACTATGATGTGTGAAGTGAGGGGGTAGGCCCCAATACCAAGCCTATATCATTTCCACTACAGTCCCTTTCATCCTAAACTCACCTGAAACCATCCATAGATTTCTATTTAGTACCTTATTTATAGACAACTTTATATAATTTAAAATCATTCTTAATAATCTAACATTATACGTTGACCAATTAGCTAACTTTATTTTCTAAGTTTTTTATTTGTTCTTTGCTTAATTGTGTGTGCAAGAACTTGCACTAACTCATATTGGTGTAAGATTTTTGTTTTGGGTACATCAATTGGACTGAAAAAAATCAATTTAATTTATTTTTTTGTTAATTTTAGCATTTAATTTATTATATTAACTACAAATTATCTCACTTTATTTTCACAAATTGATTATTATCTCTTTTTTTTTCCTATTTATTGTACTAGGTTGATTAGGTTGACCTAGCATATCTTCCAGCCCTTGTACACTACACTTGGTCAACCTGGTCAACCTAGAACTATTTTTATACTTTTCCCCCTTTTTTTAGTCTTTTTTATTTATACTGGGTAGATCTTATGGACTTAGTTCAATTTTATAGACCAATTTTTGCACTAAGTCAACCAGGTTGACCTAGTTCAATTACAGTCACTTTTTGATTCCTTGTTTATCTCATATTGCCTTTTCATCCTTTCATCATGGAATATTTTTTTGGTGATAAAACTAAAAATAAATCAATATATATGATGAAATTCACCAATCCTAATAGGGTCTCCCATAGACAAAGTAGGATTCCTTTCAAAAATGCTAGTAATGTCCATATTGTAACCTGCACAACTAATTATAGGAATCCTCATAGTACCTCTTTGTAGCATAACTCTCTCTTCTTAAAATATCAATATCAGTTAGAATATACTCTTGAAATTCTTTTATTTATCATGGAATTCCTTGAACATAGAGGGAAAGACCCTTGTACCATCTATAATCTTATGATTAGCTGTCAAGTTGAATAACCTCATTTTCCTACTTCCACTTTCTCAACTAGATTTAGGGGTACTGAGTTCTTTGCTTCTTAACCTTTCCATTCAATATTGACTCCTTATTATGATATGACATCTTATTATTTAACTTCTTCTACCTTCATGCCTAGAATTTCAACTAACATGGTTGGTTCTATATCTAATGGGCCTCTCATAAGATCCACTATCCTTAATCCATCCACTAGTTCATTGTTTACTACCCAAGGTAATCATGCTTCTAGTGCTTCTTCATCTCAACCATTTGCTAGTCCATATTTTTCTTCGCAATAAAATTTTGCCACTATAGGTTCAAGTTCTGATAGCTCTTCTCAAACTCATGTCAACACTAATAGTGGTACCCAAACCACTAATACTAACTCAAACACCAACACTACTTCTAATAACACTAATCAAACTCATCAACTATTATTACAAATTCTCAATCAAATGAACACATTTCAAGCTCATAATATGAATTAAATGATGAGAATGCAAAACCACCTTCTTAATCTTCAAACACAATTGCAACCAATGGCTTGGGCCATGCATAACCAAAGTGTTCCTCCTCCCCCTCTTCAATATTCTCAAGGTAACATCATTCTTCAACCTCCATTAGTCAACAAAGTTATCAATAATTTACAAAATTAACCTCTTACTACTCAAATTTCTAACATTTATATCGAAGGTATAACACCTACCATCTCTTATAATAGATCAACTGATCCTACCCTTCATATTAAAACATTTATAAATATTTATAAGGTTTGGGTTGAGTTAAACACCTTTTATACTACAAAAATCCTTTCCAAAACCCTCACAGGTGATGCCTTGGATTAGTATAATCAACTTAGATCTCATTCCATTACTATCTTGGTAGACTTAGTGAATGCCTTAGTACAAGAATTCCAAACTAGTGATCTTCCAAAAAACACTTTGGCCCACTTCATCAATTATAAACAAAATGCAAAAGAAACTACTCAAGCCTTTATCAAAAGATGGAAGACTTTATCAAACAAGTGTGAACATAACATGGTATATGACAATCTCTTTCACCTATTTACAAATGCTTTGTTTCCTAAATTACAATATCACGTTTGTACCCTTTCTTCACATACCCTAGAGGAGGACATTGATCAAACCAAAAGACAAGATTTACTTATGCATCAATTCGAGCCACCCCAACCTTATGCAAGTCCTCATTAGTTACTCAAAAATAAAAAATAAAATATTACCAATGATGGTGTTACCGATTCATATGATACCATTCATAATGTTCAAGTTGTCATTCTTACCCCTTCTTCAAAAATAGATCATTCTCAACAATATACTAATCCTAATTTCTCATCACCAATCATTGTTAATGTCCATAAAACTCTTTCCTTAGCTAAATTTCTTAAGTGTCTACCTAGGCCTCTCCCTCGAGAGATTGACCCTACTTGTCCTATGAAAACTTGGTATGATCCTAACAAGTTTTGTTGGTTTCATGCTAGTTGGGGTCACTCTCATGAGACTTGTAGACAACTTCATAATTTAGCTATGGATTTTCTTCTTGGTCCTAATTTTGATCATGATGTTATCACTCACAAGCATCAACAAGCTTATGAAGTTTCTTTCAAGTATTACAAAACTCATGATAAAACCCAAGCCTTGAATCAAGCAAATGATCATTTAGCTATTTACAAAGATCCTTTACCTAATCATCAACCTATTTAATAAAACCAAGACAAGCCCACCTCTTTCACCAATAATGTATAAAGTCTTGTTGAACCCACTCCAAATAAAATGTGGTTAGCATGTCTAATATGCAAAGGTTGGTGGCTTTCATTGATTCCCAACCTATCTACACCCTGCCTCCTTCTAAGACATTATGTGTTATCCAAGATTCTTCTCCAACTCATTTGCATGAGTTGGGGAAAGAAGATATTACAACCTTTTATGATGATCCAATTTATTATTCTCCTTTGGATAACACATCTCATTCCATTTATACTCTTCTTCCATCATCTTCTAATAATAATGATAATCAATCTTCCAATGATAATCAACCTTTTATTAACACTTCTACTTCTCAAGGTCAATCTAGACCAACTACTTCTTCATCATAAAATTATTTACAACATTCTTCTAAACCTTCTCATTCCTATCAACACAAATTTCAATTCTCTTTAGTTCCTCCTTCCAAAGACCTCCTTGACCATTATGCACCTATATCTAACAATCTTCTCATGGGTTATGATGAGTGGGATGCCATTATGAAAATCACTAATATCCCATCTCAAATTCCATTTTTTGAGCTTATGAAGACATATCCCCAACATCAAAACCATCTTATGCAACTACTATTTGAGATGAATGTCCCTTGTCCTCCCTTAGTAGGATGAGAGGCAACCATATCTGGTTATGAGGATAGTATCTTACAACAATGTGAAGATATGTCCATCAATGTTGATGAAAATCTTGACACTTCTCTTTCTTTGAAATTTCCTATCTCATTTATGATTCTTGATGAGATTTTTCTTCATGCAGACGATCCTCCCTTATTTATTAGCATCTAAATAGGTGATATCCAAGTCAAATGAGCATTGATTGATGAGGGTTCTAGTACTTGTGTTATTTCTCTTGATTTCATTAAAACCCTTGGATATTTAGAATGGAATCTTAAGTCTACATGTAGAACCTACCAAGGATATGATAGAAGCCAAATGCCTCTTCTTAGGTGTGTGTGGCTTCCCATTACTATCCCACCTATTACCATTCATGTAAAGGTGATGATCTTTAATTTCCTTCTTTCTTATAACATCTTTGTTGGTAGGTCATGGACTCATCGTATGCAAGCTATCGCTTCTTATACCTACTAATGTGCTAAATTACCTTATAATGGAGTCATTTATAGGATTCAAGGAGATACTAACCCTTGGAATTTTGAGCAATTCCAAGATTGTTGTGTTTTTTAGATTCCCACTCTTGAGGCTTTACCTAGTATTCCATTCCATGAATCATAACTTTTTAACTTTCTTGTCAACTCAACTAGAGGTTACAATGGGCATCCCAAGCTCATTGGTAACATTCCTTCTAGCCTTTTATACTCTAATTAAGATGAGCTTGATGAGATTAACTTAAGGATCAAAACTTCTGATCTCACACCTCATCTCATCTCACAACTTTTGGCCTCATTACAACCTCATTCTCACAAACCACCATGCGATGACATTCCCATAGTCTTATCCAAGACTAGGCATTTTATTCACCATGCTTCTTTTAATGAAAAGTTATTCCAACTTGTGTCATTGATATTCATATCCCAGATTATGATGATGACTATTCTTTAGATGATCCTTTATTAGGTAGCCTTGTTCAAGCCTGTGATGCAGAGATTATGTGTTATATCATTCTTCTTTGTTTGAGTCTTTTTGTGCATCTTCTTATTCTCCAACATTTATAGTTTCTGATTCTTGCATTTTCCCTTTTTATCACAAAGTAGAGATGGTGCCAATACCTCCAATTTTTTAGGAGCCCCATAGGACTATACTCATGGATTGTGCTATGATTAGACCTTACCATTTTTTTAGGCTCCTTGAATCCCATCATTGGTTCACTCCTGAGGTTAGTGCAACCCTCCTTAGACATTATGTTGATTCCAATCCTCCCATAGTGGAATCTATGTTAGAACCAATTATTATTGCTTCTTTCACTATTTATGATCTTACTTTTACTTCTTTCCTAAGTATTCCTTCTATTTAGCTTACTTCCATTCTTTCTCCCTCACCACCCTCTCTTGGTGACAATTTTCTTCCTTTGCCTAAGATGGATCCTTTGCCCAAAAAATGGGCTAATTATCCATCTCCTTCTTCATCCATGCCTATTACACCTTATCCCATGAGTGTTTCTCCTAAGATTACTCAAAAGCATATATGTTACTTCCATGGGATAGATAATCACTCTTCTACCCATTGTCATAAGTTACAACATTATATTAATACCTTGTATCATTCTTCCTCATCAATAGACACTACCATATATCCTCCAAATATTTTTATTGAACATATACCTAACTATGGTGAGATGTATTGTCTATGGAACTAATATGGCACACATCACACTGATCATTTTCATATCCTTCAGCAACATCTTAAGGCTCATCTTATAGCTATTCCTGGACCTTCTAACATTCCTCCCATAGGTCATTCTCATAAGAAGGCTCCTCATTCTTATCCCATAGCTACACCTCATGTGGTCCATTCAGCACCTTTTGTTGCCTCCACCTGTGGTTCCTTCTCCACCCGTGGATCCTCCTTCACCCATGGATTCTTCTCCACTAGTGATTCCAGTATTTACTATAGATCCCATTCCCACACATTCTCCTAACCATCCTTCACATAATTCCTTTCCTGACCATGATCCAATGAGTATTTCTAATTTTTTAGTTGAGGAGATTAGAAAATAAGTATTTGCCTAGTATTCAATATAGATTGATGAGACATTAGCAACATTTCGTATCCAGCTTCATAGAGATTTATCCAATGTCTTGGATAATGTGTGTGGATATATTTAATAGTATTTATGAGCACATGTATGGTAATTTCTCATTTACATTTGGATTGGACATGTGATTCAATCTTATTGTTATCTATTTTTGATTATATCATTTGATATTATTCAAATTATTTATTATCTTATGTCATGTTGTCCCTTCTTGTTGTATTATAGTTAATTTTGATTATTTATCTTTCGCATTGCCTTGTATTTTCCTTATCATTGCTATTTTTCATTTATTTTCTTTCCCCTTTAGAGTTTTTATCAAAACTCTTCCCTGGTATCTTCATGATTATTTGTTTTCTTATCTTTATTTTTCATAGATAGTTGTCATGGTGACTTGGTTATATTTACCATGTTCCCTTTGGTTATTATCTCCTTTTATCATATGATCAATTAGAAAATAATATTTCTCATTATTATTTCCTTTCACCAGTCTTCCTTTGGATACCTTTTTCCCTTCTTCCTTTTCCACAAACTAAGCTTATACATGGTTGAGACTTGAGATCACATACTTGTTCATTGTCAAGCCTAAGTGTCCTAGTCAATTTTTTTTGTCTTAGGTTACTTAGATTTTGTTAGCCTTAGACTACAACTCATTTGTATCAATATCTATCTCATGATTTGTCATTCCAAATCCATATGGAGGAGGAATCTTAGAAAGTCTTAAAAATAAATTTAAAAGACAAATCATTTAAACAAAAAGCAAAAATATTCTCAATAGTCAAATCACACTAAAAGATGTGATTTAGAGCACATCTCCTTCCTCTAGTCAAAGCTCAAACTCAAAAATTGGCCTCATGATAGAGCTGAGGTCCTTTGGGGTGCAGTAAGCTAGTAGATTAGAAGAAGAAAATTTAAAAAAAAAATCTCTTAGTGCTACCTACTTTCTCATGCCAGTACCCAATATTTGTAGTAGATTAACAGCTCTATAAGGGGTCCTGAGGAATGGGGAAAATGTCATGGGGAGGAAAGTCCATTTTACTTATATTTTTACTAATATACCTTCATGATTTGATCTTAGTATCACACTTATCTACCTACAAAGCTTTGTGTCTATAGGGAATAGGTTTCCTTTGTACATAGATGACCACTATCCACTTAGTGTCTTCTCATGTCCTTTAGTATGCCTCTTGCCTCCTAAGGTCTTCTCATAAGATGCCTACATCTTTGATTTTTACATTCCCTTTCCTCATATTTCCTCTTGAGAAATATTGTTTAGCTTTTTTATCACTCCCCATGGGATTTCATTTGTGAGTTGTTTCATAAGACCATGATAGGACCCAACATTTCTCACAAATTACCACCTTTTCCATCCTATTACCCACATCCTTGATTTATCATTCCTAATCCTTCTAATTACTAATGTTGTTTTGGTACCCCTTGGGATTTTTTTTATGAGTTGTAGTGTAAGATCGTGGATAGGACCTAGCCCTCCTCACAAAACAACAAATTAATTTTTTTTTCCAATAAACAAGTCACCATCCAAATTATATGTGTCAAGTAAGAGATAAGATTTAATTTATTATGAGGTTACATGTCATTTGACATACTTCCCATCTTTATATTTAGTATGTTTTATCCTTAATTCATTTTATTTTGCCTTTTAGTTTTTAATTTTTTGAGTGCATGCAAGATTACAACCATTTCTTGAATTTCTCATACTTCCCAACTTGAATTAGTATGATAAATTTAAGACCAAATTTTTGCAATTTTTATTTTTAATTTGTACTTCCCATTATAAAATAGTATAATTGATTGAATTGATTTTAATTTGTTTTTATTACCATTGGTGCCCTTTTCTTCCCTTCCATTTTATTACTTTGTTTATCATACTTCCCAATGAGATATTTAGTATGATTTTACTTGTATTAATTTGGTACCAAAATCTTTCACATTGATTTAAAAACAAATCCCCCTTTTACCATCTTGTTTTCCATTCTCTTGGTTATTTATACTTATTCATTTTTCATGTTATTGCACATTTCCTAGCTTGAATTAGTATGTAGTGCATTTTTGATTGATTATATTTTTCCAAGTCTTTTTCATGTTTCTTTTAAAAACCATGCATGTGTTATCCATAATTCTAGAAAATAAACCATATCACATATATTTCCTATAGCATATAAAACAAAGCTAAATACATGTGCTAGAAATAAATATATCCAAAACATACACAACCTCAACCATAATGAAAAAATACAACCATCATAAAGACAACATACACACTAACACCAATATGCCAAAATGATATATATATATATATATATATATATATATATATATATATATATATATATATATATATATAGTTTGACATAACCATATACAATGCCTCAGCACTAGGGTTGAGCTCCATCATGTCTATCTCATGGCCTAGCCACACTACCTATTGAGGCCTCGATATAACTCCTTTGAATAGTATGTTGTAATGAGGTAGTATAAGATCTCAATCCCTCTACTTATCCCTAAAAATGTGCTATCTATACCTATGCCTATACTAAATCTATATGGGTTACTACATGTGTTTGCATTATTTGGGTCTACATTATCGTATATGTCTACATCATCTATATCACTATATCTCTATGCGTATCTCTCTCATTGGCTAGGACCTACCAGGCCTACTTCTCCCTTACACCCATATCTACTAGTGGTTATGCCCTCTCTCCTTGCATCCATATTTGCCTCATCACCTCTCTTTCTAGTTTGAACTAGCTTGCTTGAGCTAGGGTAGATGATACACTCAGATCCTCCAATGTCATAGGGTCTTACAGATATAATATATTTTTTAGGATGTCATGGAGTACTCCCCTAACTAGGGATCCCCATCTCTCCTCCTCATCCTTAGGTACACCTACAACATCACATTAGATGGATATTAGATCACTATCATATCTCATAATATCTATCTACCAAATAAAAACTTAAGTAATAAATTAATCATACTTTTTCTTACCTATTTGTGTCTTGGCTTTTATGGTCTCACCATCTACATGATCACCAAGCATAGTCTACTTGTTTGTGTGGCCTCCTAGTACCTCCTCTCTAGGTCACCTCCTCAAATCCAAACCTAGCTATCATGGCTCATGTCTATCTTAGCCTCCATTTGAGTGGTCTCTCTATCCTCTCCTCTGGCTCCTCTATTGAATTGCCAAGGATGACAATTGTCTCTAGTCTCTCCTCCTATCTCCATCATTAGCATGTCCTCAATGGTCATAGCTCATCTTTATATGGATCTCGTGGTGATACATCTAGCATCTCCACCCCTACCTCCACCTCCTCTTACTCTACCTCTCATTGCACCTAACAAGTCCATGGCCTCTCCTAACATGGCCTCAATATTGATCTCACTATCAGTGGTTTGAGTCCCTTCTTCCCTCATGGTTCTCTCACATGTCAATTCCACTACTCAAGCATGAGTATTTGTATCACTAGATGAGATAGACCCATCTACCTTGGCATCTGTGCCACCAGATGTGGCTCTTTCCACCATGTATAGTGCCTTATCACCTCTCTCCTCTCTAACACGAGTCTAACTATGTGCTAGCTCTCCCAAGTAATCACTAGTTGCTCATATGGTCACCACACTATGTTAGTGCATCTCACCATCTATAGTGATAGCATATGGGGCATGAACCATGCTACTTGGTCCTCCCTCCATCTCCTCACTTGAAGTGACCTATTATTGATTGCATGGGGCAACCCAACTAGTTGATACATAAGAAATCTCTCAGATATCCATGCTATCAATAGTATGATTGGTCCTATGGTGTTATGTCCTCTGACTCACATCTCAAATAGATCATGAATAAGCTAGACCTAGATGGTAGATCCTAGATCATATAACACTCCCTCCTCTAGCATCATCTTGCTCAAAGTTATCACGCATAATGGTATGTTGCCATCTGACTTATGATATAACACTCATGTCATAAGGCCTATCACCACCTTCCACAAATCTAGAATTTATGATATATACATATCATCCATACTCACTCTCCACCCTATAAATATTATCTCTAAGCCTATATCCTACATGGCTACGGTTATCCTCTCCTCTATGCTATCTGGTATCCCTACGGTCCTTAGTGCTCCTACTATGGGTAGTTTGAGAATGGCATGGACATCCTCTAATGTGATAGCCACCTCTATCAAATCCCCATCCACCTCTTATCTAAAGGTGTTGGTCATCCATTCCCAACAACTAAGGAACATGACCAACACATCCACACTTAGGGGGATCCTACACATATCCTCTATACCTCCTAGACCTATGGCTACTAGTCTAGCTCTATCTCTATATATCAACCTATCTAACAGATTTGGTAACCATGACATGTCTAATAGTCTCCAAAACTATGGTTATCTCTACAATCAAGAAAAAACAAAGGATGTATTAGTTCCTCCATGTCCTATATAATCATAACACATTCTTTATACATTCTATCTTTAATAAAAGCAAGCATACTCTATTAATTTTATCCTATTTTGGTCCCTCTTGCCCTTATTTGGTCATTTTAAGACATTCTAGCCTTCTTTTAGCTTTTCACATGCTTTTTTATGCTTATTTTGGCTCCTTGGTCAACCTAGTTTGATCAAAATTTCCCTATTTTTGTCTTATTTTATCTTAAATTTCTTAATTTTCCTCTTATCCTCTTCTCTTGAGTGTACAAGTTCCATTTTGGCCCTTACAAACTAATTAGACACCTTTGAACTTACTTTCAGCTGTCAGAATACATTAGGTCGACCATATGGATTTTCATCCTGATTCAACCTACTAGGTCAACCCGGTCAACCTAATAGGTCCAGTGTAATAACCTAGTGTATTTTTATAAAAATATGTCTTTTTCTTTCTTTCTCCCTATTTCCTTCCAACCCATTTCCCATATACTACCCATGTTCTATTTCTGAAGCACCATCCCATGTTGCACTTACATGAGATGTGATGAGCTTCAACTAGGGCATATGTATGCACATAATATTTTTAAACTTTTATTAATTACTAACACTTCATATCTTGTAAGAACCTATCGAGTCTAAATCTCTCTAAGTGTATTACTTAAGGGGTACACTGAGAAAGGGTTGGGCATACCATTGGTGCTTTATAATATTATTGTTCCTTTTTCCACTTGCTATCTACACACTAGCTCCCTAAAACCATGAACCCTAAGATTGTTATTCTCTTTCCTATCCATTCTAGTCATTATCATGATTTATTCTTTCATTTATTGCATCATTACCCTTTTTACCTATTCATTACACTTGGTTGACCTTGTTAACGTAGTTTATTCTAGGGACATCTTTGTTATTTTGACTTTTTTACATCCCAACTGACCTAACATAGACTTTAGGCATTATCCTAAGAATATACTAGTTTGACTTGGTCAACCTAGTATAGTTGACATGTCTAAATGTCTTTTAGGCAAGTTAATACTATATATACAATTTCATCTACCATAATCTCATAAGAGTCAAAAGAGAGTGAAGAATTAAGTGAAAAAGTGCTAACAAACATCTACTTATTGACCATTCTACTTGAGGAATAAATTTTTAGGGGTCAATACTTTATTTGGATCTCTGATCTTATCTTGTGAAGTATTTTGGATGCTTAGGTAGGTCATGTATCCTAGAGTTGATTTACCTTGGTTATCCTTACAAGCCACAATAATCTCTTGTGAAGCACCTTGGCCAAGGGAGAGGTTGAGACTCAGCAGGTTCATCTTCAAAGGTAAGTATTCCTAACTTTATTTCTCCTTTGTAAGAGTAGATAGATAATGTAATATTTATTCTTATCTTTCATGTATTAGAATTTCATATACATTGATGTGAGTATATGTCTCCTATGCATGTTTATTTTAGTTGTTTATTTGTTTTTTAATAACCCCCATTTTGTGCCACAAAATTTGGTGCACACTAGATTAATTTACTTTTCTTGTTATTAGAATAGTTTACTTTCTTATTTATTACATAAGTAAACATAAAATCAAAGGACTCTTTTAGGTTTTTTGTGTGATTATGTTATATTTTAATCTTTGGAACCCTTCCTAGTATGATGTGTTGTGACAAATGATACAAGTGATTGCCTAATCAAGTCTAGCAGATCCCCATATAGGTCATGCTCCTGCTTAACAAGTGTATACCCAATCAGAAGTGTAAGTGTGATCTATCTTATCCAATCCAAGATTAATTCATTATGCATCATGTAATTTTGATTCCATACAATATATTTCTACCTCAAGTTTTTCACCCTCCTAAACAAGTGGGTCTGATAGTCCTTAAGCATGAATTTGCCTTTCATCTTGGCCACCATTCTATCCCATTACCTTATCTTATCTTTTCCTCTTCTTATTCTCTCTTCTTATATACCATCCCACCACAAGGATGCATGAACCTTAATACTTTTTACTACAAAATTCACTTTCTTTATCTCATTCACTTCTTTGTAATCAAATTACTTGTCCATGGATGTGATCCAATCTACTAACTCTTCCATGCTAAGACTGACCTTATACATGGGTACCTCCATCTTGGGCTTTGAAGTAACTCCAAGAACTAATCTTATGAATATTTATTTAACTCTTCCTTCATCTCCTTCCTCTATTTATTTTTCATGAGGAATCTCATCCTCTCCCTCACTAACATCACCTCTATTCATCTCTATTCTTTGAGCCAACTCCATGGCTTGCAACCTTGTGTTTAGGTTCCTTACTTCCACTACCAATGCATCCACTACTTACAACCTCATTTGGGTTGATTATACTCCTCATCATCTACCTACCATGATATATTACTACCTTCCCAAGATCTCCTAAGCTATGCTACCAAATGATCTAGAGGATAACTCAAACTAACTCACACTTCTCCTTGTTTCAGGATTCTCTCTTATGACAAAGCTTCATGGTTCATAAGCACCTTGATAGTTCTTGGATTCATCAAACTATTTATTAAATTTATCACCTTCACCATACACATTTTAGTCTCCTTAAACACCTCATTCCATTCACCAACGCCTCATCACTTCTTACCTTAGATTACACAACTCTACCTACTTCATACACAGTCCTAGTAGCCTTTTTCACCTTATACAGTGTTGTATAGACATCCTTTGAGAAACCAATGGTAAAATCAAACACCCTCTATCATGTAATTTCCTTCTAAAAATTTTATTCACCTATTTTAGTCTTTAATTCACTTTTATATCCTTATTTTGGTCTTTATATAAGCCTAATTAGGCCTTTCTTGCACATAAGCACACACAAAAAATAGAGTTGCAAACCTTTCTATCAAAATTTAAGATTATTCTTTCATTATTTATTGGTTATATATCCCCTTATCATTATAATAAATTATGAGAACTGATGCAAAAACCAAAATTTACATTTTTTATATCTAACATAACTACCCTAACTATCTTCCAACGATTACTTACAAGAATGTTTTCTCCTTGACACCAATGTCAATGTTGATTATCCATACAATGTGACCCATGGACATGTATATATACCTATGGTTCCTTTATTAACATTCCCTATTCAATTTACACTTTCATGACCCCTTAAATGTTCACAAAACTCCTTAGACATGCTTGGTAAAATAAAAAATTTAAATTGTGAAAATTGGCAGGAAAGTGCCAATTTGAAATCTTAACCTATCCTAGCACTCTTAGACACATTAAAAAAATTAAAAGGTGTGTTATATGAATATTAACACCTATAAAACATTATAAACATTATTATTGACCCCTATTCACTTGATCCAAGCAAAATTTATTCAAACAACACAAATACTTGTCATCCATATGAGATGGTCCTGCATCATCATGACTCAAGACAAGTGTTTTTTTCATCAATCCATAAGGTGATCTCATTCTAAAATCATTTTGGATATAATTACCTTGTAAAAATAATATATTATAATATGAATCTATTATGTCTATCCCCAAACTTGAAATTCAGTGGAACATCTAACAACTTCTAGTTTTTGGGGATTCATTCTAATTATCAAACAACTGATGAATACTAAGCTTATGATGATTATCTAATTCCTTACAAATATATGGTGGATAAATTTAAACAATTATTTTAGTCCATATAATTTGAGAAATTTCTAAACGTTAATAATAGGGAGCCTAATGCTATGGTAATTATTAGTTCACTCATCGACATACATCTAGATGAAAGTCACAACTAGTTCTTTATTGAGTAATTGATGTGTCCAATGTTTAATGCTCTTGAATATGAAATGGTCTATGAGGTTTTTAGTTCTAATTCAACTTGGTACTAATATATATACACATACCTCTATGACAATGTGATACCTCCTAACCTAACTCAAAATCATAAGAAATCCTTCATCCAACAAGCTTCTCGCTTTACCATCCTTGGAAATACATTATACTATAGGGTTTGTGATGTAACTTTATTACAGTGTTCAAACTTTGAAGAGGTGGATTTATTCATTAAGTAATTTCAAAATGGTATTTTTGGTTCTCATACAAGTGGTATTGTCTTTTCACATAAACTTATTCATATCAAATATTACTAGCTAACGATGGAAACAAATTCATGCCAATATATCAAGAAATGTGTCCCATGCCAAAAAATGGTGACCCAATCCATGCTCCATCGAAAACCTTGAAACCCATTACCACTCCATGACCCTTCTCCATGTGGGGGTTAGAACTCATTATAAAAATCAATCCTATCTCTTGTGATGGTCATACTATATAATTACTGCCACTGAGTAATTTACTAAGTGGGTCAAACATATTCCTCTCACTTACTCAACTGAAAAATAAATTTCCAAGTTTATCCTAAACCATGTAATTTTCATTAAAACATCCATTCTACTATTATATCAGATAATGGTAAGTCATAATAAAATAAATACATCAAGATCCTTTGACAAATGTATCATATCAAGAATAAATGGTCCACACCATACTATTCCCAAGGTAACGATCAAGTAGAGTCATCAAATAAAAACATCCTACAAATCCTAAAGCATATTGTCAATGATGTTGGTGGTGATTGACATTTATATATTTACCCTGATTTGTAGGCTTATCATACTAGAATTAACACATCCATAAGGGAAAATTTATATATTTATAACACTCATTCCATATTACTTTTTGAAATAAAGATTTCATCATTAAATGTCTCTTTACAAAATTTTGTTGATGAAGAATCATATCACATCTCAAGGCTACATGAGATCAATCTCCTATGTGAGAAATGTTTTAATGTCCTTAACCATTTACAATCCTATTAAAATTTTCTTCATCATAGCCATAATAATAAAATCAGAAATATAGAGTTTGAAATTAGAGACCTTAATCTAAAATAAAACCAATGGAACACTAATGTCGATCATGAAAATAAAAGCAAATTTGAACCTAATTGGTTAGGTCCATACATCATCATTACTAAATATGGATTGAGTGCTTAAAAAATATCAACATAAAAAAGGAGAATATCTTGATGAACTAGTGAAAATCATGCACCTCAAGCACTTCTATGCCTATATTTATTTAGTGTTGTTGTAAAAAAAATAAAAAACCATCCAAAGGTGAAAACCATTCTCATGGAACTTTGGACAAGTACCATGGTAAAAACTAGTTTTTGGAACCATACATAGACCATTTCCTATATACACCCTAGTTACTTGGGGGCATCCCCTATAATTATCCATTCTTCCATTATCCATTTGTATACATCCCTATTCATTTGTATACATCCCATATTTTTTGTTGCCTATGACATTTTAGTTTAAGGTTTGATCTTCATGGTTTTTAGATACACCTTTGCTCATGTTTCAGTAGACTATTGTGCATAATATTTAGATAAATCATTCATCCTTACACCACAACAAAACCCATCCATAATAAAACCCCATCATTTTCTCATCATTTTATTGGATGATGTTTTTCATCTAATCATCATCTTACCTAATATCATCACTTTCCATTTCATCCCTCATTAGGAGAACTACATCAGCTTGAGGTCCATATAGATTATGTAAGCAATGCTCATTTACATGGGGTATCTAATTTCAACTCGACCAACATCATCCAAAAATATAATAACATCCAAAAACATTAGAAAATACCCCAAAAAAATAAAAAAAAGTAATAAAAAATCCCTTGTCCTTAGTCAATGTACCCTAGTTATTCCTTGCACCAATTACTCATCAAATGGTTATAATTTTAAAATAGCTCATATGAAATTTTTTTGTAATCTAACCAAGGACATACAAATAGGCATTTGTCTACTTATTTGTATCATTTACTTGCTTTATTTTTTTATATAAATTGTGTGTTTTACTTGCTTGTATAGTTGTTGGTTTACTTTCTCATTTATTTTCCTTGGTTTCATAGTTACAAACACTTTTTATCTTATTTTTATTGTTGCTCTTTGTTGAGTCTAGATCACTATGTGCATTACAAATGTTGTTATTATGATCTTCCATATCATGATACATTAAGTATTAAACTTGTGATTCTATTAGTCTATATGTATATAACAAAATTGACATCATGGTTTTTATATACCATTGGTGTATAATGTCTTATGCAACATAAAAATAAATATTTATCAACTCATTTCAAGAACTTAATGTTGGAATTATTATTTAAAACTCAAAGCAAAGCCTATTAAAATCAACTATTAATCCATATCCTTTTTTCAAATACATTTTTATAATGTGAAATACTAACATGTGTTAAAATATCAAATTTATAAGAGATGACATCACATATCTATCTATCCATCTACTATCCAAATAAAACACACATAAACATAAGCCAATCCATAACACAATCACATTTCCAATAAGCCATATATGTATGTGTGTGTGTGTGTGTGTGTGTGTGTGTGTGTGTGTGTGTGTGTGTGTGTGTGTGTGTGTGTGTGTGTGTGTGTGTGTGTGTGTGTGTGTGTGTGTGTGTGTTTGTGTGTGTGTGTGTATAATATGTCTATAAATGCATAAAATATGTTTAATGTACATCTTAAAAATGTATATAGCTCCAATCTATCTCAAAAACATCATAAAATGTGTATCTATCATCTGTCCTCTAGATATCACTCTGCCACTCTGTAAGAGGTGATCTCAGCCATTACAATGTATTCTTTGGAGGCTACATCACATGGTGAGATGAATAGCCAAATTATTTGAGGTCATCATCTATGATTTCCTTTTCCTTAATATAGATATCATGATACTAGAGTACTCTCTAAATGAAGGTAATCACTTCTCTAGTGGTACTTCTCGCTCATAGAGACTCTTGTAGTGAGTCACCCACTCAATCACCCTCATAGAATCTAATACATCCTTCATCTATATTGTGTAGTAAGTATATCATTCACTCTATCTAGATGTAAATATATTTTTTCTAGTAGATTATCATAATCTATCTGTGTACCCATATCAAAAGTCACCAATCACTCCTCTCTACTCAACCTCTATAGTCAACATATCCACTTTCACTTATAATATATCTATCTCTATGGATATTTGACTCCCTCTCTCCCCTCCATCCCATTTAAATATTTAAATATTAACATATAGTTTTCCAATCTCCTCATGAAGCTTCATAATCAAGGCCTCATCCTCCACTGATCATGTCAATCCTGAAGGCCTAGCCTCATTATCTCCCCCTATATGGATCTCTAGTGTAGTATGCATCATTGTATCCTATCCATATCCCTCCTTGTCACTATAAATAATAGTCATCTGTGTATATCCTCATACTATCTCTCCCTCTACCTCCTCAACCTCTACCTTTAAAACTCATGTATCCTCAATGCACACATCCTCCCACTAGCTTATCCTCTATATCTTGGGATAACTACTTGTAAATGTATCTATTGTTGTCCTATCTCCACTATTTTAGTCTAAATTTTTCATGTAGTATCTATCTCCATGTCCTAGGTATCACATAAGGAGTTATTAATCTAATAGGTTACATATGTTCCTACCATGATTTATAAGGCTCAGTCACCCATGCATCTATTATGTCTCTCCTTGGATAGTATGGTATAGTCTATATATATTCCAAAATATGATATACCACCCTTAAATATATCCCTAGTCCCTGCTATGTCCTATCTCATACTACCTATGAAAACACATATGATGTTGTTGATACATACTACCATATCCCAAACTATTTCAAAACCCCGTCTGGCGTATAACACTTAATGATGTACTCATGTCTACCAATAATGTAACAAGTTGTCAACACATAATCCATCTACCATTCATCCTATGGACACTATGGATCCACCTCCATATAAGGTTTCCATGTAATATCTATGGGCCCCAACTCATCCAAGTCCCTCATGTAAATAGTTAAATCACCCATATGTGTCCTCCATACTCCTATCAAAATATACCATCTATAATTAAATGGATTTATAGCTTTCATTTGTCTCAAATATACAATAGGCCTCTCAACCATAATGTGCTCCCACTCCCACACCTATATTAGTGTGGATGACCCTATTCTCACAACTCCCTTGTACATGATTGTATGTAAGTCTTTGTACAAGTGTGCCAATATGTAGGTCCTCATGTAAAATCTATTGCAATCTCTGATATATCCATAATAACATCTAATGATCCTCTAATAAATAAAACTCCCACTCTTTCTAGTAGCAACATGCCACCAAAAATATCCATCAATACCAATGTTAGTCCATCTATATCCTATAATGCCATTAAAACATCCAAATATATCCCATAGTTAATCATATGGATACTATCCTCTCCAAACACTCTATCTAATGATACTTCCTATGTATTATCCTAAAATAAACCTTCACACTCCATATTGAGATGTGAAGTATCCTCCATATATCCTCCAAATTCAAAATCATCTCCCTTGTCTATAGCTAAAACGTATTAGTCTCTAAATGCCATCACTCTACCAAAGCTACAAGTAATGCCCTATATGCATGGATATCATGCATATATGTAAAATATAATAGTCCCACTTCTTCTAAGACACCCACCTCATAATATTTGAACCACTACATTAGTTTTAGCACACTTTAAAGCTTCTCTCTCATGGTAAGTATAGATTGTCCCTCTTGTAACATCTAATAAGCATAATGTTAATCTTTTCACATCAAATATTCATCTATCACAATCAATAGTTATCCTAAAATGCACATCTGATGACACTTTTATCTCAAATTTCATCTTTCATGCTAATAATAACAAATTCTCCAAACTATGAATGAATTTTCTAAGCCTTTTAATGAATTTACTACAACTTTTAACAAATTCACTATTATGATAAACTTACCATAGGTTTCAAAAAAATCACCATAAGTTTTCATGAATTTTATACTAGTTTTCAAAAAACTATTATTGTATCAAACTCACTAAAATATCTCACAAACCTACCATTATGGCCAACAAAATCATTGAAATTGACTCCAAAACCACCATTTTTAGAATGATAGGTTTGTTTGACATGATTTTATATATCATTACTGACCCTAAAATCACAAAATAAAGATTTAAAAATAGGAACTAATAGATCCTCACTCCCCTCCAACCTATAGTAAACTCAAAATCTCTCGTTGTGATGCCTATTAGCTGGTATACACTCCATTTTCCTCTCACAATCTAGAGCACACATTAAAACTGGGTGGTTAATCAAGTAAATAAACCAAATGAATTTTCACATAATGAAATTTTAATTGTTTACTATCCCTATATATTCACCCACCCCATTCATATATTTTACCCCAACACTAAGCTTTTTTTAATCATAGTTTTGAATTTATCACTTCATTTTATTTTCAAATCATAACACCAATTGATTAGATTATTAAGTATCTATATTTCATCTTACAAATCAATGTATTTAATTTTATCAACATCCTTGGAAATATTATTTCTCCTTTTATGCCCTACAACTTACCAATGGGATATATTGTTACCACATCCTCTCCCATGTACCAATAATTCATGGGGCACAATCTAAGCATCTAGTTAACAAATAAGAAATTTTATTTCTCCAAATACACTCTCTAACACTAAACCACTTGATGAAAATCATTTTTACATATTCCTACAATCATGCAAGTCTTTTATTGAGATTCGTAATTATGTTTAATGGCGGTATTACCTCCATCATATTTAATATACATTTATTCATTTTGAGCATTCTTCCACACCCATTCTTCTCACACAAACACTCAAGGGGACATCATTTAGTCATTCAAAGCCACCTGAGGCATCATATTTATACATTTATTTTCACACTAATTTTTATTTATTCTTTAAAAATGCATTACTTCTTCTAGTCATAACATTTTTTCAAAGAAGGGCAAATGTAGACACATAAATTCCACCACATTTAATGTCATAATTAACTTTAATTAATATGGACACACTTACTCAAATACCATCCTCAATTTGAATTACATATTAACATTACTTCCCTCCTTTTTTTAAATAATTAATTAATTAACCATGTACATATGTTCCATAAAACTAATTAAAATCAGAAATTTCTAAGTCACCAGACATCTTCCATGCTTCTCTCAACTAAGTTTTGAGTCACCCAACCAACTCATTAACTATTTTTTAAGTCATCATTGAAAATTTCAACTAACCTGGCGAGTCATCCAACTACATTGAGTCATTCTTAAGACATTTTCAATTTATAATTAACTTTCCCATTTTTTCTCATATATGAGGAATTTATCTCTTCCAAATGGATGAGGACTCAAATCCAATGTCCAAAATTAACATAATTTAATAAACCTATATTTATCCCAACAATTCATCTTCTCACCTGAAAGCCTATAAATGGAAGTGTCATCCTAAATTTTCTTCATTAACCTTAAAGATATCAAATTGATATTATTTTCATCCTACACGTCTATTGATAAATAAAGATTATACACCTGTATAATGCCTAATTTACCCTTGTTTGGAGAATGAATTGAGCACACACATTCAAATAAGTAAGAGAAAATTGAAGTCATAGTGGAGAAGGTGATGATGTAATTTAATTATATGTTTTTAAAAAGTATTTATGTACTTTTATTCATTTTAATGTATTACCTCAATCCAAGGTTTAGTTTGGATTTATAATATGATTTATATGCATGTGATTTTCCTAGTTTTGTTCGATTCTAAATTTTAGATATCACACTGCAATTATAAAAATAAATATCCTCCTTAAAAATCTAGTTCCACTTATGAAGTGATGAAACTTGTTAAAACCTCATAAGTGTAATGGGCTGAGTTGACCCCAATCAAACCCATTTATGATTAATTATTGCCTACATATTCAATACTATAAAGAGGTAAGTTAAGCCACATATAGTTATTATCCTTAGTGTGAATCTCCAATTGTGCTACTTTGATATATGAATTAACCTAGTGATCTAGTTTTCAACACAAGATAATGTTAACCCTTGACTTAGCTTGGTGTGCTTCAATTTTTTTTGATGCCTACTCCTCCTAGTGGCTAATTTTCCAATTGGGAAAAATAGGGTAGTTTTTCAATGTAAATATGTGTACCAAATAAGTGATAGGTGACCAATAAGCTTGAAATTTATTTTTATTTATATGAGTCCATTTAGGTAATTTATCATGTCATTGACATGTTAGGAGAATGGGCCAATCCATATGGATTAACTAAATGGTCATTTCTAGGTGAGGGACAATAACATCAATGTTATGATAGTTCCATTAATGAAAATTTTTGAGCATGATGTTTATGTATAGGAGATAGGAATGGAAATTTGATGGTCTGGAGACATATAAATAAGATATTTAGTTGGTTTGAAATAGACTAAGAGGTTTTTTTAGGCAAAATGATATAAAAATGGGAGGGTTAGACTCACATTGAAACATGTGGATATGAGTGAAGGTGAATAAGTATTATTTGTAGATGCAAAAATCATGTAGGATAAAGGTAGGTCAAGATCAAAATTTATAAATGTATAATATAATATTTAAGTGTCTACAGTGTTATAAAATATGTGATTGAGACAAGTAATTTATTCATTATTTCATAATGTAAAGGCTTCCATTTTTATATGGAATGTTAAGGCACTACTTAGACCTTTATTATGCTAAAATTTTAAAAACTATCATTTATTATTTAGTTCATTAGATGGAAATTTATCAATGGTAGATAAAACTCCTTAGAGGTTTCAGGTCTAACAACACTCTAAATTTTCCTATTCCCACCATGTGTTGAATGCATCAAGTTCAAGCTATCTTTAAACTATGTTTTCCCACTACAAAAAAATTCATCATGACCTAACCAAATGTAATAAAATAATGAATTTTCATTATTTTGAAATATTAAGGTAGGATCTTACAATTTATAGCCTTGAAGTATTTATTTAGTTGATTTAAGGAAATGCCTTCAAAATAACACCTTTTAGATAAAAATTATTTTGTAAGGTATTGTTTTGGCACTATATGAACCAAGGTTGATACATAAGACAAGAAAACACAAGTATAGGTTCATAAGTCTATCCCCATGAAAGTGAAAATAAGTCACAATATACAAACTATAGACACTAAAAAATCAAATAGATTTGAAAGTGATACACATACAAACTAACAATGATGAATATGTTTATATTTAAAATATGACTTATCATAGCTTTATTTTTGGGTGCATCAACTCAAAATATTTATAGACAGTTCTATTAATGCCTCTTATAATTGTTTTTTCACTTATGAGTCAATTATTAGGTAGCCTTGATCACTAATTTCTTATGCTTGTTACCTACTATGAAATAATATTTTGTAAAAAATTTCTTTATCACTTATTGTTTTTTTTATTTGATTGACAGATTATGCACCTTTTGATTGTATTAGACCAAATACTTTACATTCATGCCGAACACATGCGTAATGATGTGTATAATAAATGTCTACTTCTTGGTATCATCATAAGCATAAAAAGTAATATTTTATTCAAGTCACATATGACATTATGAAGCTTTATTTTTCAATTTATGGATGTTTTATAAAATAATAAATAACATATTTCATATAGGAATAAATTATAATAAGGAAGAAATTAAAGGTTTAAAAATATAAGAGCATTCTTTAGTTTTGAAACAACTATAAAAACTTCTCATAGCCACTATACTAAGTTCCCATAGCCATATAAATCTTTAGCCACTACAAAATAATTGGTAGCAATTACAAAATAATTTGTAGTAACTATAGTTGAATCCTTAGTAACTAAAAAAAAATATGTATCAACTACAATAGGGTTATATACCACTTGGGAACCCATATCACTTGTAGTAAAATCCTTCACACATTGGAAAGTTAAAAAAAAAGTACTATTATAATAATAATAATAATAATAATAATAATAATAATAATAATAATAATAATAATAAAATAGTTGATATTATTATCCAATAAAGTTATTTTCATTATATTTATATCTATATAATTTAATTTTCTTATATTTCATAAAATTTGAATTAGTTGAGGTCATTTTCCAACCAATTTGGGTAGCTTTCATAGACATGATTTAGATAAAAATTTTACCTACAAAATTAGTTATATCTAGGATATCTTATTTTTATGAGTTGTATATTTTTTGAATAACCTCTTTATATAATATAAGGAATATTTTATTGTAAGAGGATAAAAGGGAGTAAGACAAAGGATAACATGCTTGGCTATTAAATTTTAGAATGATATTTCTCTTCCATGCTAGTTCATATTTATTTTTATTATGGATTGAGGAGGGAATGCATATCTCCAATGGATGTAACAAGGAATGTCCCTTTGTTTATATAAGGAAGAGAGATTCATATCTTGTTAGATCAATTAGTTGTTATGTTTTCCATAATAACTAATTTTTAAAATATTTCAAAGAAATTGGTTTTTTTAGTTCCTATAACACTAGGGATGTGTGATAAAATTAATTAACTAATTAATTAAAAAATGGTAGGAAAATCTCAAAAACTCCTAAAATAACGTTTTGAACATTTTAGGATCATTTGGGTTTGTATACAAGGGAATGAATAGTAGTTTAATTGGTTTTTGGTTATTCTAACTTTAATGGTTGTATTATAATTAACACAAGATGAAAAATAAGTGAAGTTGTAAAGAAAATAAACAAAGGAACTACAAGATCCTCACATGAATTGTTAATGTTATATAAGGGTATTACAATAGTTTTAAAGGTCAAAACATTATTAACAATATGTATTATGTTTTAAAAAATAAAAATAAAAACAAAAGGGAAAATCAATAATGTTTTTAAAGAATTTAAGCATTTATTTTTATCAAACATATTCTGTAAAATAGTTTTGATGCACATCTCTATCATATTCTATCATAGTTTCCAATTAGATAGCACCATTACAAACCATTAATAAGATTGGCAGTTTCAATCAATAATAAAAAGACATGCTGAATTCTTTTTATTTTTTTTAAATATATATTTTGAAATCCTTTTTACTCAAAGAAAAAGATATATATAAATATATTGTTTATTTGTATTGATATTATAATCAAAGATATTAGGTACCTCAATATGATGATGTTATTTACTATAAAGACCCGATTCCTTAAAAAAACACATGAATAACCTAGTGTTCAAGATAGGATAATGTATATTTTATCTATAAATCATTATATATTAGTACCACTAAGTGAAATCAATATTGAACACTAATTCCTAGTTTACTTAGAGGATTTAGTAGTTAGTTACCCATGTACTCTGGTGAGATGGAATGGAAACCATATGGATTATCAAAACTATCATTCTTATTTCACACACTCATACAAAAAATATTAAATTTAATTTACAAATCATAGGTGTAGGAGTTTACCCTCACCAATAAATCAACAATATTAAATTTTTATATATATATATATATATATATATATATATATATATATATATATATATATATATATATATATATATATATATATATATATATATATGTAAATATATGTAACTTACTATAATTTATTATGAAAAAAAATGATCTATAGTATGTTTTTGATAGATATGAATTAACATGATCACTTTCATAACATTAATCCATTACATATCTTAGTCAAGTTCTATTAAAAAAATATCATTCTTTTTTATTGATAAATGCAATAATCTTGTTTTCTTCTATGTTTCTTAATAACTCCCATTTATATTCTACACCCCCATTTGTTATCACACATGAAATCATTTATTTTTCCACTTACATAATATATAACACCAATCTAATCAACCTTTTTGAATAAGTCCATCCATTTTAATATTTTAGCTCTCTCTCAAATTCAATCCCTGCAGTGTTTAACTCACATGTAATATCTCTTAAAGATATATATCACAACCATTTCTTTCATTTTTTTATTACCCGATACTTTTGGTTGTGAAAATTATTAATACTATATTTATATGTGGTACATGTTTTTTAATATTTTTATGGGATCAACAAGGAGGGACAAACTCAAATTCATGATTGATAGTTGAGATACAAGTTAGTAAGTATTAAAAAATGATGATGATGATGATGATGATGATGATGATGATGATGATGATGATGATGATGATGATGATGATGATGATGATGATGATGATGATGATGATGATGATGATGATGATGATGATGATGATGATGATGATGATGATGATGATGATGATGATGATGATGATGATGATGATGATGATGATGATGATGATGATGATGATGATGATGATGATGATGATGATGATGATGATGATGATGATGATGATGATGATGATGATGATGATGATGATGATGATGATGATGGTGATGATGATGAATTATAAATTTAAAAAAAGCTAACTATATAAAGGGTATCACTCAGAATTTTTTAGTTCCACATCCATGCATGATAGTGTAGGATGCTTATATACTTGGGTTATTGTTACACTTATGACTCTACATCTGATTTGTGAGGTCACCATGCCTTGAATGAGGTGTAAATATAGATTGATAGTCAATATACAAAGCTGACAATCATTTGCATCTTAATATTTATCCTTTCAGAAGATCACACTTTATAGACACTAATCATTGCATGTCATAACATCCATCTATTACTTTGACACATATACCATTTTTTGTAAATTTATGTCCATTAAATAGTCCCATACATCCTTTATCATTTCCATTAATATATCATACCTAGATATTGACCTTTATGATACATCATTTAAGTAGAGATATTTCTTGATAATTTATCCTTGCACATACCCTTCTATACCACCATGTACGATTCATTTCACTTCATAAAAACAAATTTTTCAATGGTGAAAAATATTATGGTATTATAGAAAATATTTTATTTTTAATATTATTGTACATAATATTTAATAATACTAGGTGTGGGATTTATTTAATTTTTTAGAAGGTTTAAAGTCTTCCTAAGAGATTAAGTGAACAACCACTCAATGGCTTATATATTGTAATATTTCTTCACTTTCATTTAATGTAATGAAATTTTGGTTTTCACCAATATAATTGATTTTCTATAGCTCAATTACCTGGCTTGACATTGGTATGACAACATAAGCATGCCCATTTTTTTACTAGCTATTAATTTCATTCTCAACCATACAAACATGATTTTATTATTTTTTATTCCTACATCCAACTGTATGGTGCTCTATTTAAATCATTAAAGTGATGTAATTTTTTGGGTATAAATGTGCTCACTACATAATCATAAATGGTGTTCACATGAAAAGTGAAACCTATAAAAAAATGTAAAATTAAATTTTTTTTTTACATCTTAGAAAAATCAAAATTGATTTGTTGATTTAATCCCATAGTATATGGAAGAAGAAAAACTTGCATCTATCCCATTGGTGTTTCACTAAAAATACATTTTAGCTTGGAAGAAGCACTTTTATTTTGCACTTATACCTTATCAATACCTACACCATCCTTTATATTTTTTAGTTTCTCATTCATTGGTCTAATCTTTTTATTTTATTGTGGTGTTAGAGATGTGTTAAATGAGATTTAATGGTTATAGATAAATTTAAATAATAAATGACATGTTGATAATGACTTAAAGGTAGTGGTTAAGCTCATATATTGGCTACTTATTTTCCTTATCCATATGCTCTTTCCATGTCTAGACAAGTATAGCTTCAATTTATATTTGGGTTTTTTACTTTCAAACTATAAGCATAATTTTTTAAGTCATTGGATGATATTCCCAAAATATATATGTTAGTTTTTAAATTTATAACTTAGTAAAAAATAAATAGTCATATATTTTAAAAACCAAATTCAAAATAATCTTTTTAAAATTAAAATAAATTTTGAAAAACAAATTCTATTGAAAAAATCACAACATTTGATATTAATGGTGCCTTTGGTTTACATTTCATATTAATGTTAGTGCACTTGAAATACTACATATGTCATCTAATTTAGCTACAACAACAAAGTTTGAGGCAGTATCCTTATAAATAACTATAAAGAAATAAGGATAAAACATCATTTTTCCATTTTCCTTTTATTACCCATTCATATATATCACTAGATGTTACTATTAAAAGTAATAAAATTTTAAGTGTAGGGTTATTATGCACACATACATGGAATTAATGCTAATCAGGTGTCATAGATAAAAATAATCCTTTTCACATACTACCTAAGTACCACATATCATTATACTCTTATGTGATTTAATTTCTCTTACATATACCATTGAGTATATATAAATGATGTGTTAGGTTGTGGAGCTAAAAGCTTCAACTTTGCAGACATGGAGGAGGATGCTGACTTTCAGAGATACTGACGTCGACAGTAGGACCGACGTCGGTCATCCACAGTGCAGAAGGGCAACCGGCATCGGTAGGAGGTCGGCCGACATAGGTCACCTCCAGGCAGACAGGGACCGACGTCGGTCACCTATGTGGTTCCAAAATTGTTCGTTGCACGAACAGTTAGTTCGTTGCAAAAACAGTTAGTTCGTTGCATGAATAGTTAGTTCGTTGAACCAAGTGTTTACATGTAAAGGCTATTTCGAGTCTTGAGCTGTGTAAATTAGAAGTCTAAGTTATTGTTTAAGTTTGGGATCTATTTATAGATCCATTGGCATGTATTGTAATTAAGGAAAGAAAAGGATTTCTTCCAGTTGTAGGATCTTGGTCAGAAGGTGTGCAAGGCCACGTTTGAAGATCTACATGTGTAAGTAAGATCATTTGAGATCTACTTGAAGTACTTTTGAGTACTTGTGTACTGGCAGGGTTATTACTGACTAGTTGGAGAGGTGAACACCAATTCTATGTGTGAATTGTGTATTGGGACCATTTTTGGTAGGAGAGTGAACTCTTGGAGAAAATTACTGTGTACACTTGAAGTGTGGGAAGCTTCTGAAGAGGTGTGGAGAAGAAGTGGCATCTTCTTTATTGTATTTTATTTCATGGATGAGTATTAATACAAGATAGTGTATTGTCTCTCATATTCTGTGCTATTTGTGTGAATTCTAGTTACTTGTTCATTCTGGTATAATTTCGTGTTTAGTTGCTAATACAAGGTAATCATATATGTGCTCTTATTTGTGGAGAGTAAGATCCTAACATTTGGGCATCAGTGCATGTTTGTTGTTCTTGGTGCCCCCTAACAAATTGGTATCAGAGCTTTTGGTTGGGTTTACTAACAGGTTGGTTCAGATCTGGTTAGTGTTTGTTGATTACAGGTTACTCACAGGGGTTTCTATTGGAGTGGGAGTATAGCAATGGTAGATGAAAGTAAGCTATGAATAGAGAAGTTTAATGGCAAGAACTACCAATTATGGAGGATGTAGATAGAAGATTATCTGTATCAGAAAGATTTGTACTTACCGTTGGGTGGGGTTACATGCAAGCCCACGCATATGAAGGATGAAGAATGGGAGGTTCTTGATCGGAAGGCTCTGGGATCTATAAGGTTGAGCCTTGCATCATCTGTGATCTCTAACTTATCATAGGCCAAGACAATGGTAGAGTTGATGGAATCTTTGGCAAATTTATATGAAAAACCCTCAGCTTTGAATAAGGTATTTCTTATGAAGTGATTATTTAATTTGAAAATGTTGGATAGTGGATCTGTACATAGTCATCTTAGTGATTTCCATGGTTTGGTAAACTAGTTAAGTTCAATCAATATTGATTTTGATGATGAAATTAAGGCTCTCTTAATCTTGTGCTCATTACCTGAAAGCTGGGAGAGTTTGGTAATGGCAGTTAGCAATACTGCGTCTGCTTCAAAAATCTTAAAATTGGATGATGTTGTGAGTGTGATCTTGAATGAAGAGATACCCAAGAAAAGCACAGGTGAATCATCAGGGAATGCTTTGAGTGTTGAAGGTAGAGGAAGGCAAAGAGAGAAGATAGAGCATGGGAGATCAAGGTCCAAGATAGGCAGGAGATCCAAGTCCAGGTATGGCAGAATAACCTATTGGAAGTGTGGAAAGCAAGGGCACTTAAAGAGAGATTGTTGGGTGAATGAAGATCAGCATGAAGGACATGAAGAACCAGATGTTGTAGACTACGTTGCACAGGATGCGCTGATATGTTCCTTAGATAAAGTAGAATCTTGATTCTTAGATTCTGGTGCCTCTTTTCATGCATCCCCAAATAGGGAATTTTTTCATGAGTATGTCCAGGGAGACTTTGGAGAAATTTGTTTAGGGGATGGAAAGCCTTGTCAAACGGTTGGCAAAGGCAAAGTGAAGCTGAAATTGTAGACGGGAAACACATGGGTGTTGAAGGAGGTCATGCATATCCCAGTTCTGAAGCAGAGTCTGATTTCTATTGGAAAGTTAGGTGATGAGGGTTGCACAGTAACTCTCACAGTGGACTCTTGGAAGGTTACCAAGGGTGCACTTATTGTAGCAAGAGGTAAGAAAGTAGGTACGCTTTATCTACCTACTTGTATTACTGATTCTCCTTCTGGTTTATCTACTTCAGCTGTAGATTCGAAGATGTGGCTTAATAGGCTTGGTCACATGAATAAGAAGGAGATGCATGTTCTTGAGTCAAAGGGTATAAATCAAGATTTCTGTATGCAGAAGAAGAAAGTGACATTTCTTGAGAGATCCGATGTTAGTGACAAGAATAGGAAAGCCTTGGTTTTCAAGGAGAAGGTGATGGACAGAGTTCAGCATAAAGGGCAGAAGAATTTTGAGCAAAGCAAAGTTGATTTGGACAAGGGTTTGATCCAAAAGGAGCTCATGGGTAGAAGTCAGTTCTCACAAGCAAAACACAGAGACTGACATCAGTTGGAAAACTGACATCAGCGTCCAGACAGGGACTGATGTTAGATATGTGCAGACCGATGTCGGTGACTTAGGGACAGATAAACACCAGTGTCAGTCAGGAGGAACCAATGTTGGTGATGAGGTAGTCGCATGGAATCGACATCGGTTGGATGCAGACTGAGATGTGACTGACATCAGTCACTGAGATGAATTTTGGGTAGACAACAAGCTATCAAGGAGTCTCAAGCACCCATATGGATGACTGAAAGGGTTAGTAAGCCTCAATTCGTCATTTCCCTTCTTTACACTACTTGTTGCTCACTAATGGTGAAGAACCAAGGAGTTATTAAAGAAGCAGAGTAGGTAGATCTAGGAAACAGTGGGAGCTTGGCATGGATGAGGAATGTGATTCCTTGGAGAAGAACCAAATAGGTGTTTTTGGTGGAGTTGCCAGCTGGAAGAAAGCACTGAGAGACGAATGGATGTTCAAGATGAAGAAGAGCGGAAATGGACATGTGAGACGGAAGGCCAAGGTGTATGGTCTTGAGTTAGCTACAGGACAATGGAGGTTTGACCATTGTGTTTCTCTTTACCAGATTGGATAATATTAGCTACATTATCCTATTACTGTATTGTGTGCTTGTTGCAGAGTTGCATATGCAGGGAGTTACTGAACTAAAGGTAAAGCTAGTTCAGAAGTATGTCATGAGTAATCTGGGAGCATCAAGATTCTTTGGCATGAGTGTGTTCTAGGGATATGGAAGGTCATAGGTTGACTTTGTTTCAGGATGATTGTGTGAAACTGGTTAGCACGCCGATGGTTGGATAGTAGTATCTTGATTCACATAATGAGGTTGAGTACATGTGTACTAAACCTAAGTTTTCCCAAGCAGTGGGAGCTGTCAGAAAGTTTGGGGTCAATTTGAGAAAGAAATACTAGAGGGCAGTTTAGTAGGACCAATAATAGGTGCACATGCTATGCAGGGTCAAGTTCTTTTCTACATGGTTGTAGATGTGGATGTGGTAGGTAATTTGGATGACAGGAGGTGCACCATAGGATTTGTGGTGGTTGGTCTTCAAGAGTAATCTTGAAGAGGGATACAAAGCCAAGGGAAAAAACTAGATGATGTATAGGTACATGTACAGTTGTAGCTGTTTATCTCCAAGTGGGAGATTGTTAGGTTGTGGATCTGAAAGCTTCAACTTTGCAGACATGGAGGAGGATGCTGAGTTTCAGAGATATTGGCATCGGCAGTAGGACCGACGTCGGTCATCCACAGTGTAGAAGGGCAACTGGAATCAGTAGGAGGCCGGCTGACGTCGGTCACCTCCAGGCAGATAGGGACCGACATTGATCGCCTGTGCGGTTCCAGAACTATTCGTTGCATGAATAGTTAGTTCGTTGAACCAAGTGTTTTCATGTAAAGGCTATTTCAAGTCTTGAGCTACGTAAATTAGAAGTCTGAGTTATTGTTTAAGTCTGGGATCTATTTATAGATCCATTGGCATATATTGTAATTAAGGCAAGAAAAGGATTTCTTCCAGTTGTAGGATCTTGGTCAGCAGGTGTGCAAGGCCACGTTTGAAGATCTGCATGTGTAAGTAAGATCATTTGAGATCTACTTGAAGTAATTTTGAGTACTTGTGTACTGGCAGGGTTATTACTGACTAGTTGGAGAGGTGAACACCAATTTTGTGTGTGAATTGTGTGTTGGGACCATTTTTGGTAGGAGAGTGAACTCTTGGACAAAATTACTGTGTACACTTGAAGTGTAGGAAGCTTCTGAAGAGGTGTGGAGAAGAAGTGGCATCTTATTTATTGTATTTTCTTTCATGGATGAGTATTAATACAAGATAGTGTATTGTCTCTCATATTCTGTGCTATTTGTGTGAATTCTAGTTACTTGTTCATTCTGGTATAATTCCGTGTTTAGTTGCTAATACAAGGTAATCATATATGTGCTCTTATTTGTGGAGAGCAAGATCCTAACAGTTGGGCATTAGTGCATGTTTGTTGTTCTTGGTGCCCCCTAACATGATGAGCATATCCATATAAGACCATGTATATAGTAATACATATCATATTGAAAGGTTTGGTATATCAATATGGTCATATATAGAAAAATAAACCTTTTTTGAGTGATAAAGAGCCAATCCATCTCCCTAAAAAACATAAATGCACTCAATCAAAATAATTGTTACCACAACATTAATTAGGAAGGGCAATACATGTAGAAAACACTCTCATATTAAATGAATTATGGTTAAAATGTATGATAGGTATTTATAAATAACTAAACTAAATGAAGTTAATGAAATTAAACATTTGAAGCATAAGAACTCAAAAACATTGGTCTTGATGAGGGTCTCAATTGATGGAATTTTTTTCCATCACATATAGTGGTGAAACACTCCTTGGGAAGTGTTGAAATTTTGTCATCTTAGGACAAAGTTAATTTTCCAAACCAATCTTGTGTCATATTCAATCAATGAGTATTTTTAATCCTTTGAGTAAATTAAGGTAATTTAGCAATATTTAAGGTTATTTTGTGCAAGTTAAGGTATAGGTGTTACATGGTGAAAGAAATGATGTGGTAATCTTGTAAGATCACATAATGATATGAAGTGGATGATGGATTTATAATTATATTAAATAATATGGAAACATGTCCATTTACACCTTTTGGAGAAGTTAAGGTCTTTTAGAGAGATTAAGGTTTTTACTTGTCTTGGTATTATTGCATGTTAAAATGTTATAATGTAACTCCTTGAGGAAAGATCAAACATGAGGTATAATATGATGTATAATGGTAAAAAATGTCTTTTTGAGTCTTTTGACACTTTTACAATAGCATATTACATTCATTTTATCTGTATAAGTAGCCAAGGAGTGTCAAATCCTCTTGCTCTAACATACACTCACCTTGAAATTGTTTTGTTCATTGTATAACATTCAAAAATAAAATTATGTAAGAGATGGTAGTTAAATAATGTGATAATTATTTTTGGTACATTAATCCACCATATTATGAGCCAAGATATACCACATGAGCACCTAGTTCATAGTTCTAATGGGGTATTTTGGTAGAATATGCAAGTTTATTGAAGAAGGTCTATGGAGGTCTATTTGAAAGATTTTTCAAGTTGGATATGGTATTATAATCATATAAAAGGCTTATTAAATATTTTACAAGATCAAATCATGTATATAAAGAAGTTTTAGGTGTAGAAAAGGCATAAAACCTTTCAAGTCTTCTATCATGTCCTTGGTAGGCAAATAAGAGCTAGTTTCATAAGCTTATTTCATAAAGGAGGAGAAGACTCAAGTAAAATTATATCATGGGATGTTTACCACCCATATTTAATTCAAAATCATGGTATTATTTTTTATATTTTAGGGTAGAGATTTATGAACCATTGCTAATAAGCTTACTGCCTCTAAACCCCCTCCAAACCCCCAATATCATGTTCTTTTGTTGTTTGAATCCATTTTAGATATAATTGATGAAAATTAAATAATGTGAGGGATATTTAAGGACATAATAATAACTCCTATACCATTTTAAATAAAATATCCAATGCATGGATCAGTCAAATATGAAGGTATAGGTCTGTAGGGTTTGAGAATGGCAAGTTCTTAAGCCCAATTGATAGATTTGAAGGTTTTTAGGATTGTAAAGGTATAAAAAAACATATGAATTTTTTTAAATATATAATTAATCCTATATTACATGTTTAACCATATTTTTTAAATTCTCCAAGTGTATTTTTAGTACTAGTCCAAACAAGCAGTCTTCAAGGAAATATGCATAGTCTTATAAACAAGCATTTTTTTATGATTGATGACTAATACACATGAATTAAAGTTTGAGGAACCTAAAATGGAGTATGTAATACATTTTAAAAACTTTAAATAGGTATAAAAACACTCCAACATCATCCTTAATCAAGGTTGTATGTGCAAGGTTCAAGATCATTAGTCTAATGTTCTTGAGCAAGAGCTTCAAGCATTGGAGAAACAAGTTGTAGGCCTAGGAGTGATGGAAAAGTATTAATTAATTATTTAAGTGTATAAATTTTTATTAAAACTTAGTCAAGTGTCCTAAACCCATTCATGATCATGCATTATCAAGTTCATAATCATAATGCAGTCATATGTACCCAACTTGACTATGAAGGTCTGAAGATTTGAAGGTCATATAAGGTTTGAGAGACTAAAAAACATTTATGTGTTGGAAAAAATATTAAAAATAGTCAAATGAAACTCATATTTCCTCTAAAACTATTGGATATCATCTTGGGTCAATCAAGACCAGTCAAATAACAAACTTGAAGAGGGTGTAGACTTGAGAAAGAGGCACCTATAGGCCTGCCTATAGAAAATAAAGAAGATGCAAGGTTTTGAGTTGAACATGAGTTTTAAGAGATCATTAAAAAGTTAATAGACCATGTAATATGTGTTTTAAGTATTTATATTCTTGTGATAAGTAATAATCACCAATTTGAGTCAAGATCACTTAGGAGAGAGCTAAGTAGGTTTGTAGAGACCTAAAATACTAATTTTATGCATCTGAGATTAAATTATCAAGAAACCAATAATAAATTTTATTTATTATTAATTAAAATTATCCAATAAGAAAACTCTCAAACAAGTTGAAAATTCCATGAATATCTTGCTGAGGGAATGTATATAGTTGAGTATAGGTAGGTTTGGGAGCTTGAGCTATAAAATAACTTTGGTATGTAATTATAAGTTTTAAAAGATAATTTGAGAAGGGTTAAAACACTAGGTATAGTTTTTTAAAATATATTATCTCCCTACTCTTGATTTTTATGAGTTCTAAATAGAGCATAGTCAAAGTGGTAAAAGCAAGGTAGTCATGCATACTCAACTAGACTGTGTAAGTATATAGGTAGAAGATTGAAAGGTTATTGGATAATATTGAATAATTATTTATCTTAAAAATTCTCAAAATAGGTTAAAAAATCCCACACTATTTCAAAAAAATCAATTGAGGTCATCAAAGTAAGAGGCTAAGATATGAATAAGTTTGAAGTGGGTTCAAGACTTGAAATGCAAACCTATAGGTTTATATACCAAAATGTGGAGAGTATGCCTTGAATATTGAATATGAAACTCAAGAAGGTTATTTTTGATCTAATTAATCATTTATAAGTCCTATACAGTAGATATACCCCTTTGAAAGAATAATAAAACATAAAAAAGAGGCTATTAGGGTTAATTTCACAAGACTTCCTACAAACCCTTGATGTAGGATAATATAAGTTGTAAAAAGCTTTGAGGGTCAAAAACCTTGAAAATCATATCAATATATTTTATAACATGAATCAAGTCAAAATAAAGTGTTTTCAAATTTAAATCAGATAGTGGAAGCCATTATTTTCCCAAATATTCCTCTAGAACACACAATTACAAGCTTGCAAGCCTGAGAGGTCATCTTTCATTACATGTGAAATCATAAAAATATTTAAATGGGAAAAAATGTATTCAGGGGAGGATGTAGAGGCCCCCATAATCAATTTTTGTGACATTAATTAGCATATCAGGGATATGTTCTGTATGAACAATCCTTAATAAGTTTGACACCTTAAAACACTTGCAAAATTCTCAATTAGAGCTCAATAGTAAGGGATGTTATTAAAGATACTCCACTAAACATGATTGACCTTGAAATCATTTGGATGTCATATGATAACTTCATGATCATTTTTTAGATCCATTAGTTGGCACATGTGAAGTGAAAAGTACAACGAATGGCTTAAAAACTTCCTTTTCAGGCATGTTTATAGATGTATGAGTGTGTTTGGTATTCTTGATCAGTGGGAAAGACATCATTGGTCTGACCATATGTCTAAAAATATTTAAACAACCATTCAAAGTATATCAAGTTGATGTGATAGGTTTCAAGTTACTAAATCATGCCAAGATAGTGACTGCCCTTTACTTGCATAGAAAAGATGATATTTACAAACCTTATTAAGGCCACCTAAAGCATAATAAACCATGAGATAATATAGTATAAACTTTATAAAAACCTTGTGTGGTTCTCCAATTCATGAAACATGGACAAAATTCCTATTCAGCTCTCAAACTTATATGTAGTTTCTAGTGCATGAATGTTGGCAACCTTCCTCAAAATTTCTTGTCAAGTAAGCTATAAAGATTAAATTTTAGGTGATTAATAAGATTATAAAAGAATCTTGTGACCTCATATAGGACCTACATGGATTAAACAAGTTGTTATGGTTGTCTTCAAGTAAGGAATAAAACTAATTTAAGAGATAAACTTCTTCTCATCAACTCTCTTTGGTCCAAATAGGTTGGAACATGGAATTGTAGGTCCTAATTAAAAAGGGGATCAATATGAGGAGTTTTAAGGTTCATTTTAACTCTCAAAATGTGGTATAAGTATTGAATATCTAATATGGTGTAGTAAGATTCCAAGTTTGTCAAGTGTGACAAGTGTCAAAAAAGTAACTTGTAACTACCCTTGAAGAAGTGGATAGTAACTCCAAGGAGAAAGTTATTTTCAAGAAGGAGCCATCATACCATGATGATATTACACACCATTACTCATAAAAAACTCCACCAAAATTTGGCCTAAATTTTTGAGATCAAGAGGATAACACATTCTTTACAAACTTGGTGGAAAAATGCATCTATCTTGTAACTGTTTTGATGATGAATGACATCCATGATGGACTCTCTCCACATCCTATCTATCTCTCTCCTTTATTATATAAATTTGGTCTTGTTTTTCATTATAAAGGATCCTCCACATGAGTATGGCAAATCCATGCTCCTTTTATAATCCTTTTAAATCAATTAATGATTGATTTTTTCCTTCTTCTATGACTATATGCAGTGTGTACTTATGAATAGTTGATATTATCAAGTGATGAACTGGTTCTTCTTAATTTGATGTCCTATTTTATCACCTCCATGTAGTTTGAAGTAATTATAAAATTTATAGTTAGTGTCATACCTAATTTTATACATTGACTTCTAGTGGAGATCTTTCCCCCTCTTAGTCATGCATTGAATCTTTAGCCTTTCTAAAAAATAATTATGCATGGAGATAATATTAAGAATTTTGTAGTATGAATTAAATTATATGGTTCATTAGTACACCTAAAAATTAGTGGTATTGGCCAAGGCATTTGGTGTTCCACCCTTTTATTATTTGTTTTCATATTTTTCTTTCCCTTTTCATTACAAGTTGAGTAGTTGTAGTGATAGTATAAGTGCAACATCAAGTGAACAGACCTTCTATATAGGTTCTCTCTAGCCATAGGCCACCCATAGCCTTAGAGAGTTCCTATTATGTCAATTGGATGAAGATGTCTTGAAAAAATAATCTTCAAGGGTGAAACTCAAAGTGACAACAAGAATCACTACACTAATTGAAGGAATTGTATAATTCTCACTCTTAATTGGAGTTCATACAATTGTAGTTGAAAATTTTCAACCTTGAGCTGAAGAACAATGATGCCATGAGTTTGGATTTAGAAGTTTGATCTATCAAACATGGTGTTGATTTTTCTAATTTAAATATTGATGTATACATGAACACCTTCATAAAATCTCTTATACCTACATATTCAACCTACTTAGAGTCCTTACAAGTAATAAATATAATGAAGACTCTCAATTTTGATCAACTAGTTGAAAAGATGGTTGAGAGAGATAAAAACTTTAAAATAAATACTAAGTTCATAGGAGAAATCATTTTCTAAGATAATAAAAAGGGAAAATATTCCAAGAATGATGCAAATGATAAATTTAAAGGAAAAAATAAATGGAGAGGTGATAATGATGAAAAAATAAATGGTCAACATTAGGAGAAGCAAAATGATTTTTTCTTTTTGAAAAACATTTTGAAATAAAATGGAGTCATGAGACCCATGAATGAAAATTGTCATGGGACAAGATTGAATCCTATATAAAATAAAATGAAAAGAAGAAAATATTAGAATGAAAATTAGCTCAATTTTCAACTGAATGTGTGTTTTCCATCTTATATGAATAAAATAATGATATAATGAGTCCAATCCAAGATAATTCAAGTTTTAGACACTGGTGTCACACAAAACATGACTTTCCAAAGTAAATTATTTGAGGTTTTCATGAAGAAAGTTATGGTCTTGTATATTTGGGAGATAATACAATTTTTAAACCTCAATCAAAGGTTTATTTTGACTCAAGTCATCAATGTTTCCATATTTCATTCTCGAAAATGTCCTATACCTTCCTCAGTTAAAAATAAACTTGTTGTCTCTAGTGCTCATTTTAAAACAATGCCATTCCATTCTTCTTGAGGATAGAGATGTGAATATCACAATAAAATGTGATAATTCCATTATTTTGACTGGATTTTAGGAAGGAAATTTCTTAAATTTAGGGGTAGGCATTCAATTTCAAGAAATTTTGTTCATCTTGTTGAAGAAGTAATTCTATAAATTTTTCTATAACATGGTATATTTGGGCATAATAACTATGAAAACACTCACACAATGCATAATAATAGTGTTTTAGGTTTTACAACATCACCCAAAAATATTAAAAATTGTGAAGCTTGCATATTGGCTAAACACAAAATGGAACCATTTCAAAGGTCAAAATGGAAATATAATAGAAATTTATATTTAGATCACTCTAATTTATGGTATCTAGCAATTATTTTAACTAGTGGTCATAATAACTTTATGTTGTTAATTAATCACTACAAAAAAATTACTTAGATATAATTTCTGAATAAAAATTATAAGCCTTTTCAAAAGTTTTTAACAATGATTGAAAATAAATCATAATCTCACATTGGGACACTCAAGCTTGATAGTGGTTGTGAATTTAATTCAAAGTCTTTGAATCCTATCTCAATAAAAATTGGATCAAGTATCATCTCACATTACCTTACACTCCTCATAAAAATGGAGTGGTTGAGAGGATTAACAAAACCATGATGGAAATGGTTCAAGAAATGTTGTATTTCAAAGGGGTAAATCTGCATTTCTTGGAAGTAACACCTTAAATAGCAGTTTATATCCACAATAGGTCACCCTTAGTAGCCATTCAAATGAAGAATCCATATTAATTATAGTTTTCTCATCACCCTTTAGTGAAACATCTTCAAGTTTTTTGATCCACTTGTTATGCATTGATTCCTAAAGATTAAAAGAATATATTGGACCATATGAGTTGAAAATGCATCTTTTTGGGATATTCAAAATCCTCAAAGGCACACATGCTATAATATGAGAACATCAAGAAATTTATTTTTGTAAGAGAGGTTGTATTTTTTGAAACAACAAAGAACACAACCAACATAAGTTGAGAATTGAATCAACTTGAAAAATATACTAAATTTGATTTTTTTCAAGAGATTGATAAAGAGGTTCCAAATAGTGAAGGGGGACTTATAATTGGGAAATAATTTAATCTATAAATGATATTGATACTATGGTAGAAAGTGAAAACTCATTAGATCATGGTCATATGTAAAAAAAATCAAAGAGTTTAAAAAAAATAAAAATGAGGCACCCGTTATTCAACAAACAACTCATAAAAAGATGCCAAAATAGGCCATATAAACATCGAAAGATGTCATACCTAACGAGGTTGGAAAAATAGGCACTTAAAGTGCACACACAACCACTCAAGAATTAAACAAGGTCCTAAAATAAATTCTATATAAGATATAAAATATTACCTTGGATTAACCTCCATAATAATAAGTGAATGCTGATTTTGATTTAGAACCTACTATCTTAAACAATTTGGAAAGCTTGATGTATGGAGAAAAACAATGAAAAGTGAAAATGATGATTTAGTCAAAAATGAAACTTAGGAGTTAGTTGATCCTCCAATTGGTTGTAAACCCATTAGTTACAAATGGGTATTTTGAAAAATATATAAAGTAGATGGTTTACCTAAACAACACAAAGTAAGGCTTCTCATAAAGTATTTGACCAAAAAGAAGGGATAGGCTACAATCAGACCTTTGCACCAAAAGTGAAATGGACTACTATTCAAGATTTGATAGTTTTAGTAGCTCAAAATGGATATAAATTTCATCATATGGATGTGAAAAGTGATTTTATAAATGGTGATATCAAATAAATAATCTATATGAATCAACATAAGGTTTTACATATAACAACCAAAAACATAAAATGTGTAGGTTGGTAGGATCATTGTATGGATTAAAACAATCCCCAAGATCATAGTATGAAATTATCATTAAGAACCTCTTGAGCATGAATTTTAAGCTCTTTGAATGTTAAGATGCAACAATTTTTGTCAAAATAGTTTTATTTCTATTAATATATGTGGATGATTTTCTCATCATAGGAAATAATCAAAGGTATTAAGAAAAAATAAAAATAAAATTTATAAAGAATTTTGAAATTATATATTATGGATAAGTTCATTACTACTTGGGTATTGACTTGATTAAGAAGATTAAATATATTTTACACACATAAAAAAACACATTGGTGAAGTTCTACGAAAAATTGGAACAATAGACTATAAGCTAATTAGTATGCCCATGGAAAAAAAAATGAAGTTGACATTATAAGATCTTAAATATTTTGAAGATACAAAGTGGTATAAAAAACTCATTGGACGTCTAATCTATGCAACTAAAAGTATATCAAACATTTAATTTTATGTTGGTGTTCTTTATATATTCATGCAAAAACCTAAAGTAAGTCATTCCATAGCAACAAAGAGAATTCTTTTATATCTGAATGTAATAAAATATTTTGGACTCAAATATTATAGGGCAACATACTTCAATCTAGTTGGATATTCAAATTTTGAATATGTAAGTGATTTTAAAGATGGAAAGTATATTTCAAGTTTATTAATGAATTTAGGAACAACAATCATCTCTTGGAAGTCAAAGAAGCAGCTAGTGCCAACTATTTATTAATTAGAAACAAAATATATGGTAGATTCAAAGGCAACAATGGAAATAATATGCCTTAGAATGACTCTTACATATTTGTAGATAACACAATTTTATTCAAAATTAATCATGGTTGAAAACACTTTTATAATTAAAGGGGCAAAGAATCTATATATTCATGACTAAACCAAACAAATCAATAAAACAATTCATTTTTTTAGCACTATGTGAAAGATGATAGTGTGAAATTACTACATTGTCCAACTACAAAGCAACTAGAAAAACCACTTGGTACTACCAGGTTTTGTTAGTTTCATGCAATGTTAGGCCTCTCATAATTGCCATTGAGGGGAAGTGTGCATGACAATGTCAGTTCCTAATGGCCATGTGTTTCTTATTCTTCTTCTCTATTCTTATCTCATTGTAAAGCATTGTAATAAGTCACTATATGTGATTTTTGTAAAATTCATAAATTTAGAGTTTACCATGTGCTCAATACATAAAAACATACTTTATAATGGAGGTACTTATGTTATAAAAGGCTCCAAATATGCTTGGTTGATTATTCATGAGAAAATATGAGATGTAGTCTCATGATCATGTTAACTTAGACATATTTTAAAAATTATTTTATGGATTATAATTTCTTTTATTTCAAAATGTGATGTTTGGCATAATGAAAGTTTTTAAATCCTTCAAGTTGTACATAGGTTTATTAAGGTGGCTATGGAATTTATCCCCATCTAGCATTAAGGGGGAGTGTTAAAACATTTAATGTCTAAATGGTATTATTATATACCCTTAGTATATTTTAGATAATTAAATAATAATGATTTAACATTTATTAACACGTTGAAACAACTCATGTAAATAAATAATAAAACATATTTGTTTATCATTTACTATCTGTTTAAAATTCTTAAGTTATAGGTTGGACCTATTGGTTATAATGGCTGCCTCCCCTATTCCTTTTATAAATAAGGTTTTTACCCCTATTGTTATTCATTGGATACACTCGGTGAACTCCATGATCACAATAATTTAATATTTGTGTGGGACATATATTACAAAGGTTTTGTGAAGACTTGTTGAGAATAAGGGAGATGAAGAAGATTGTATTGGGAAAATAAGTTTATCATATATGAATATATCATATTCTGGGGTATTTAACCTCACCAAAGTTATTCCCACATTATTCTATGTGTTCATCGATTTGTACTTTGTTGGTTAAATACGTCTCTAGGTTATACCTATATTACATATAAGGATTAAATTCTTTACATTTTTTGAATGTTATCTATTTTGAAACCACATATTTTTTCAAGATCTATTATTGATAGGTTACTTTGAAAGTTTGGGATACAATAATTTACTTTTTTTTTCTAGACTTAGATGTTAGGGTGTGGAGCTAAAAGCTTCACCTGTTTGCAGACAAAGGAAGGATGCTGAAGAACCAGAGCCACCGACGTCGGAAGTATGACCGATGTCGGCTAGTTGCAGTGGAGAAGGAGACCGACGATGGCAGCACCAGACAGACAGGGACCGACGTCGGTCACCTGTGGCGGTCCAGAACTGCTGTTTACGGACAGTTAGTTAAGTGAACGCATTGTTTGCATTTCAAGGGACTAATTTAAGTCACGGGCTGCATGTCTAATTATTGTAGTTAGATTTCTATTTTTGTAAGCATGGGATCCTATTTAAAGACCCATAGGCATGTATTGTAATTAATAAGAATATGCAAGAAGGCAAGTAAGAGCTTTGAAGCAAGCAAGGTCAAGGAGATCTACAGGTGTAAGGTCAAGGAGATCAGCTGAAGCATTCAAGGAGGGATAGCAACTCAGATTGTAGAGTTGGTTTGTGTTGAGCAAGAGAGAGAGGGAAGAAGGTCTTGAGGTGTGGCAAGCCTTTGAGGTGGAGGAAGAAGTGGCATCTTCCTTATTTGTATTTTCTTCTAGTAATATTGAATACAAGAGTGTGTATTGTCTCTCAAATTCTTTGTTGTCTCAAGTTTCTAGTTACTTTATCATTCTGGTATAATTCCGTGTTTAATTGCATATAAGAAAGTAATCAATTGTGCTCTAATTGGTAGAGCTAGATCCCCTGACAAGTGGTATCAGAGCTACGGTTTGTAGGAAGCAGGGTATTGTTTTTTGATTACAGGTCATTCACAGGATTTCTGATTGAGTGGGAGTTCAGCAATGGCAAAAGAAAGTAAGCTATGAATGGAGAAGTTTAACGGCAGGAATTATCAACATTGGAGGATGCAGATTGAGGACTATCTGTATCAAAAGGATTTGTACTTACCGTTGGGTGGGGTTGCATGCAAGCCCACACATATGAAGGATGAAGAATGGAACATTCTTGATCATAAGGCTCTCGGTTCTATAAGGTTGAGCCTTGCATCATCTGTGATTTCCAGCTTATCACAGTGAAAAACAATGAAAGAGTTGATAAAATCCTTGGTGAATTTATACGAAAAGCCCTCGACTTCTAATAAGGTATATCTTATGAAGCAGCTATTTAACTTGCAAATGCAGGATGGTGGATCGGTACATACTCATCTCAGTGATTTCCATGGTTTGGTAAACCAACTAGCTTCAGTCAATATCGCTTTTGATGATGAGGTAAAGGCTCTCTTGATTTTATGTTCTTTGCCTGAAAGTTGGGACGGTTTGGTCATGGCAGTAAGTAATTCTGCATCTGCTTCTAAAGTCTTAAAAGTTGATGATGTTGTGAGTGTGATCTTGAATAAGGAAATACACAGGAGAAGCACAGGTGAATCATCAGGAAATGCTCTAAGTGCAGAAAGCAGGGGTAGGCAAAGGGAGAAGGTTGAGCAAGGGAAATCAAGGTCGGGAAGGAGATCTGAGTCCAAAGGTATTACCTGCTGGTTTTGTGGAAATAAAGGACATACGAAGAAGGAGTGTTGGTTGAGAGATAAAGAGAATCAACACGTAGGTATTGAAGAAGCAAAGGATGCTAATATTGTGATGTAGGACGCTCTCATACTTTCTTCGGATAGTCAGGTAGGATCATGGATTTTAGATTTTGGTTCGTCTTTTCATGCATCCCCAAACAGAGATTTGTTCTATGAGTATGAACAGGGAGACTTTGGAGTGCTCTATTTAGGGGATGGTACGCCTTGTCAGACAGTTGGCAAAGGGAAAGTGTAGCTGAGATTGCAGATTGACAACACGTGGGTGTTGAAGGACGTCATGCATGTTCCAATTCTGAAGCAGAGTCTAATTTCTATAGGAAGGTTGGGAGATGAGGGATGCATAATAACCCTCACAGTGGATTCTTGGAAGGTTACCAAGGGAGCACTTGTTTTAGCGAGAGGTAAGAAAGTAGATACTCTTTATCTATCTAATTGTATTACTGATTCTACTTCTGGTGTAGATTCGAAGATGTGGCCTAATAGGCTTGGTCATGAGAATAAGAAGGGAATGGACGTTCTTGATTCAAAAGGTACGTGTTCAAATTTGGAAAGCATAGATACAGTTCATTGCAGAAAGAGGAAATTTGACAGTTTTGACAGGAACAAAGAAGCCTTGGTGTTTTTGGAGAAGATGAAGGATAGAGATCAGTCACAGGGGCTGAATAAATCTGAGTAGGGCAACATGGACAGAGGTTTGATCCAAGAAGAGCTCGCGGATGAAAATTTCATTACTCACAGGAACACACAGACACCGATGTCGGTAGCTTGGCACTGACGTCAGTCATCCAGATACCGGCATCAGTCTTGTGCAGACCAGCAGGGTTAGTAGGCCGGACAGGAGAAGTTTGACATCAGTCATAAGGACTGAAGTTGGCAGAGGGTGACACCGGCGTCGGCCAGGGAAATGACCTCGGCATTCAGGGTCAGTGCAGGGAACCGACATCGGTCGGGAGCAGACTGGGAGAGGGCCTAGATTGGTCACTGGAACGGATAGTGGGTGAATTAATAAGTCTCAAACACCCATGTGGAGGTCAGGAAAGGTATGTGAACCTCATATTCGTTGTTCACCTTCTTTATATTGCTTACTGATAGTCATGAACTAGGAAGATGGAAGAAGCAATGCAGGTAGAATCCAAAAACAGTGGGAGCTTGGCATGGATGAGGAGTGTGAGTCCTTGGAGAACCAAACAGGTATTTGTTGGTAGTGGTGTTAGCTAGAAGAAAGCATTGGATAGAGGGATGGATTCCCGTTTTAGAGAAGAGAGTGGATGGACACATGAGACAGAAGGCTATGGTATATGGTCTTGAGTAAGCTGCAGAGCAATGGAGGTTTGACCATTGTATTTTATCTTTACCAGGTTGGATAATATTAGCTACATTATCCTGTTACTGTATTGTGTTACTTGTTGCAGGGTTTCATATACAGGGAGTTTTCTGAGCTAAGGGTAGAGTTGGTTCAGAAGTATGTCATAAAGAATTGAGGAGCAACAGAATTCTTTTGGCATAAAAGACAGGTATAACATCACAGGTTTGCGTGGTGGTTAGTCTTCAAGAGTGATGTTGAAGAGGGATACAGAGCCTAAGGGAACAAAATAGATGGTGTACAGGTACAGGTACAGGTTGCAGCTATTTATCTCCAAGTGGGAGATTGTTAGGGTGTGGAGCTAAAAGCTTCACCTGTTTGCAGACAAAGGAAGGATGCTGAAGAACCAGAGCCACCAACGTCGGCTAGTTGCAGTGAAGAAGGAGACCGATGACGACAGGGAGTCAGCCGATGTCGGCAGCACCAGACAGACAGGGACCGATGTCGGTCGCTTGTGGCGGTCCAGAACTACTGTTTACGGATAGTTAGTTAAGTGAACGCGTTGTTTGCATGTCAAGGGACTAATTTAAGTCACGGGCTGCGTGTCTAATTATTGTAGTTAGATTTCTATTTTTGTAAGCATGGGATCCTATTTAAAGACCCATAGGCATGTATTGTAATTAAGAAGAATATGCAAGAAGGCAAGTAAGAGCTTTGAAGCAAGCAAGGTCAAGGAGATCTACAGGTGTAAGGTCAAGGAGATCAGCTGAAGCATTCAAGGAGGGATAGCAACTCAGATTGTAGAGTTGGTTTGTGTTGAGCAAGAGAGAGAGGGAAGAAGGTCTTGAGGTGTGGCAAGCCTTTGAGGTGGAGGAAGAAGTGGCATCTTCCTTATTTGTATTTTCTTCTAGTAATATTGAATACAAGAGTGTGTATTGTCTCTCAAATTCTTTGTTGTCTCAAGTTTCTAGTTACTTTATCATTCTGGTATAATTCCGTGTTTAATTGCATATAAGAAAGTAATCAATTGTGCTCTAATTGGTAGAGCTAGATCCCCTGACATTAGAGTTTAGTACTTATTTTTTAGTTCTTCATGTAGCTACAAATTTTGATCCATGAATCAAATTTAGGTTTTGATTTTTGTAATGTGCATGTTTTGTAACCTATTATTAATGTTAGATTGTTATTTATTCATTATGTTTTAAGACTACTTTTTTATTTTTTTTACATATATTCAATTTTCAATCAATATGTTAATGCACTATTCATAAAGTGGATCTTATTTCTATTAAAGGAGTACTTTTTTTTCCCATCTTTTAGTGTGCTTTAAATATTTTAGGGTTATCTTATTTCATCTTGGAATTTTTTTAATATTATATTGGGTTAAAACATTTTAAAAACTAAATCATAATATGATTTGGAATTGCTTTATCTAAATTTGGAATAAACTTGGTGATTAACTCTAATGAAGATAAAATGAATATAAATGTAGTTAAGGTTGTAAAATAACTTGTGACAAGCATAATGAAATCAAAGTAATAAAATAGTTTAAATATGATTGAATGTAAGATGGACAACTATGAAAAATACAAAAGACTTAGTTGTTTTTTGTCCATAACTTGATTGCGTGAAACTCTAAAGTCGCTAGAACTAATCAATAAATATGACTATGACTATTATTTTTTAGGATTAAAAACATTGAGAAGGGGATAAATCAATTGACATTACTTTCCTCTACTAGATGATTCTATCCTCTATAAAAAATAGGGAAATTAGGGCATATTCAACTATTGTATATACCCAATTTTGGTGAAACAAACACAAGTATTATGTCTCTTTTGAATTTAGTATTTATAAGCCCTAATGTTGAATCAAGATCCTATTGACACATGTTATTTTAGTCTTAGTCTTATGTATTTTTCTATCACTCTTTTACACTGATCTCATTGTATTTGATGAAGTTTTATCTTTTATGTCATTTCCCAATTTGAGTAAAAAGGATCCCTTGTCTTTTCTCTCTCATTCTAATGTCTTTTTTTAACATAATAACACCCTATTTAGATATTCGTGTTATGATTTATTGTCTAAAAAGACTTGTCTTGTCTTATACATCTTTCAAGATTCTTTTTAATGCACATTTGATGCAAGAGCATCAAGAAAGTCAATGCATTTAAGTGTGTTTTTATCATTTTGGTTTTATTTGAGTTTTATAAGTCATATAAAGACCCAAGAAGGGTGATAGAGTCATTAGGTGTCCTTGTGTTTGGTTTTCTTTCACTTGGGAGATTTTCCTACCAAAACTCCAATTTGAAATTTTGAATTATGTTGTTAGATTTCGGGAGGTATTTTATGAAGTAAAATGTTGTTAATGGGTTATTTAGGTTATAGGATGTATATTTTAGGTGTGTATATGTACTATCAATCTACAAAGGTAATGTACTTTAGAAATCAAGAAAGAATGTAACTTCCCCTTCATTTGTGGAGGTGGCCAAGAGGAAGGAAGTTGGTAGTTATGTGTTTTGAGGAATATAAAATGAAATATACATGTTAAAGTGTCATTATTAATATATAGGAGAGTATTATATGGTTAGTGTTAGGTTGTGGAGCTAAAAGCTTCACCAGGATGCAAATAGGAGAAGTTATAGAGGATGCAGAGTTGCGGGGAGTTGCAGAATCGGTTACAGGGAAACCGACGTCGGTCATATAGCAAGAGGAAGCAACCGATGTCGGTCACCAGTCGGCCGTCATCGGTCATGTAGGTGCCGACGTCGGCAGCCTGTGCGAGAATAGGTAGTTCACATGTTGATCCTGGGAGAGTCTATTTTAAGACTGTTAGTTTGCATGTTGAAGGCTAATCTTAGTCTTGAGTTGCGAGTCTAATTATTGTAATTAGGTCAGTCTAATTATTGTAAGCATGATATATATATATATATATATATATATATATATATATATATATATATATATATATATGGACTCATGGTCTGTATTGTTAGTGTGTGCTAGAAAGCCATTGGGCTTGTAGAGTGAGCTTGTGAAGTTCCTCCTAGTTACCAATAGGGGTACTGAGAGTGTATGATCAGTGAGAGTTGCAGGTTGTGCAAGTTCTTGGAGAAGATCCACCGGGGTACTGGTTGAAGAATCATAAGGACTTGGTGAGGCAAGGACAAGGGTTCTTCAGGTGTGTAGAAAGGCTTCTACATGGTGAGTATGATCTAGTTATTTGCAGGTATCAGCAGAGAGCAGGGGATCTACTTAGAGTGCGTGGAGCACTGGATTACTAGCAGTGAAGGATACTGACTGGTTGGTGAGGTGAACATCAATTCTGTATTGGAATTGATTGTTGTGACCAAGAGAGAGAGGGAAGAAGGTCTTGAGGTGTGGCAAACCTTTGAGGTGGAAGAAGAAGTGGCATCTTCTTTATTGTATATTCTTTTGAGTGATTATTAATACAATTGTGTATTGTCTCTCAATTCCTGTGTTGTTTCATATTTCTAGTTACTTGTTACTTCTGGTTAAATTCCATGTTTAGTTGCTAATACGAGTAGTAATCTTATGTGCTCTAATTGGTAGAGAAAGATCCTGACTAAGTAGGGATCAGAGCATGTTTGTTGTTCTGGGTTTCCCTAACAAGTGGTATCAGAGCCTTGGTTGTAGGTTCAAAAGCTGATACCTGACAATTGGTATCAGAACTTTTGGTTAGGTTGACTAATAGGTGGTTTCAAATCTGGTAGTGTCTTTTGATTACAGGTCATTCACAGGGGTTTCAGATTGAGTGGGAGTATAGCAACGGCAGAAGATAGTAAGCTACAAATGGAGAAACTGAATAGCACGAATGGTCTGATTGATGGAAAGAAGGAGCAGGTAAAAAGAGATCGTTGGTCGGTAGCAGATCAGCTGGTGGAAGCATATGTTGCAGGTAATATTGCACAGGATGTTCTGGATAAAGTGGAATCTTTGTTTATAGATTCTTTTGCCTCTTTCCATGTAGCCTTAAATAGAGCATCTTTTCACAGGTATGTCTTTGAAGACTTTGGAGAGATTTATTTAGGGGTTGGAGAGCCTTGTCAGATTATTGACGAAGGGGAAGTGAAGCTGAAATTGCAGACGGATGACACATAGTGGTTGAAGGAAGTCATGCAGGTACCAGTCTTGGAGATTAGTGTAATTTCTTCAGGAAATTTGGGTGATGAGAGATGCACTGTAACTCTCACAGTGGATGCACTTGAATTAGATGGTGGTAAGAAAGTAGGTATCCTTTATCTATCTACTTATACTACTGATTCACCTTCTGTTGTAGAGATGTGGCTTCATAGGCTTAGTCACATATGTAGAAGGAGAATGCAGGTTTTGAAGCGGAAGTCAGATGTCTTTGACAAGCTAAAGAACTGGAAAGCCTTGGTGTTCATGGAGGAGATGATAGATAGAGATCAGGTGAGAAGACTAAATTATTCTGAGCAGAGCAGGGTTGATTTTATTAGGATTTTGATCCATGGAGAGCTCGCGGGTAAAAAGTTGTCACTCACAAACGAACACAGGTACCGGCGTCGGTCAGACAGTAACCGACGTCGGCAGTAGGAAGATCGCCTTCGGTCATAAGGACTGACGTCGGTAGGAGGGACACCGGCGTCGGCTAGGGAAATGACGTCGACAGTCAGGTTCAGTACAGGGAGCCGACATCGATCGGAAACAGACTGGGAGATGACCAAGATTGGTCACTGGAACGGATAGTGGACGAATAACAAGTCTCAAATGCTCATGTCGAGGTCAGGATTAGTAAGTGAACCTCATATTCATTGTTCACCTTCTTTATATTGCTTACTGATGGTCATGAACTAGGAAGATGGAAGAAGCAATACAGGTAGAATCCAGATACAGTGGGAGCTTGGCATGGATGAGGAGTGAGTCCTTGGAGAAGAACCAAATAGGTATTTGTTGGTAGAGTTGTCAGCTGGAAGTAAGCACTGAGAGACGGAATGGATTCCCATTTTAAAGAAGAGAGTGGATGGATACAAGAGACAGAAGGCTATGGCATATAGTCTTGAGGAAGCTGCAGAACAGTGGTACAGGTTTGACAGGTGGATGACTAAGCATGGCTTCAGTCAATGTCAGTGTAACTATTGTGGTTTTGTCTTACCAGGTGGATGATGAGTCATGACATCATTTTGTTGTTGTATGTGGATAGTATGTTTGCTAGCAGGATTGTACATATAGGGATTTGCTGAGCTAAAGGTAAGGTTAGTTTAGAGGCGTGTCATGAAGAATTTGGAGCAGCAAAATTCTTTGGCATAAGAGACATGGAGATTTGATCTCCAGTGGGAGCTGATGTGAAGATGGTGTTGGCGGGGTTCATGATGCAGGATGCAGAATCGGAAAGCACACCAAGGGCTGGACAGTTCAAGCTTAGCTTGAAACAGGGTTCGAAATCACATGAGGTCTAGTGTAGACCTGAGTTTTCCCAATCAGTGGGGGTTGTCAGAAAGTATGGAGCCAATTTGGGGAAGGAGTAATGGAGGGCAGTTCAGTGGGACTAGCAGCAGGGTTTCTTGTTATGCAGGGTCAAGTTCTTCACTATATGGATATGTAAGTTCGGATATGGCAGGTTACTTTGATGACAGGTATAGCATCACAGGTTGTGTGGTGGTTGGTCTTCAGGGTTGATCTTGAAGAGGAATACAAGCCAGGGAATAATTTAGACGGTGTATAGGTATAGGTACAGGTGCAGCTGTTTATCTCCAAGTGGGAGATTGTTAGGTTGTGGAGCTAAAAGCTTCACCAAGATGCAAACAGGAGAAGTTACAGAGGATGCAGAGTTGCGAGGATTTGTAGAATCGGTTGCAGGGAAACCAACGTCAGTCAGATCAACTGACGTCGGTCATATAGCAAGAGGAAGCAATCGACGTCGGTCACCAGTCGGCCATCATCGGTCATGTAGGTGCCGACGTCGGTAGCCTGTGCGAGAACAGGTAGTTCGCATCTTGATCCTGAGAGAGTCTATTTTAAGACTGTTAGTTTGCATGTTGAAGGCTAATCTTAGTCTTGAGTTGCGAGTCTAATTATTGTAATTAGGTCAGTCTAATTATTGTAAGCATGAGATCTATATATGAACTCATGGGCTGTATTGTTAGTGTGTGCTAGAAAGCCATTGGGCTTGTAGAGTGAGCTTGTGAAGTTCCTCCTAGTTACCAATAGGGGTACTGAGAGTGTATGATCAGTGAGAGTTGCAGGTTGTGCAAGTTCTTGGAGAAGATCCACCGAGGTACTGGTTGAAGAATCATAAGGACTTGGTGAGGCAAGGACAAGGGTTCTTCAGGTGTGTAGAAAGGCTTCTACATGGTGAGTATGATCTAGTTATTTGCAGGTATCAGCAGAGAGCAGGGGATCTACTTGGAGTGCGTGGAGAACTGGATTACTGGCAGTGAAGGATACTGACTGGTTGGTGAGGTGAACATCAATTCTGTATTGGAATTGATTGCTGTGACCAAGAGAGAGAGGGAAGAAGGTCTTGAGGTGTGGCAAACCTTTGAGGTGGAAGAAGAAGTGGCATCTTCTTTATTGTATATTCTTCTGAGTGATTATTAATACAATTGTGTATTGTCTCTCAATTCCTGTGTTGTTTCATATTTCTAGTTACTTGTTACTTCTGGTTAAATTCTGTGTTTAGTTGCTAATACGAGTAGTAATCTTATGTGCTCTAATTGGTAGAGCAAGATCCTGACTAAGTAGGGATCAGAGCATGTTTGTTGTTCTGGGTTTCCCTGACAGTTAGGAATAAAATTTTAAAGAAGGTGATAGGAAAAATTAAATAAAATAAGTTTTAGTTTTGTCCATGAAGCACAAGAATGTGAAATGGACTATATGATGTAAATATCTCTTAAAAAGAAATAAAGATTGATTAGTTTATGTGGAAAGTTCCTTATTATTCATATGTAAAGTGTTTCCTATATGATTCATAGTGGTTTTGATAAATCTTAAGATTATTACAAAGGTTGCTTTGTAAGAGAGCTTCAAGTCTACATTGAAACTGGGAGAAACAATCAACAAGAGTGAAGATTCAAAAATCATGAAACTTGTATATTAGAATAAATAAGGTAAGAGAAATATATTGAGTTGTATCTATCCATATTCAGGTGTTATTTTGTCATTTGTTCCCCTTTAGGTCATTTAGAAACCTATAGTCCAAGTATTCTATGTGGTTTGATACAGTTCAAGCAAGAAAAGTGAAGTGTCTATGTTTTGAGGTTTAGTTAAGAGTCAAAAGATTATAAAGTAGTTTTGTTATGTGGATAAGACCTTAGGAAGGTGAAACCAAGTCTTTAAATGTTTAAATAATCAAATTAATCATTCTTTATTACCCTCTACCTATATGTAGGGTTGGAATCCTAAAGAGAAGGTATAATGGATTAACTTTATTAAGTAACCAGTAAAAGGTATTGATATGGATAAGGGAAAGATTATGTGTTGATTATGAAAGATTAGATTTATTTTTAAGTCATTTTTTGACTTAATGAGAGAATAAATATTATTTCAAAAACTGTAGACCTTGTGAAACCCTATTTAAAAGTCAAAATTCTATCAAAGTGAAAGAATAGAGGAGTTTAAATATTGGTGGATAAAATTTAGTGATTGAAGGTGTATAGAATTGGTACATAAATTTTAAAACTCTCACAGAGGTCTAAAACCTATTTTTAAACTTAAAACAATAAATTCCTTTCCCTCAAGTTTACGTAGGGTGTTAAAACTCTGAATTAGGGTTTCAACACAAAATCCAAGTTTACAAACAATGACCCCATTAAAAATTGATGAAATTTGGTAATTAGATAGTTAATCATGTGTTATAAGATATTATAATAGTTTTATACTTGTATATCACTAATACGTATGGTTTCATGAGACTATGTGTATAATAGAACTAAGGAGACCTAATTAGGTTTGAGAAAGAGCTAGAAGAGGCATCTAGGAGGTGAGTTGGTGAATGGAACTTCATGGAGAGATATAAGATGATAGAGGGTGTCAAAAAATGTCCTTAGTTTATCAATATTCAATATTATTTGTTTGTACAAATGGAAATACCTAAAAAAGGCTATAAGGGAAGTGTGAAACTTATCAAAGTTGCATAATAAAGCTTAGTAAAAGAATGAGGATTGGGATCAAGGTGAGACAAGTAATTTGTGATAAAAGAAGCCTATATAAGGCTTAGAAATGTGTCCAATAAGCATAAAATAATAATTGAGAGTTTAGAGCATCAATAACTAAGAGAGAGAGTGGATCTCAAAGAGGGGACAATCAGAGAGATTGTAAGAGATAGAAATGAATGGAATGAGATGTATGAATGAATGTGAGATGTTTGAAGGGCCTGAAGTAAGGGATGAAAATAATTAAAGGATTCTTAGTGCATAATATCATGTTTTATATTGATCTAAAGCCTAGTGATATCAAATGAAGATTAATAAGATTGGTTGCATGTAGTGTTGGTTGCAAGTATTAGAGTTGTAGAAGGAGAAAAGAGGAGGACTCACTACATCAACATTTATTTTTGGTTTATTTTTATGATTGTTTTACCCTTATTTTAGTTAGTTTTCAGGCCAATGGGTATTTAGAATTCAAAATTGGGAGTATAATTTTTAAAGGGTTACCTAAGATATTTTACATATAGTACTTATCAATTAGGCACTATAATAATAAATAAAAATACTTCTAAACAAACTTAGCACCTATATTTACTGATGTTTATATATGGCACATATAGATTTCATGCTTGGACCAAGATGAAGGATTATATAAAGATAATTTAATTTCACACCACCTATGTTTGAGTCACACACACATATTATAGGGATGACTACATTAGCATGAGTTCCTTAGTTTGGTACTATGTAGGTAGCACTTAGTTTAATGGGATCCTAAGGCTAGCTCAACCATTCCCACCCACCCCCCTTTTGCATTTGAACTCCATTTGGTTTGTGTGTAGGATTTTAATAGTGTTTTTAAGAGACAAAAGGTGAAACCATAGGATGGATTATGTGATCGTAGATTTGTGATAGGTTGTATTATATCTAAATGTGGATCCACATAAAACACCTATTTACACTTTTGTCATATGAGAAACATGGAAAATATTATTCCATAAGGACAATAAAATAGTTCACCACAGTCCTAATCCAAAGGCCTTGTCCCAAGTAGACACAAAAGTCACATAGTCAAATAATAAGGTGTCTTAGTCAACTTTAGACTCATACACAATCATCCACAACTTTGAATTCCCAGAATAGATAAGTTTCTCATTCATTCTTTCTACTTTTTAGTCAAAACCTTAACTAATTAATATCATTTTTTTAAAAGTAAATTCGTGATTTAATGTATATTTTATTGTTAATTTAATTTACATAGATATTTTAAAAATTATATCAAAAATACAATAACAATTTTTTTTATAAAACATATTGGTGAACCTGTTTTATTTATTGAACATAGTCAAACCTTAGCTTTGTCCCTAGGGTTTTCCTCAAAATTTGTCTTCCTAGGGTTTCAAATTAAATTTTGATTTCCATCTTATGTTGGAATATGTGCTATCATTAGTTTTAATTTCTCCTCTTTCTCTAATTTTAAATTTTATAAAATTTAAAATGACTAATAATAAATCTCTTCCCCCTCATCTAGTTGTTGCATTCTTAGGCATTCCTTATAATTAAAACAGAGAATGTATAAATTACCAAGATTGTGTGTTAGATCCCACTAATGAACATGATTATTTTTATAATTAAGATGATGATGACTATTATTATTATTACTATTGTGATGGTTATGATGAATGCTATGCAAGCAATGATCCAAATGTTAAGTGAAGTGGTGTAGATGCATGTTCTTCCCTTACTCCTTCCATTGTATATGTACCAAATCAAGTGAAATAAATAAATAATGTAATTTAAAAATAAAATTTTATTTGTGATGTTTTATTTTATAATACTCCTAGGTTATAAAAAAAATTCTACATCTCTTTTCAAAATTTCACAATATAAAGTAAAAAAGGTTAAAATCCCATTGCATGAGGAAAATGACAATTGTGCATGTAAAAAATTGCATTCTACTTATAATAATGTGAATTTTACATATTATAATGATAAATATATAACTAAGATTGAAAATGTACATGCATTTACTATCCTTTCTCATTGTGATATGGAAAATGTTGTTATTTCAAATGATCATGATGAAACTAGTATTCCTTTCAAATGTGATAACACTGTAAACAAGGTAAAAAATATAGATATTTATACTTATTTCTCCCCTTTTCAAAATAATTATGTTTTTATTTTAAATATTAATAATCAAAGTAAAAATTTCATTCCTCTTTCATGTGACAGTGTTTTGAATGACATTAAAAATATACATACATCTCTTGCACCCTCTTCTAATGAACATGAAAGTGTGCTTATTTCAAATATTGATTCTACAAGTGATAAACAAATTTTTCATGATGAAAATTGGAATGGTGATGATTATTATTCATATATTGAAGAGAAAAATGTTTCTAATACACATATTTTAAATTCTTATTTACTCTTCCTTCGTGTTGATAATTATTGTGTGTTACATGATAAATCAAATGATAATGTGCTTAGCAATAATGCCATTAAAAATCACAATGATGTTTATAGTTTTGTTTGGAAAGATAAAATATAAGATCATGTTGATTATACCATGAAAATAATAGTGATATGTATTCCATTTTAATATAATGTATTATTCCTTTACAAACTAATGATGTATTAAATACTAATGAATTTCACAAGCCCACCATTCCTAAGCTACAATATATTCTTACACCTATTTCTCCTATGTGAAATAGTGTATATATGGATAAAATCAATAACAAAATTCAAATTTTTAAATGATCCCATTAATGATATGTGTGTGCCTTCATAATAATTTATTTCTCTAATGCATGTCATTGGCACTTTAAAACATAAAGTACACCAACTTACTTTATAAAGTAAGACATATAATTATTGGGTTGATTCAAATTTTATTTATGGTAACCTTATAGTAAGCAATATCTTGTATGCACCCTTACCATAAAATTTTAAGATACTGACATTTTATAAGCTCAATGGTACTGGTGATCCTTATTTACATATCATATATTACATAAAATCTATGAATGGTTGTGACAATAGTTGGATTTTACTATAGTTGTTTCTAAAGAGCTTAGAAGATGATGCATTAAATTGGTTTTGTCATTACCTTACTATTGGGTCTCTACATAAATATCAAGATTTAGAGGAATTATTCTTTATGTATTTTAACTAGAGTAAGGGACCCAGAGTTATATATGAGATATTACCATTAGGGAAAATACGAGCTAGTTTGTGATTATATATTACAGTTTAAGACATGCATGTAACAATTAATATATCAAAAAATATATTTGGAGACATAATATTTATTTTTATAGGTCTCATTTTCCATCCTAAGGAATAATTTTTGTATCAAAAATATATTTAATTTTAGCATCTATACTATGAGACTATTGCATTAGAGAAGAAATTGGGACTTGCTCAAACTAATACAGAGGTAGATTTTGATATTGACTTGTTACATCCAAAGTCATCTAATATGGTCCAAACACCTAATCCACCTCTTCTAAAGGTAAATGTGAAAAATAAAAAATAATTTAAAGTACTCAATAAAGGTAAAGAATAACTTTACATAGTTGTTTGTATAGTGCCTAAAGCACACTATGCCAAGAGACATCCTATACATTTTGATTTATTGAGAGATAGATCACATGACATTATTCAAACATTATTAGATAGGAGGATGATCACACTTACTCCCAATCATGAACATCCATTATATTTCTTGGATAGAGTCATAAATAGACCTTATTGTAGATATTATTGCATTAATGGTCATTGAGATAATGATTTTTGTGCACTCAGAGACATAGTTGAGTAATACATTGACATATGTGTTATAAAATTTTGAAATGGGGCATCCAGATCTCCTTCTCTTCATTCTCAGATCACATTATACTATGTCTGAGCTATCTTAAGATGTTCATAATAAGGAAATAATGGTTACTCATCAGGTCACTATGAGAGATATACCACTAATTCAAGAAAAGTTACAACCAATATAGAAAGATAATACAAATTATATTATAATTTCAATAAAAGTAAAAAAAAATTAGTCAAAAATGATAGTACAACCAATATATACTTTTTCAATAAATAGTATAAATATTCTTATTATAATAATGCATAGAGTAAGAACACATCTAGAGTAAGTAATTTAGTTATACAACATGATCAATATGGTTCAAAGTTATTATTCCATCTAGGTTGGTTAGATGATCATATAGGGCACACATAGTTCTCACATTATTCTTAGATAGACATCACATAACTAAAATAATAATATTATAACATGTTTAATTAAAATTAAATATGTACATATCAAAGTCTCTTATTCTAAATATATACCATTACAACAAGTTCAAATGCACCAAAATATATGACATCCATATATATAGTTCTCAAATAAAATAATAGGTAATCAAGAGTTTATAAAATGTAATAAATAACACATCACTATATAATATGAGTAAAATCCATAAGAACCTCCTTTAACATGCCCACATCACCTATATCAACTAACACAAAATACCTGGAGCTAGAAGCCCTAGGGTCACCCTGTGTCTGGGATTGGAATCTCTCTTTCCTATCTCGATACTCATATACAACCTACCAAGCCTTATAATTAGTATGATGTCTCTGAGATCATATATACTCATTTAAAAGTGTAAGAGCTATAGCCATAGATGGATATGGTGGGGGCATTCATAGTCTTGCCACATCATATCTCAACTCATCTTAGTCTATTACAACTCGAACATAGGAGTAGTGGTAATCACCACTCAATAAAATAGACGTGTGTGAAATCTAGGAGTTATTATATCCTAATCAATAATATCACCCTCCATGACATCATCATGTATATGGCATGTTATCTCTTGTAGTGCCAACTCAATCATCATCCTCATCTCCTAAAAAATTTATCTCTTTTGAGGCATTTTTATAGCTCAAATCTCAAACTTTGCTATTTAAAATGTTCAAATAAATTTAAAAAAAAAAAAAATCAAAATTATGTTAGATGGGAGGGGAATCCAAGAACAAACACACCTGTTCTGATCCCTCTTGTTAGGATCTTGCTCCTCAAAAAGAGCACAATATGATTACCAAATATAAGCAATTAAATATGCGGAAATAACTAGAAACACAAGTAACTAGAATTCACCAATAGCACAGAATATGAGAGAAAATACACTATCTTGTATTAACACTTTACAGAAAAGAATACAATAAAGAGCCACCACACTCTTCCACCTTACAGAGGTTTTCCACACCTCAAGTGTACAGTAATTCTTCTTAAAAACACTCTCCTACCAAAAACGGTCCCAACAACCAACTCACACGTAGAATTAGTGTTCACCTCTCCAACCAGTCAGTAATAAACCTGCCAGTACACCAAGCACTCTATAGCACTTCAAGTTGATCTCCCATGAACCTACAACCTACAATTCAATAGACCATACTTACACATGTAGATATCCTATGACCTTGCAACAACCTGCAACTCAATGATCTTACAATGGAAGGAACTTCTTTGCCTTCCTTTCTATCTCATAATTACAATACATGCCAATGGGTCTATAAATAGATCCCAGACTTAAACAATAACTTAGACTCTTAATATGGAATGAATATCCATGCAGCTCAAGACTCTAACTGGTCTTTACATGTAAACACTTTGTTCACTCAACTAACTGTTCGTGCAACGAACAGTTCTGAAACACATAGGCGACCGACATCGGTCCCTGTCTAACTGGTGCTGACCGACATCAGCCGACTACCTGCTGACGTTGGTTTCCTTCTGCATTCATCATGACCGACGTCGGTCATACTACCGATGCCGGTTCTTATAGAACTTCAGCAACCTTCTCTTCATCTGCATAATTGAAGCTTTTAGCTCCACAACCTAACAATCTCCCACTTGGAGATAAACAGCTGCAACTTGTACTTGTACCTATACTTAGTCTAGTTTGTTCCCTTGGCTCCGTATCCCTCTTCAAGATTACTCTTGAAGACCAACCACCACAAATCCTGTAGTGCAACACTTGTCATCCAAATTACCTACCACATCCGCATCTACAACCATGTAGAAAAGAACTTGACCCTGCATAGCATGTGCACCTGCTGCTGGTCCCATTGAACTACCCTTCATTATTACTTTCCTGGATTGAATCCAAACTTGTGACAACTCCCACTGCTTGGGAAAACTCAAGTTTAGTACACATGTACTCAACCTCATTATGTGAATCAAGACACTGTTCTGTGAACAGTCCAACCATCGGCGTGCTCACCAGTCTCACACAATCATCCTAAAACAAAGTCAACATATGACCTTCCATGTCCCTAGACACACTCATGCCAAAGAATCTTGCTGCTCCTAGATTCTCCATGACACACCCCTAAACTAGCTTTACCTTTAGTTCAGCAATACCCTGTATATGTAACCCTGCAACAAGCACATCATACAATAATAGGATAATGTAGCTAATATTATCCAACCTAGTAAAGAGAAACACAATGATCAAACCTCCATTGCCTATAGCTTACACAAGACCATATACCCTGATCTTCCATCTCACGTATCCATTTTCGCTCTTCTTCATCCTAAACATCCATTCGTCTCTCAGTGCTTACTTCCAGCTGACAACTCTACCCAAAACACCTATTTGGTTCTCCTCCAAGGAATCACATCCTCATCCATGCCAAGCTCCCACTGTTTCCTAGATCTACCTATTCTGCTTCTTTAACAACTTCCTGGTCCTATACCATAAGTGAGCAACAAGTAGTATAAAGAAGGGAAATGACAAATTTAAGAACTTACTTATGCCTTCAGTCCTCCATATGGTCACTTGAGACTCCTTGACAGCTTGCTGTCCACCCAAAATTCATCTCAGTAACCGATGCCAATCACATCTCAGTCTGTAGCTGACCAATGTCAGTTCCCTACGACTGCCTCCTTGCCGACATTGGTTTCCCCTGGCCGACGCTGGTCATTCTCTGCCCTGAGTCACCGACATCGGGCTGCACATAGCTGACGTCAGTCCCTGTCTGGATGTCGATGCCAGTTTTCATGCTGACATCAGTCTCTGTGTTTTTCTAGTGAGACCTAACTTTTTCCCGCGAGCTCCTTTTGGATCAAACCCTTGTCCAAATCACCCTTGCTCTGCTCAGAATTCCTTTGCCCCTTGTGCTGAACTCTATCCATCACCTTCTCCTTGAAAACCAAGGCTTTCCTATTCTTGTCACTAACATCGGATCTCTCAAGAAATGTCACCTTCTTCTTCTGCATATAGAAATCACGATCCATGCCTTCCAAATCTGAAAGCATACCCTTTGACTCAAGAACATGCATCTCTTTCTTATTCATGTGACCAAGCCTATTAAGCCACATCTTCGAATCTACAACTGAAGTAGATAACCCAGAAAGAGAATCATTAATACAAGTAGATAGATAAAGCGTACCTACTTTCTTACCTCTAGCTACAACAAGTGCACTCTTGGTAACCTTCCAAGAGTCCACTGTGAGAGTTACTGTGCAACCCTCATCACCCAAACTTCTTAGAGAAATCAAATTCCGCTCCAGAACTGGGACATGCATGACCTCCTTTAACACCCATGTGTTACCTGTCTACAATTTCAGCTTCAATTTTCCTTTGCTAACCATCTGACAAGGCTTACCATCCCCTACACAAATTTCTCCAAAGTCTCCCTGGACATACTCATGAAAAAATTCCCTATGTGGGGATGCATGAAAAGAGGCACCAGAATCTAAAACCCAAGATTCTACTTTATCCAAAGAACATACCAGAGCATCCTGTGTAAGGTAATCCGCAACATCTGCTTCTTCTTCATGTCCTTCATGCTGATCTTCACCCGATCTGAAATCTCTCTTTAAGTGCCCTTGCTTTCCACATTTCCAGCAGGTTATTCTGCCATACCTAGACTTGGATCTCCCACACTCTATCTTCTCTCTTTGCCTTCCTCTACCTTCAACACTCAAAGCATTCCCTGATGATTCACCTGTGATTTTCCTGCGTATCTCTTCATTCAAGATCACACTCACAACATCATCCACTTTTAAGACTTTTGAAGCAGACACAATATTAGAAACTGCCATTACCAAACCTTCCCAACTTTCAGGTAATGAACACAAGATTAAGAGAGCTCTAATTTCATCATCAAATACAATATTGACTGAACTTAACTGGTTTACCAAACCATGGAAATCACTAAGATGGCTATGTATAGATCCACCTTCCAACATTTGTAAATTAAATAAACGCTTCATAAGAAATACCTTATTCAAAGCTGAGGGTTTTTCATATAAATTTTCCAAAGATTTCATCAACTCCACCGTTGTATTACACTGTGATAAGCTAGAAATCACAGATGATGCAAGACTCAATCTTATAGATCCCAGAGTCTTCTGATCAAGAACCTCCCATTCTTCATCCTTCATATCCTGGGGTTTGCAACCAACCCCACCCAACGGTAAGTATAAATATTTCTGATATAGATAGTCCTCAATCTGCATCCTCCATAATTGGTAGTTCTTGCCATTAAACTTCTCCATTCATAGCTTATTGTCTTCTGTCATTGCTCAACTCCCACTAAAATAGAAACCCTATGAGTAACCTGTAATCAAAACACACTAACCAGATCTAATCCAATCTGTTAGTATCCCAACCAAATTGCTCTGATACCAATTGTTAGATGGGAGGGGAATCCAAGAACAAACACACTTTTTCTGATCCCTCCTGTTAGGATCTTGCTCCTCAGAAAGAGCACAATATGATTACCAAATATAAGCAATTAAATATGCAGAAATAACCAGAAACACAAGTAACTAGAATTCACCAATAGCACAGAATATGAGAGACAATACACTATCTTGTATTAACACTTTACAGAAAAGAATACAATAAAGAGCCACCACACTCTTCCACCTTACAGAGGTTTTCCACACCTCAAGTGTACAGTAATTCTTCTTCAAAACACTCTCCTACCAAAAACGGTCCCAACAACCAACTCACACACAGAATTGGTGTTCACCTCTCCAACCAGTCAGTAATAACCCTGCCAGTACACCAAGCACTCTATAGCACTTCAAGTTGATCTCCCATGAACCTGTAACCTGCAATTCAACAGACCATACTTACACATGTAGATCTCTTATGATCTTGCAACAACCTGCAACTCAATGATCTTACAATGGAAGGAACTTCCTTGCCTTCCTTTCTATCTCATAATTACAATACATGCCAATGGGTCTATAAATAGATCCCAGACTTAAACAATAACTTAGACTCTTAATATGGAATGAATATCCACGCAGCTTAAGACTCTAATTGGTCTTTACATGCAAACACTTTGTTCACTCAACTAACTGTTCGTGCAATGAACAGTTCTGGAACACACAGGTGACCGACATCAGTCCCTGTCTAACTGGTGCTGATCGACGTCGGCCGACTACTTGCCGACGTCAGTTTCCTTCTGCATTCATCATGACCGACGTCGATCATACTGTCGATGCCGGTTCTTATAGAACTTTAGCAACCTTCTCTTCATCTACATAATTGAAGCTTTTAGCTCCACAACCTAACAAATTATATATGTATTTTAACATATGACATACTCATAAAGTATGGGTCAACACTACCAAAATCCAAGATTACATAAATAAAAATGTTGATAACTTGTAAACCATATATCTATTTCTAAAACCATTTCTTCCACATGGAATATGGTCATGATGCCTTCTATTTTGCACAATTTTTGATCTCGTACCTACCTTTTGGTTACCCCTATATGATATAATCAATTTTTCCATAATAATTCCTCTTTTACTATGGGAACCCTTATATGTATCATTCAACTTAATAATGACAAAAGTGGATAATAAATATTATGACCTAAAAAACTAAAATAATACTTATCATCACATCTGTTATTAATTTTGGTTTGATCTCCTTACATGATTTTTTCCCTCTTAAAAAATTTGGGGCATACATAGGCACTATTTTTACTAACTTAGATACACATAGGGTAGTAGACTCAGTATACACATAATATACATTAAATTTCAACTTAGATCATACTTAAATATACTTAGTACACCCTTATTTTTGGTTCATAATGCTTCATAATATAATTTTTTTCTTGGTACATCATAGTTTTACACAAACTATACATAGTTTTTGACACAATAAAACACAAAGATTTGACAGGTTGACATAATTAACTAAAAAATATTAGTTTATTTTAAATTTAACTCAGATTTTTATGACTCATATAGGTTTGTTACTTATGCACTATGGCACATAAAATTGTTTTCCAAATAGAGCATTATTTTCTAAATTCACACAAAACAAAGGTTTTATGTTCTTACAAGTTATCATAGTTTGCTACAATATTTTCTTAGATAGTCATACAGATTTTACATAGTTTTGACAAATGAAACCTAAAATAGGGAATAAAATGGCATATGCTCACATTTTATGTAGTTTAAATCATGGTTTTACACAAGTTATGATAATGGGGGCATATACATATTGCATGTCAGCATAAACACATAATTATTGCTCATAATTCACACTTTTTTCTTAGATTATATGACTCACTTTATTCAGTTATCAGATTGGGGGCATGTTTTATGGCACATGTTCTAATATTCCAATTTTTACACTAGATTTTACATAAATAATGTATAATCATGCCATTCTCTATGTTGTTTACACAAAACTAAGTTGAGAATTATTCTTACACTTGCACTCATTTTTCACTAGAATAAATCTTATAGCTATCTGTAGTGGTTGATTAAAATTTTTTACACTAGTACCTAATATATTTATTTATGTGGGCCTAAATTTAATTAGATGTTTAAATTATAGGAACATTTATACCCATAAAATATTAGGGGAAAGAATAGATTGGTTCTTCATACCATAATTTTTTCCTCAGATTCAACACATGTACTCCATATCATGAGTTCATTTTCATAGACATCATTCATATTCTTGTTCAATTATTTAACTAAGAAGATAATGATATTAGAGCCCATATTCTCTCTATGTGGGTTGATCAAATCAAACCCATTGTATCTCCCTTTACAATAATATGATACAAAAGTAGTTACATGCATTGAATTCTTCTTTTTACTCTAGTACTTTCATTTCATTACATTACTGGAATAAAAGTGGGAAAAATTTATAAACCTAAATTTGGTAAAGAAAACAAAAGCACTATGTATTTTTAATTTTTATTTATTTATAAGAATCTATTTTTGAATCAAGATCCCATTGGCGCATGTTGTTTTAGTCTTATGTCTTTTTACATCATTCTTTCACTTTGATCTCACTATATTTTGTGAAGTTTTTGTCTTCTATGTCATTACCTATCTAAGTCACATGGATCCATGGTATTTTTATCTCCCATTCTACTATATTATTATTTATAGGTAAAAGTGCCCTATTTGGAAAATAGTGCTATGATATTTTATCCAAAAGGATGGACCTTGTCTAGTGCACATTTCAAGACTCTTTTGAATGCACATTTTATTTGGGTTTCTTTGTATGACTATTTTACCCTTCTTTGAGTTAGTTGGAATTTCAATGGGTTTTAATAATTAAAAAATGGCAGTCTCCTATTTAAAGGGTCCCTAAGGTATTTTGCATCTAGTAGTTACCAAATTAGCACTAATATAATGAATAAAAATCAATCTATATAAAACGCAACACCCTAAAATTGTTTGAAGTTTATACATATCACATATATATTTCACACTTGGACCTAGAAGAGGGCCTAATAAAATAAAATTTATATTCATAACGCATATGATCTAGTCACATACACACATTAGATAGAGAAATATATTGGCCCGAGGTCCCTATTTTGGGGCTATGTATGTAGTATTCCATTCAATGGCATTCTAAGGCTAACTCAACCATACCCTCTTCCCCTTTTCCCCCTTTTAAATTTGATATCCATTTAGTTTGTGTGCAATACAAAATTATAAAATCATAGGGTAGAATTATGTGATTTTAGGTCTGTGATAAGATAAAGTATATATATAGGTCAATTTACATAGAACACCAATTTACACTTTTGTCCTAAGAACAACCTGGAAAACAAAACTATGTAAAGGAAAAAAAATTAGTGTAACCTAATTCTAATCCTTTGGTATTGTCCCAAGAAAACATTAAAATAACATAGTCAAATAAGAATGTATCTCAGTTAACTTCAGACTCATACATAATCATCCAAACATTTATGTTTCCTAAACTGATAAGTTGTTCATTTTTATTTATAATTTTTAGTCAAAACCATAGTTTTTCAATATAATTTATTTAAAATTAAATTTATTGTTTAATTGTTTGTCATATTAGATTAAAACTCCATTAATCACAATTTTTTTAAAACATGTGCACTTTCTTGAAACACACTTTTATGTGGATAATTGACCATTAGATGAGGGCTTGTGAATTGAAAATGACTTCTTAAAATGGGTAGATGTATGATAATGGGGGGGAAAATGGGGGGCTTAAAGTGACACATTTTTGCTTAAAATAACAATAGTTAAACTTGGAGAGAATATTAGAGACACTTTAAAAAATAATTTAACAATGACATAAGAACATGAAATGTGGAATTTTGAATGTAGTTTATAAATATATAATTTTATTCAATACCTAGAGGATAATTTTTTTTGAAATAGATACATTTATGATAATAGGTTTTTTATTTTTTATGAAAAGATAAGGAAATTGCATATGTACAAACACACTTTTTTTGAGTAAATGAATGACTTTTTGTATGAAACTTCATATATGAATAGGTGAAATGTCAAATATTGTTGAGAATATTTTTTATTAATTTTATAATAATAATAATAATAATAATAATAATAATAATAATAATACAATTCAATATAGTTGGAAAATTAAAACTGCAAGTATACCAACATAACTTTTTGCCCTTAACTTCATGATTTTTTTTTAAAGCATAGTTGAAAATATGTAGATTATTGAGATATAAGTTTTATAAACATTTGAGTAATATTCAAAACATTATAATAGTATTTGTAATGAGATGTATATAGTCCATAATGAGGTATGTTGTGTATAAATTATATAATAATTACAAATAATAGTTTAACATTAAATAACATTACATATTTAAAAACTACATTTTTCCCTCTACAAATCCATATAATTTTTTTAGATAATAAAATTTGAGTAATCATATGGGTCATTGAAGATGGAAAAGACCCTTAATTTTTCACAAAATCAAATGTGCAAGTTCATGATAGGATTTGGAGTAGGTTCATCCCCCCATACCTAAAATTGAACCAAATTTGAAGGGAAAAGGTAAAAAAGAAGGTTTTATAAAATGAAAAATGGCATACCCCATTTTTAAAGGGCATATGCCCTTTGAAAACCTACCTTCTCACAATAAATGCATTTTTTCATTCAATTTTTGAACCATAAAGGGTATGCATGCTTTTCAAAAACATGCACGCTCTTTGTGATTCACAAATTTATCTTTATTCCTAGGAAATTTTCTTATTTTTTTATTTTGACAAATTTCAAACTAGTTTTTACTATTGTAACTATGTAAACTATACATTCACTTTGTCTCAATCACTATAAATTTTATTTTACAAGTAACTTATTTCAGTTAAGATAAATAATGGGGTCGGGAAGTCATCATAAAAGACCAATTAAAGAGCTAAAAAATGAGGAAATTTAAGAGAAGAGAGAAAAATAAAGAAAAATACAAGTAGATAGGAGAGCATTTATAAGAAGTTCTAGGCAAGGTGAAGGTACTTAATTCACACTAGGTAATATTTTAAATGATAATAACATGCCCAATTCCATGGAATTTAATTTAGATATGTATTCAAATGAGACAAGAGAACTTAATCAATCCATGTTGAATGATGAAATTCTAAATGTAGATAATGTAAGTAATGAGTGATGAAACATATGAAGAAATACATTATACTGAAAAATCCACCTGTAATGAATTTTTTGAGCATGATTATAATCAACATCAAGTAATGATCCCAATTCATGCCCCCCCCCCCCCTAATGAAGAATAATTCACTTTACTTGTAGGGTCTAATATCATGATATTCTCTTATTTGAATGCATCATTGATGAAAATTAAATAATGTGAGGGATATTTTAAGACATAATAAGTAATCTTATACCATTTTCAATAAAATATCCAATGCATGTATCAGTCAAATGTGAAGATACATGTACACAGAGTTTGAGAATGGCAAGTTTTTAAGCCTATTTGATACATTTGAAAGTTTTTGGGATTGTAAATGCAGAAAAAACATATGACACACTTTTTAATATATCTTGCACCCTCTATTATATGTTTCACTTTTTTATTTCCATTCTCCAAGTGGATTTGTAGTACTAGTCCAAACATGTAGTCTTCAAGGAAAGATATGCAATCTTATAAATAAGCACTTTTTTATGATTGATGACTAATCCACATGAAGTAATATTGAGGAAAATAAAATGGAGTATTTAATAAATTTTAACAACATTAAATAGTTTTTCAAACACTCCAACATCATCTTTTATGGAGGTTGTAGGTGGAAGGTTCAAGATCATTAGTCTAGTGTTCTTGAGCAAAAGCTTCAAGCATTGGAGAAACAAGTTGTAGGCTTGGGAGTGATGACCAAGTATTAATGAATTATTTAGGTGTATAAATTTGTTTTCAACCTCAATCAAGTATCCTAAACCCATTCATGATCATTCATGATCAATTTCATAATCATTATGTAATCATATGTACTCAACTTGATTGTGAAGGTTTGAAGATTTGAAGGTCATATAAGGTTTGATAGACTACTAAAAATTTATGTGTTTGAAAAGATATTAAAAATATTCAAATGAAACTCATATTTAATTTAAAACCATTGGATATCATCTTGGGTTAGTCAAGACTAGTCAAATATCAAACTTGAAGAGGGTGTATACTTGAGAAAGAGGCACCTACATGCATGCCTAGAGAAAATAGAGATGATGCAATGTTTTGAGTTGAACATGAGTTTTGAGAGATCATTAAAGAATGACTAGACCATGGAGTATGTGTTTTAAGTTTTTAGATTTTTGTGATAAGGAAGAATCACCAATTTGAGTCAAGATCACTTAGGAGAGAGCTAAGTAGGTTTGTAGAGACATAAAATAATAATTTTATGCATCTGAGATTAAATTATCAATAAACCAATGATAAATTTGGTTTCTTATTGATTAAAATTATACAATAATAAAACTCTCAAACAAGTTGAAAATTCCATAAATACCTTGCTAGGGGAATGTATACAACTAGGTTTAGGAGCATGAGCTATTGAAAAACTTTGGTATGAAGTTGGAATTTTGAAAAGACACTTTGAGAAGGATTAAAACACTAGTTAGAGTATTTTTGAATATATTATCTCCCCACTCTTGACTTGTATGAGTTCTAAGAAGGGTATAGTCAAAGTGGTAAAAATAAGGTAGTCATGTATACTCAGCCAAATTGTGTAAGTCTATAGGTATAATATTGAAAGGTTATTGGCCAATATTGAATAATTATTCATCTAAAAAAGTATTGAAATAGGTTAAAATAATCCCATGCTATTTCCAAAAACTCAATTGAGGTCATAAAGGTAAGAGGCCAATCCAATAATAAGTTTCAAAATGCATACCTACAGGTTTGCATACAAGAATGTGGAGTGTATACCTTGAATGTTAAATATGAAACTCAAGAAGGTTAGGCTAGATATGAGGAATAATTTAGGAGGCCTATATAGTATTTAAACCCATTTTATAGAAGAATAAAATGTCAAAAAGAGGCTATTAGGGTCAATTTCATGAAACTGCCTTCAAACCCTTGATGTAGACTAATACAAGTTCTAAAAGGATTCAAGGCATAAAACACCTTGAAAATCATATACATATATGTTAAGATAAATAAAACCCAGATTTATCCCCAAATCACATACAAGAGAAACTATGAAATGAATCAATCAAACATATAAAAAATAAACATAAACATGCACAAAATAGGAAACATCAGATTTAACAGGGTTGACCCAAGATGGGCTACATCCACCAAACTTGTCCAGTATATTATTTCCAACAATACAAGGGAGAAAAAAAATCCTATAAAAAACCCTGTTACACCTCTCTACCTTTTCCACCTCCTCTCTATGTACAATATATTGTTATTCATCTCAGTGATGTATCAATACATTTTAGGGTAAAAATGCCTAAACATAACCTCTACTATCAGATATAGAAACCTATAATCAATGGCCCAAATTGACTACAAAATTACAATTTAATAAGGAAATTTAAATAAAATTTTTACTTCAAGGGTGATGCCCCCAAACCCCCACTGGGGTGTATAGCCCATGAAACCCCTACTAGGGGGTCATCCTACAAGGGGGGTTTCCCCCCTTGCAACCCCCCACGTCATTAGGGATGCAAAGAATGAGATCCAAAACCCAGTTGAAATAACATTAGAATTTTAACCTCTGATCCTAGAAGACAATTAGGCTCCACACCTAACAATATATTTTATAACATGAATCAAGTCAATATAAAGTGTTTTCAAAGTTAAATCAAATAGTTGAAACCATTTTTTACCCAAATAGTCCTATAGAACACATAATTACAATCTTGTAAGCCTGAGAAGTCATCTTTCATTACATGTTAAATAAAAGGAAGATTTGCATGGGCACAAATGGATTTAGGGGAGGATGGAGAGGTCCCCCTACTCCATTTTTATGACATTAATTAGAAGATCAGGGATCTATTATGTATGAACAATCCTTAATAAGTTTAACACCTTGAAACCCTTACAAAATTCTCAATTGAAGCTCAATAGTCATGGATGTTCTTTAAGTGACTTCAATGCACATGATTGACCTTGAAATCATATGGGTGGAATTTGATAACTTTATGAGCATCTGTTAGAGCCATTATTTGGCACATGTGAAGTGAAAAGTATAAGGAATGGCCTAAAAACTACCTTTTTAGGCCTATTTATAGGTGTCTGAGTGTGTTTGGTCTTCTTGATCAGTGGGAAAGACCACTTTGGTTTGAGCATATGTCTAACAATCTTCAAACAACCATTTAAATGATCTCAAGATGATGTGATTATCCTTTGTTTGCGTATAAAAGATGATATTTACAGACCTTCTTACGGTCACTTAAGGCATAATAACCTATGAGATACTCTAGTATAAACTTGATGACAACATTGTGTGGTTATCCAAGTCACAAAACATGGACAAAATTAATATTCAGCTCTCAAACTTATATGTAGTTTCTAGTGTATGAATGTTGGAAGCCTCACTCAAAATTTATTGTCAAGTAAGCTATGAACACTAAATTTTAGGTGACTTATTATCTTAGAAAAGAATATCATGACATCCTATTGAACATACATGGAGTAAATAAGTTGTTACGATAATCTTCAAGTAAAGAATAAACCTGATAAAAGAAATAGACTTATAATCATCAACTCTCTTTCATCCAAACATGTTAGAACATGGAATTGTAGGTCCTAATTTAAAAGAGGATCATTATGAGGAGGTGTAAGGTTTAGTTTTCTCTCTCACAAGGTGGTAGAATATTTGAAGATCCAAGATGGTGTAGCAAGATTCCAAGTTTTTCAAGTGTGATAAGTGTCAAATAAGTAACTTGTAACTGCCCTTCAATAAGTGAATAGTAACTCCAAGGAGAGAGAGTTAGTTTCAAGAAGAAGCCATCATACCATTATGATCTTACACACCATTCCTCATCAATATATCACCAAAACTTATCCTAGAGTGTTGAGATCAAGATGATAACACATTATTTTTAGACTCAATGGAAAATACTTCTATCTTGTATCTGATTTGATGATGAATGGCATCCATGATGGACTCTCTCCACATAGTATCTATCTCTCTTATTTATTCTATAAATTTGGTCTTTTTGGAATTGTAAATGATACTCTACATAAGTATGGTGAATCCCTACTCATTTCATAATCCTTTTGAAGAAATAAATGATTTATTTTTTCCTTATTCTATGACTATATGTAGCATGTATTTATGAATAGTTGATCTTATCAAGAGATGAACTAGTTCTCCTTGGTTTGTTATCCTACTTTCTCATCTCCATGCATTTTGAAGTCATTCTTGTATTTTTTAGTTAGTGTCATACCTTATTTATGCATTTTATTGCTAGTGGATATATATCCCCCTCTTAGTAATACATTGAATCTTTATCCTTTATACAAAATACTTATGCAAAGAGATAATATTAAGAATTGTGAAGTATGAATTCAATTTTATGGTTCATTAGTGCACTTGAAAATGAGTGGTAGTGGTCAAGATATTTGGTGCACCACCCTTTTCTATTTATTTTCATCTTTCTCTCTCCCTTTTCATTACAAGTTAATAAGTTGTAGTGATAGTATAGGTGCACATCAAGCGAATCAACCCTCTCTGTAGGTTCTCTCTAGCCATAGGCCACCCATAGCCTTACAGAGTTCCCATTGTGTCAATTGGGTGAATATGTCCTTAAAAATGCCTCTTCAAGGGTGAAACTCAAAGTGACAATAACCACTACATAAATTTAAGGAACTGTATGATTCTCACTCATAATTGGATTTCATACAATTTTAGTTGAAAAATTTCAACCTTGAGTTAAAGAACAATGATGTCATGAGTTTGGATTTACAAATTTGATCTATCAAACATGATGATTTTTCTAATGTAAATATTGATGTATACATGAACACCTTCATAAAATATCTTTTACCTACATATTCAACGTACTCAGAGTCCTTACAATTAATAAATCTATTGAAGACTCAATTTTGATCAACTAGTTGAAAAGATGGTTGAGAGAAAAATATTTGAAATAAATATTGAGTTCATAGGATAAATCATTTTCTATGATAATAAAAATGGAAATTATTCCAAGAATGATGTAAATGATAAATTTAAATCAAAAAATAAAGTTTGAGGTGATAAACATGAAAAAATAAATGGTCAACATTAGGAGAAGCAACATGATTTTTTTTTTGAAAAACATTGTGAAAGAAAAGGGAGTCATGAGACCCATGAATGCAAATTGTCACGGGTCAAGATTGAATCCTATATAAAATTAAAAAAATAAAGTGAAAATAAGAAAATCTTAGAATCAAAATTAGCTCAATTTTTAACTAAATATGTGTTTTACATCTCAGATGAATACAATAATGCCTTAATGACTCCAATCTAGGAAATTTTTAAGTTCTAGACACTGGTGTCACATAAAACATGACTTTTCAAAGGAAATTATTTTAGTATTTTTATTAAGAAAGTTATGGTCTAGAATATTTTGGAGACAATACAATTCTGAAACCTCAAGGCAAAGGTTCATTTTGACTCAAGTCATCAATGTTTCCATATTTCATTCTCTAAAATGTATTATACCTTCCTTAATTGAAAACATACTTGTTGTCTCTAGTGCTCATTTGAAAACAATTCCAATCCATTATTATTGATGATAGGTATGTGAATATCACAATAAAATGTGATAATTCCATTATTCTGACTAGATTTTAAGAAGGATAATTTCTCAAATTCAGGGGTAGGCATTCAGTTCCAAGATTTTTTTTCTTGTTGAAGAAGGAATGCTAGCAAGTTTTCCATTGCATGATATATTTGGGCATAATAACTATGAAAAAACTCACATTATGCATAATAATACTATTTTAGGTTTTATAATAGCAACCAAAAATATTAGAAAGTGTGAAGTTTGCATATTGGCTAAACACAAAATGGAACCATTTCAAAGGTTGGAATGGAAATATAATAGAAATTTATATTTAGATCAATCTAATTTATTCTATCTACCAATTATTTTAACTAGTGGTCATAATTATTTTATGTTATTCATTAATCATTACAAAAAAATTACTTAGATATAATTTTTGAATAAAAAATTATAAGCCTTTTCAAAAGTTTTCACCAATGATTGAAAATAAAGCACAATCTCACATTAGGACACTCAAGCTTGATAATGGATGTGAATTTAATTCAAAGTGTTTGAGTCCTATCTCAATAAAAATTGGATGAAGTATCATCTCACATTCCATTACACTCCTCAACAAAATGGAGTGGTTGAGAAGATTAATAAAACCATGATGAACAAGGTTTGAGAAATGTTGTATTTCAAAGGGGTAAATCTACATTTCTTGGTAGAAACACCTCAAATAGTACTTTATCTCCACAATAGCTCACCCTCAGTAGCCATTCAAAAGAGGACTCCATATTAATTATAGTTTGGTCATCTCCCTTTAGTGAAACATCTTTGAGTTTTCTGATCCACTTACTATGAATTGATTCCTAAAGATAAAAAGAATAAATTGGACCATATGAGTTGAAAATACCTCTTTTTGGGATATTTAGAATCCTCAAAGGCACCCACGCTATATGACAAGAATATTAAGAAATTTATTTTTGTAAGAGATGTATTTTTTGAAATAACAAAGAACAAAACCAACATAAGTTAAAAATTGATTCAACTTGAAAAATCTACTAAATTTGATGTTTTCAAGAGGTTGATAAGGATGTTCCAAATAGTGAATGGGGTCTTGTAATTGGGAAATAATTTAATCTATAAATGACACTACCACTATGGTATAAAATTAAAATTCATTAGAACATGGTCATATGTACAAAAATCAAAGTGTTTAAAATAATAAAAAAATGAGGCACCAATTATTCAACAAGCAACTTAGAAAAAGATGCCAAAATAGGCCACATAAACATTGAAATATGTCATACCTATCGAGGTTGGAAAAGAAGGCACTTGAAGTGCACATATAACCACTCAACAATTAGACAAAGTGCTAAAATAAATTCAATATAAGATATAAAATGTTATCTTGGATTAACCTCCATACCAATAAGTGAACGTTGATTTTGATTTAGAACCTACTTCTCTTAAACAATTTGAAGATTGATGTATCGAGAAAAATAATGAAAAGTGAATATGATGGTTTGGTCAAAAATGAAACCTGAGAGTTAGTTGATCCTCCAAATGGTTGTAAACCCATTAGTTTCAAATAGGTATTTTGAAAAATATACAAAGGAGATGGTTTACTTGAACAACACAAAGTAAGGCTTGTCATAAAATATTTGATCAAAAAGAAGGGATAGGATACAATGAGACCTTTGCACCAAAAGTGAAATGGACTACTATTAAGGATTTGATAGTTATAGTAGCTCAAAATGGATATAAATTTATTTATATGGATGTGAAAAATGATTTTATAAATGGTGATATCAAAGACACAATCTATATGAATCATCACAAGGTTTTATAGATGACAACCAAGAACACAAAATGTGTAGGTTGGTAGGATCATTGTATGGATTAAAACAATCCCCAAGAGCATAATATGAAAATATCATTGAGAACCTCTTGAGCATGAATTTTAAGCACTTTTAATGTTAATATGCAATTTTTTTTAATCAAAATAGTTTTATTTCTATTTGTATATGTGGATGATTTTCTCATCATAGGAAATAATCAAAGGTACTAAGAAAAAATAAAAATAGAATTGATAAATAATTTTAAAATGATAGATCATGGTTAAGTTTATTACTACTTGGGTATTGACGTGATTAAAAAGCCTAAATACATTTTACACACATAAAAAAACATGTTGGTGAAATTCTAAGAAAATTTGGAGCAATAGACTATAAACTAATTAGTATGCCCATGGAAAAAAATTTGAAGTTGACATCATAAGATCCTAAATATTTTGAAGATGCAAAGTGGTATAAAAAAATTAGTGGACATCTGATCTATGTAACTAAAATTATATCAGACATTTATTTTTATGTTTGTGGTTTTTCTATATTCATGCAAAAACCTAAAGTAATTCATTTGGTAGCAACATAGAGAATTCTTTGGTATTTCAATGTAATAAAACATTTTGGGCTCAAATATTATAGGGAAAAATACTTCAATGTAGTTGGATATTCAAATTTTAAATATGTAATTGATTTTAAAGATGGAAAGTATACTTCAGGTTTCCTAATAAATTTAGGAACAACAATCATCTCTTAAAAGTCAAAGAAGCAACCAGTGCTAGTGATTTTATTAAGTAGAGATAAAATGCATGGTAGATTCAAAGGAAATAATGGAAATAATCTGCCTTATAATGACTCTTACATAGTTGTAGATAACAAAAGTTTATTCAAAATCACTCATGGTTGAAAACACTTATATAATTAAAGATACAAAGAATCTATTTATTCATGATTGAACCAAACAAATCAATGAAAAAAATAATTTTTTAGCACTATGTGAAAGATGATAGTGTGAAATTGCTACATTATCCAATTGCAAAGCAACTAGAAAAAACCACTTGGTGATACAAAGTTTGGTCAGTTTCATGTAATGTTAGGCCTCTCAAAATTGACATTAAGGGGGAGTGTGAATGACAATGTTAGTTACTAATGGCCATGTGTTTCTGATTCTTCTTCTCTATTCTTCTCTCATAGTAAAGCACTGTAATAAGTCACTATATGTGATTTTTGTAAACTTCATAAATTTAGAGTTTACCATGTGACCAACACATAAAAGCATACTTTGTAATTTAGGCCCTTATGTTATAAAAGACTCCAAATATGCTTGGTTGATTATTCATGAGAAATTGTGATATGTAGTCTCATGTAATTTAGGTCCTTATGTTATAAAAGACTCCAAATATGCTTGGTTGATTATTCATGAGAAATTGTGATATGTAGTCTCATGATCATGCTAGATTAGACATATTTTAAAAAGTATTTTATGGATTATAATTTCTTTTATTTCAAAAGGTGATGTTTGGAATGATGAAGCTTTTTAAATCCTTCAAGCTGTACATAGGTTTATTAAAGTGGCTATGACATTTATCCCCATTTGGCATTAAGGGGGAGTGTTAGAACATTTAATGTCTAAATGGAATTATTATAGACCCTTAGTACATTTTAGGTAATTAAATAATAATGATTTACCATTTATTAAGACATTGAAAAAACTCATGTTGATAAATAATAAAACATATTTGTTTATTATTTAATATTTGTTTAAAATGTTTATGGGATAGGTTGGACATGTTGGTTATAATTTTCATCTCTCTTGTTTCCATTATAAATAGGGTTTTCACCCCTATTTTTATTAACTAGATACACTTGGTGAACTCCATGATCGAGATAATCTAATATTTGTGTATGTCATATATTGCAAAGGTTTTGTGAAGATTAATATAGAAGAAGGGAGATGAAGAAAATTGTATTGGGAAAATAAGTTTCTCGTATATGAATATATCATATTCTAAGTTTTTTTACCTTACCAAAGGTTTTCCCATGTTAATTATCTATGTTCATTGATTTGTACTTTTCTAGTTAAACACATCTCTAGATTATACCTATATTGTATATAAGGATTCTATTATTACATTTTTTGCATGTTGTCTTTTTTGAAACCACATATTTTTTCAAGATCTATGTAGTGATGGGTTACATTGAAAGTTTGGGATACAATAATTTACATTTTTTTCTAGCTTTAGTGTTTAGTACTTACTTTTTAGTTCATATAGCTACAAATTTTGATCCATGAATTGGATTTAGGTTTTGATTTTTTTAATGTGCATGTTTTGCAACCTATTTGTAGTTTTAGCTTGTTATTTATTCATTATGTTTTAAGACTATAATTTTTTTATTGTTCTGACATATATTTAATTTTCAATCAACATGTTAATTTACTATTCATAAAGTAGCTCTTATTTTTGTTGAAGGATTACTTTTTTTCAATATTTTAGTGTGTTTTAAATATTTTGGGGTTAGCTTATTTCATATTGGAATTTTTTTCAAACATTATATTGGGTTGAAACATTTTAAAAACTACATCATAATATGATTTATAATTGTTTTATCTAAATTTGGAACTAACTTGGTGATTAACTCTAATTAAGATAAAATGAATATAAATATAGTTAAGGCTGTAAAATAACTTGTGATAAGTAGAATGAAACCAAAGCAATAAAATATTTGAAAGATGATTGAATGTAAGATGGATAACTATGAACAATACAAAAGACTTAATTATTGTCTATCCATAACTTGATTGTGTGAAACTAGAAAGTCGCTAGAACTAATCAATAAATCTAACTACAACTATTATTTTTTAGGGTCAAAAACATTGGGAAGGGATAGATCAAATAACACTACTTTCTTCTATTGGTTGATTCTATCCTTAGTAAAAAATATGGAAATTAGGGCATATTCACCTATTGTATACACCCAAATTTGGTGAAATAAACACAAATATTATGTAATTTATGAACTTTGTATTTTTAATCTCCTAATGTTGAATCAAGACCCCATTGACACATGTTATTATAGTCCTATGTCTTTTTTTGTCACTCTTTCACACTGATTTGATTGGTTTTTATGAAGTTTTTATCATGTATGCCATTCCCTATTTGATTCACAGGGATCCCTTATCTTTTCTCTCTCATTCTAATGGCTTCTTATTTTTAGATAGGATCACCCTATTTGGATAGTAGCACTTTGTTTTCTTGTCTAAAAGGACTTTTCTTATCTAGTACATGTTTTAGGTTTCTTTTCAATGCACATTTATTTTGGGTTTATTTTTATTATTGTTTTACCCTTCTTTGAGTCAGTTAGCATGCCAATGGGTTTTAAGAATTCAAAATTGGGAGTATCATATGTAAAGGGTTACCTAATATATTTTACATATAGCACTTATCAATTTGGCACTAGAATAATAAATGAAAATACTTATAAACACACTTAGCACCTGCATTTATCTGATGTTTATATATAACACATATAGATTTCATGCTTGGACCAAGAGGAAGGATTACACAAAGAGATTTTAAATTCACACTACATATGTTCTAGTCACACACATATATTATAGGGAGAACTACATAGGCATGAGGTATATAGTTTGGGGCTATGTACATAATTCTTAGTTCAATGGGGTTCTAAGGCCATCTCAATCATTCCCACCTCCTTTTGCATTTGACCTCCATTTTCTTTGCGTGTAGGATTTCATTATGGTTTTTAAGAGAAAAAGGTGAAACTATAGGATGGATTATGTGATCATAGGTCTATGATAGGTTAAAGTATATCTAAATGTGGATCCACATAGAACATCAATTTACACTTTTATCTTACAAGCAACATGCAAAATATTATTCCATAAGGACAATAGAATAATTCACCCCAATCCTAATCCAATGGTCTTATCCTAAGTAGACACAAAAGTCACATAGTCAAATAATAAGGTGTTTTAGTCAAATTTTTAATAATACACAGTCATCCACAACTTTGAATTCCACAAATATATAATTTTCTTATTCTTTCTTTCTACTTTTTAGTCAAAACCTTAGCTGCTCAATATCATTTTTTAAAAATTAAATGCATGCTTGAATGTTTATTTGATTGTTCATTTAATTTAATTAGTTATTTTTTAAATTATATTAAAACTCCAATAACAAAAAAATTGATAAAAAATATTGGTGAACCCATTCTATTTATTGAACATAGTCAAAACATAGCTTTGTCCCTAGGGTTTTCCTCAAAATTTATATTCCTAGGGTTTCAAATTAAATTATAATTTCCATATTATGTTGGAATATGTTCTAGCATCAGTTTTAATTTCTCCTCTTATTCTAATTTTAATTTTTAAAAAATTTAAAATGACTAACAATAAATCTCTTCCCCCTCATCTAGTTGATGCATTCTTAGGCATTCCTTATAATTACAATAAAGAATGGATAAATTACCAAGATTATGCATTAGATCCCAATGATAACATAATTATTTTATGATGATGATGATGATGATGATGATGATGATGATGATGATTATTATTGTATACATATAATTGTTTTTAACTTTTATTGATTACTGACACTTTGTATCTTATAGGAACCCTTCAAGTCTCAATCTCTCTGAGTGCATGCCTTAAGGGGTGTCTCAAGAAAGGGGTGGGTAGACCATCAATGCTTCATAATAATTTTGTCCCTTTTTCCACTTGACATCTACATTATTGTCTCCTCTAACTAGTTTCCCTAAGATTATTCTTCTCAGTTGTACCCATTCTAAATATTGTCACATCTTTATCCTCTTTTCTCTTGCCTTAGACCCCTTTCACCAATTGACTATACTAGGTTGACTGGGTTGACCTTGTATAGTTTTTAGCCTTTGATTATCATATAGGGTTAACAAGGTTGAACCTATAATATTTAGGGATATTTTTCACTTGGATTTTTGTTAGCCCTTCAGCTGACCTAGCTCAGGACCTAGTGATTTACCTCTCAAAAACATACAGGGTCGATTGGGTCGACCTTGTATAGCTGACATATTCAAAAATATTTAGGGAAATATCTACTTATATATAAAAATTCATTTCCAACCATTTGAGAATTAAGAAGCGAAGAAGAATAAACACAAATAAACATATTCTTATTGACCATTCTACTTGAGGAATAAAGCTTAGGGTTCCATATTTTATTTAGAGATATGGATCTTGTCTTGTGGAGAAGTCTTTTGGATGTATAAATATGTTGTGTAACCTAGAGATGATTTATCTTTTTTATCTTTACATACCACAATAATATCTTGTACAACACCTTGGCCAAGGGAGAGATTGAGACTCAATGGGTTCATCTTCAAGGTTAGTATTCCTAAATTTATTTCTCCTTTGTAAGAGTAGATGATAATGGTATTGTGCTTCTCTCCCATACATTAGGATTATGTGTGAATTTACATGAGTATATGCCTTTTAGGCATGTTTAGTTTAGTTTATTTTATTTCTAACCCCCACTTTGTGCCATAAGCTTTGGTGTGCACTAGATTAGATTTACTTTATTGTTTATTAGAATAGAGTGAATATCAAAGCCTAGGACTCTTTTAGGGTTGTTGTGTTATTGTGTTAGACTGTAGGCTTTGAAACCATTCCTAGCATGGTGTATTGTGATAATTGATCCCCTAATCTGGTCTATCAGATCCCCATATTGGTCATGTTCCTACTTAACAAATGTATTCCTAAATAGAAGTGTAGGCATGCTCTATCTTTTCTGAGCTAGGATTGATTTATAGACACGATGTATTTTTGATTGCCTAAATTTTGATGATCCCAATGTGAACTAACCCTTTTAGGATTTGTTTACCTTATTTCATTATTTCATTCTTTTTCATCATTATTTATATCATATATTTTCCATATTGGATTGACTGCATCGACCTAGATCTAACTTTTATGTGTAAGTTTTCAGGTAAAGGAAACTGGATCGACCCTGTCGACCCAGTATAGGTTTTGTAATTTTCAAACATCCAGTCAAGGCTACTAAGTCTACCCAATCAACCCTATATTTTTTTAGGCACTCAGCAATAGGTTTCTACAAAGCTTGATGAACCCAGTCAACCCAGTTAGTAGAATTTGTAAGAAAATATCAAGATTCTTGAATAAAAATATTCATTCTCTACATCTATGATCCACCAAGGTTCCTTTCTATCACTTGTTTCTTTCTTTACAATTTTTCCTTTTACAATTTGTAGTCTTTAAAACTACCCCTACATAGTTAACTGGATTGACCCTACCAACCCAATTCTATGTTTTATGTGTTGTTTGATAAATTAGGTTGACTCTCTTGACCTTATTCATTTTTAGACCTTAATTTCATAGTATAAGATTGACCTTATCGACCCTATTCTATAATTTGTGCATACATTATTGACTATATCAATATTGTACCTTGTTTTCAAAATTGGAATTAACTTTATATGCTAGTAATTAATTCACACTTTATTTTATTATTTCTTGCATGCTTAGAATAGATCACATAGCTTAATTAGGTGGTTTTAAATTAATATTTAAGTATTTTATATGTTATGCACATATGACCAAATCACAAAATCTAAACAAACATTTTAACACTTATCTACCCAAGGCCAACCTACTTGGATCTCATCACTAAGGGGGAAGCTGACTTGATGTTCTGGTCAAGTATAAAATGTGGTTAATGGTATATTTTGGCTAAGCACCCAAAATTATTATCACTATGGTGTGTGATGTGAGGGGGTAATCCCCACTACCAATATTTTATCATTAACACTATAGATCCCTTTCAACCCAAACTACCTAAAACCATCCTTAGATTGATTTTTAGTTCCTTGCTTATAGCCAACTTCCCATCACATTTAAAAACATATTATAATAATATAATAAACATTTAGGTTGATAAATTAGTTATCTATTTACTTTCCAAGTTGATTTCTTGTTCTTTGTTCAATTATATTTTGTATTGCAAAAACTTACATTAGCTAGCATTGGTGTAAGGTTTTATGATGTGTGCCTCAATTGGATTGGTCAAAATTAATCCAATTTATTGTTTGTTTACCTTTAGTTATTTCTTTTCAAATTACTTACAAATTTTATCTTGTTCATTTCACATTCTATTATAGGCTTCTTAATTTCCCCTATCTACTATACTGGGTTGATCCAGTCGACCTTGTACCTTTTTCTATCCTCTATTCACTATGATGTATTGACCTAGTAGACTAAGTACTATTTGCATACACTATTTCCTCTTTTTTTAGCCTCTATCTACTGTGCTAGATAGACCCAGTTGACCCTGTACTATTTATATCCCCTATTTTTGTGCTAGGTCAACCTAGTCAACCCTATACTATTTCTTTCATTTCTTTTTTCCTTGCTTTCTCATCTCTCTTTCTTTCCCTTCATCATGGAGTTTCTTCTTGATGATAACACTGAGTTGTAGTCAATAGACATGATGAATTTTACCAACCCTCATAGGGTCTCCTATAGACAGAGTCTCTTGGATGCCAGTAATGTTCATATTGCCACTTACACAATGAACCATGGGACCCCTTATAATAACTCTTTGCAATGCAATCCTTTCTTATCATTATAAGAACAACCTAAATTAGAGTATACCCCCAAAATTCTCTTCTTTATATTTGAATTTCCTCAACATCAAGAAAAATATCCTTCTACCATTTACAATCTTATGATTAATGGTCAATTTGAAGAGTCTCATTCACCTACTCCTACATTCACAATTAGATTTGGGGGTACCACTTTCTTTGGTTCTCAGCCTCTTCCTTTGATTATGACCCCTTCTCATACCATGACCTCTTCTTCTCTAACTTCTTCCACCTCCATGCCTAGTATATTCACTAACATGGTAGGTTCTACATCTAATGGGCCTCCCATAAGATCCATTATCCTTAATCCTTCTACTAGCCCATCATTTTCTACCCAAGCTAATCATGATACTAGTGCTTCTTCTTCTCAACCATTCACTAGTCCATCTTTTGCTACACAAGCAAATTTTGCCACTACTGACTAACATTCTCATAATTCCTCTCAAGCTCCTATCAACACCAATAGTGGTACCTAAGCCACTAATACCACCTCGAATGCTTCTAATAATGATAATTAAACAAATTAACTATTATTAAAAACACTCAATCAAATGAATACTTTTCAATCTCTTAACACAAATCAAATGATGAGAATGTAAAACCAACTTATTCATCTTCCATTACTAGTTTGTAGGATTTAATGAATGATTTAACTCAAGAATTCCAAACTAGTGATCTTCCCAAAAACACTTTGGCCCACTTCATAAATTGAAAATAAATTGAAAACAAAATTTATAAAGCCTTTATTAAAAGGTGGAAAACTTTGTCAAACAAATGTGAACATAACATGGCTGATGATAATCTTTTCCATCTCTTTACCAATGCCATTTTTCCTAAACTTCAATATCAGGTCCACACTCTCTCTCTCCACATACATTAGAGGAGGCTATTCACCAAGATAAATGATAAGATTTTCTTATGCATCAATTTGAGCCACCCCAACCTTATGTGGATACTAGGTCCTCATCTCTTACTTAAGAACAAAAATTAAAATGTTACGAATGATGATGTTATAAATTCTTATGATACCATTCACAATGTTCAAGCTGTTGTTCCTACCCCTTCATCAGAACCAACTCCCCATTCTATAAAATACACCAATCCTCACTTATCTTCACCAAACAACATTAATGTTCATAAACATGTATCCTCATTTAAATTGATTAAGCTTCTACCTAGGTCTCTTCTACGAGAAGTTGACTCTACAAATCCTATGAAATCCTAATATGATCCTAACAAGTTTTGTTGATTTCACGCTAGTTGGGGTCATTCTCATGACACCTATAGACAAATTTGTAATTTAACTATGGACTTTCTTCTATGTCCTAATTTTGATCACAAATCTATCATTCAAAAGCATCAATAAGCATATGGCATTTCTTTTAAGGCTCATGAATATCATGATAAATCTCAAGCCTTGAACCAAGCTAATGAACATTTGGATATCTACAAAGATCATCTTCCTAATCATAAACCTATCCAAGATAATCAAGACAAAGCTAGCCCTTCCACAAATAATGTAGAAAGTCTTGTTGAACCCACTTCTAAAGAGAATGTGGTTAACATGACTAATATGTGAAGGGTGGTTTCTTTTATCGATTCCCAACCTATCTACACTCCTCCTTCATCTAGAACATATCGTGTTATCCAAGATTATTCTCCAACTCATTTAAATGAGTTAGGAAAAGATGACCTTATTACTTTTGATGATACAATTTCTGATTCTCCCTTGGATAAGACTTTCTATTCTATTTCTACCACTCTTTCGTCATCTTCTAACACTAATGATAATCAAATTTCTACTAACACTTCTACCAATTCTCAAAATCAACTTGAACCAACTAATTCATCATCACACCATGATTTACAACCTTGTTCTACACCTTCTTATCAACATAAATTCCAATGCAATTCGGCTCCTTTCGATAACTTCCTTAATCATTATGCACCTATATCTAACAATATTCTGATGGATTATGATGAGTTGGATCCCATTGTAGAACTAACTAATATCCCATCCCAAATTCCATTCCTTAAGCTTATGAGGACTTCTCCACATCATATAAACTATCTTATACAACTATTATTCAAGATGAATATCCCTTGTCCTCCCCTAGAAGGATGAGAAGTAGCCTTATCTAGACTTGAGGATAGCATATTAAAATAATGTGAAGAGATGTCTATCAATGTTGATGAAACTATGGAAAATTATTTTTACTTAAGATTTCCTATAGCTTATATGATCCTTGATGAGATTATAGTTCATGCAGATGATCCTCCCTTATTCATTAGTTTCCAAATACGTGATATCTAAGTTAAGTGTGTATTGATTATAAGGATTATAGCACCTATGTTGCCTCTCTCGACTTATTTAAGACCCTTAGATATTTATAATGCAATCTCAAGTCTACACACAACACCTTCTAAGGATATGATAGAAGGTAAATGCCTCCTCTAAGTTTTGTGTGGCTTCCCATTACTATCCCACCTATAATCATCTGCATGAAGGTGATGATATTTAATTTTCCCCTTTCTTATAACATCTTTCTCGATAGGCCATAAACTCAAAATATAAGAGCCATTACTTCTTCTACCTGTCAATGTATTAAATTCCTCATAATGGAGCCATTTATAAGATTTAGGTGACACTAACCCTTGGAATTTTGAACAATTCCAAGACTATGGTGTCTTCAAGATTCCTAATCTTTAACCTTTACTTAGCATTCCATTCTTTGAGTCTCAACATCTTAATTTTCTCATTAATTCAAACTGAGGTTACAATAGAAATCCTGAACTCATTGGGAACATTCCTCTTGACCTCTTATATTCTAATGATGATGAGCCCAATGAGATTAACTTAAAGATTAAAACTTATAATCTTTTGACTCACCTCATCTCATAACTTCCCACTTCCTTATAGACTCATTCTCACAAGCCTCCCTAAAATTATATTCCCATAGTCTTGACCAAGACTCGACATTCTATCCACCACACTTCCTTAGATGATAAGGTCATTCGTACTTGTGTTATTGATCTTCACACCCCAAATTATGATGATGGTTATTCCCTAGATGATCCATTTTTTAGTGGTCTTCTACAGGCCCATGATGCTGAGATTGTCTATTATCTTATTATTTACTTGAGTCTTTTCATGTATCTTCCCATCTTCCTTCATTTACAATTCCCAATTTTAGTATTTTTCCTCTTTATCATAGGGTAGAGATGGTGTCAACATTTCTAGTTTCTGAGGAGCCTCATAGGAGTATGCATATATTGTTATTTATATTTGATATGATTGTCTTTATTTATCATTGCTTTCTCTTTATTTATTTAGTTTTTCTCAAAATTCCCTTCTTGCCTTCATGATTACTTGCTTTCTTATCTCTATTTTTCATAGTTAATTATCATTATGACTTGGTTATACCAACCCTGTTCCCTTTTGTCATGTTTCCTTTTACCATGTGATCAGTTAGAAAACAATGCATCTCATTATACTTTACTTTCACAAATCCACCTTTGGATCTCATGTTTCCCTTCTTCCTATTTTTCAAACTAAGCATATACATGTTTGAGACTTGAGATCAGATTCTAGTTCATTGTTAATGTTAAGTGTCCTAGTCAATCTTTGCCTTTAGTTACTTAACTTATTTTAGCCTTAGCCTAAAGCTCATTCATGTGTATAACTACATGTCTCATGATTGGTCATTTTAAATCCATATAGAGGAGGAATTTTCAAAAGCCAACAAATTTTAAAATCTAAATCATTTTACAAAAGGAAATGATATAAAAGGCAAAAATATTTCTAAAAGTGAAATCACACTAAAATACATGATTCGAAACACATCTCCTTCTAGTCAAAGCTCAAACTCCACAGTTGGCTCACAATAGAGTCGAGGTCTTTTGGGGTAAAGTAGGTTAGTAGATTAGAAAAGGAGAATAAAAAATATTTGAGTATTACCTACTTTCTCAAGAAAGTACCCAATATTTACAGTAGACTGATGGCTTTGTAAGGGGTACTGAGGAATGAAAAACACATCATGGGAAGGTAGGTCTATTTTACCTTGTCTTGTACCAATATACCTTCATGATTAATTTTAGTATCACACTTATATGCTCAAAAATATTTGTGTCTATAGTGAATAGGTTTCTTTTGTACATTGATGGTCACTAATCACTTAGTGTCTTCTCATGTCCTTAGTATGCATCTTGCCTCCTAAGTTATTCTCATAAGATGCCTAAGTATTTATTTTTATACTCCATTTTTCATTCCTTATATCCCTCATATTTCCTCTTGGGAAATATTGTTTTTTCTACTGATCTCTCTCCTTGGGAGTTTATTTGTGAAGTTGCATTGTAAGACCATGGATATGACTCGATGTTCCTCACAAATTACCACCTTTTTCCTTCTTATTACCCACATACTTTGTTACTTGATTGTCCTGATGGTTTCCACCATAGTGGTGTTCTCTTTTTGAGTTGTAGTATAAGATCGTGGATAGGACCTGACATTCCTCACAAATTTTTCCAATAATACAAGTCATAAATAAAATTACATGTGTCAAATATGATATAAGATGTGATTGATTATAAATTTAAACATTATTGACATGCTTCTCATCTTGATTTAGTGTGTTTTATGCTTAATTAATTTATCTTTTAGTCTTAGTTTTTGAGTGCATGTAAGAATACAACCATTCATTGAATTTTTCATACTTCCCAGCTTGAATTAGTGTGATAAATTTAAGATCAATCCTTTGCTAATTTTATTTTTCTCTTATACTTCTCAACATGATTTAGTATAATTTATTAAATTAATTTAATTTGTTTTTATACCATTTTTGCCCTTTTACATACCTCCATTTTATTACATTATTTTCATACTTCCCAACGTGATTTAGTATGATTTTACTTGTTTTAATTTGGTGCAAAAATCTTTCACTTTGGTTTAAAAACAAATTCCTTTTTTTACCATTCCTTGGTTATTTATACTTATTCATTTTCTTGTTATTACATATTTTCCAACTTGAAATAGTGTGTAGTACATTTTTGATTGATTATATTTTACCAAGTCATTTTTGCCTATTTCTTTTTAACCATGCATGTGTTTTACATAATGATAGAAAATAAACCACATCTCATATATTTCCTTAGCATATACAACAATAGATAAATACATGTGATAGAAATAAATATAAACAAAGCATCTGTAACCACAACCATAATCACAACAACATACATAATCAACATCAATATGCTAAAATGATACATCATATATATATATATATATATATATATATATATATATATATATATATATATATATATATATATATATATATATATATATATATATATATATATATATCTCATGAGTTTTTAATACAAAAAATACAACCATATATAATGTTCCATCTCTATGGTTGGGATCCATCCTATCTATCTTATGGCCTAGCCACACTACCTATCGAGGCCTCAATCTAACTCCTCATAAGAGTACATTATAAAGAGGTTATCCAAGATCTTAATCCATCCACTTATCACTCTAGATGTGCCATCTGTGCCTATACCTGTGCCAACTAGGTTAAGGTCACCATGTGTGTTACTCTCTCTTGCTCCTGCACCTATGTCATATGGGTCAAGGTCATTGTATGTGCCTATGTCATCTATGTCATTCTAGACAAATGTGCATCTCTCTCCTCTACCAAATCTTTCCATGCTTGTATCTCACCTACACCCATTCTAGTGGCAACTACATCCTCTCTCTATGTGCTTGTATCTACAGTAATACCTCCCCTACTAATCTAAACTAACTCGCTTAAGCTAGGGCATATGGTACATTAGGGTCCTCTAATGTAGTAGGGTTATATAGATATAGAGTCTCATCTAGGACATCATGAATTTTTCCCCTCGTAAGGACCCCCATATCTCCTCCTCATCCTCGACTACACCTATAAAATCATACCTAGATAGATATTAGATCACTAATATATCTCATAATATCTATCTACCTCTAGTCTCAATTTAAAAATAAAAGCTTAGGCAATAATATAATCATCTTTAGTACTTATCTATGTCTCAACCACAATGGTCTCATTATCTGCACGACCACCTAATATAGTCTATCCATATACATGACCTCTTAAAAACTCCTTTATAGGTCGCCTCCTCAGCTCAAATCCAACTATCATGGCTCATGTCCACCTTAGCCTATGTTTGAGTGGCCTCTTTATCATCCATCTCTACTCTGGTTCACCTACTAGGTCATAAAGGATGGTGATAGTCTCTACTCTCTCCTACTCCTAACTCCATTGATGTCATGTCCTTGATGGTCATTGCTCATCTCATTATGGATATGGTGGTGGTATCTTTGGTCTCACTACCTTTACACCCCTCTCCTCTTGATACGATCCCTATCATTCTCATCTAGTCCATGGTCACTCATGATGTGGTCTAAGCATTGACCTTATCACTAGTGGCCCTAATCCCCTCTTCCACCATGGATTTCTCACATGTTGATCCCATTATTTGGGTATTAGTATCAATGTCACTAGATGAGGTAAGCCCATATATCCTAGTACTTGTACCACTATATGTGGCTCTCTCCACTAAATGTAGTGTCTAACCACCTTTGTCCTTGTTATAGCTAGTGTAACTATGTCTTAGCTCATCCATGTAATTGCTATGTACCCATATGGTTTCCATACTATGTCTTAGTGTCTCACCATTTTTAGTGATGGCATATGGGGCATGGCCCATGCTACTTGGTCCTTTCTCCATCTATGCACTCAAGGAAACTTATCATCGACTGCATGGGGTAACCCAGCTGGCCGGTACATGGGAAACCTCTCATATATCCAAGCCATCAGTAATATGATTGGTCCTATCAACTTTTACCCTCTAACCAACACCTTATACATATCATGTATGAGTTTTACCTAGATGATAGAGTTGAGATCATATAGTAATACCTCCTCTAGGATCATCTTGCTCAAGGCTACTAGGAATAGTGGTACCTTGCCATCTAATGTGTGACATAGCACTCACTATGTCACAAGCCCTATCATATATTTCTTGATATCTGAAATCTATGATACATACGTACATACATACATTATATATATATATATAGATGTATGTATGTGTGTGTGTCAAAATGCTAACTCTTATGCCTATCAATATCATCTCTGAGCCTTTAGCCCACATGGCTAAGGATCTCCTCTCCTTCATGTTGTCTGGTATACCTATAGATATCGGTGTTCCTACTATTGGTAGCCCTAGGATGGCATGTATATCCTCTAGAGTGATAGTTACCTCTACCATGTCCCCATCCACCTCCCATTTAAAGGTGTTAGTCAGTCATTCCTAGCATCCCAAAAACAATGACTAAAAAATCAAAACTTAGGGGAATCTTGCACATATCATATATCCCTCCTAAGCCTATAGATACTAGTCTAACTCTATCTCCTATCATCAGATGCTTCAGTAGATCTGGTAGCCATGATGTGTCTACCAATTTCTAGAATCTAGGTCATCCCTGTCACCAAAAAACTACAAAATATGTATTAGATCTTCCATGTCATGTATAATCATAATGCATTCTTTTTAAAATTTTAATAAAAAAAGCCTAAATTGCTTTAATGTACTCATTTGAACCTATTTTTAGCCTACTTGGTCCTTTTTTCCCTTGGTCATTTTAGGCCATTCTAGCCTTCTTTCAGCCTTTCACATGCATTTTCATACCTTTATGATTCTTTGGTCAACCTAGTTTAACAAAAATTTCCCTATTTTTGACTTGGTTGACTTAATAATCTAAGTCAACCCTCTTATTTTCCCCTCCCTAGTACTATGTTGTCATTCTAGACTTGTTGGATCAGTTGGAAAACTATACTAGGTCGATAGTCTACAAAATGTACAAGGTCAGCACATGCCTACTAGGTCGACAGTGTGGGTTTTTCCCATTTTTAGCCTACTAGGTCGACTGGGTTGACCCAATTGTTTCTCTCTATTGACCCCTTACATTTTCCTAAAAATGTGCCTTTTTGCAATTTTTTCCCCTAATTCCTTCAAACCCATTTCTCATCTTGATTTTTCCTACTTATAGAATCTAATTTGGCTTCATTTTGACATCTTTTTTTTTAATACACTTAATTCATTAAATTATTCTAAAACTAGCTTAAGAGTCATGGTTGTATACCTATAGAGCACCTGCTGCCACTCCTGGAGCTCTTCCTCATCTAGCTTGTTGTCCCCTCATCATTCTAAATCGTTTTGTCTCTAGAGCTCTTTTTCTCTCCTCCATAATTCAAAATAACCAAATCGCTTGTCTTTCCCCTTTTTTTAAATACCTTTTCAAAATTCAAAAATTTCAATTATTTTCTAGATAGATTCCTTATTTTGCTTATATCTTTATTTCTACTCATCTATTTTTAAAACCATAAAATGTGTTGGATTCGTGATGACATAGAGAATCTTTTCCACTACCATATAGATATATTCAAAAAAATTCAATTTTTGGCTATTTTTTATACTAACTTCTACACGTTCACCTAATGTTCTTCACATTGGATGCCTTCACTTTCTATTATAGTCTACTTCTTTATCTAAAACATTAAGGTAAGTAAAGATATATGTTTTTCAATTTTTCCATTTCATTTATCTTATTTATTGCTTACTACACTTTACTTAGCATCAACATTATGTGTTATCATGTTCTATTTCTCAAAACACCATCCCATGTTCTACTTACGTGACACATGATGAGATTCGAGTGGGGAATATGTATACACATAATATTTTTAACTTTTATTTATTATTGAAACTTTTTATCTTGAAGGAACCCATCGAGTTTCAATCTCTTCGAGTGCCTACCTTAAGGGGTACACTGGGAAAGGGTTGGATAGACTATTGGTTCTTTGTAAGATTGTTGTCCCTTTTTCCACTTTCCATAAACACACTTGTCTCCTAAAACCATTTACCCTAAGATTATTCTTCTCATTTTTACCCATTCCAAACATTTGTCACATCCTCTTTTCTATTGCCTTGATTCCCTTTTACCAATTGACTGTACTAGGTTGACTAGGTTGACCATATATAGTTTCATCCTATGATTACCATATAGGGTCAATAGGGTCGACCCTGTACTATTTATGGATATTTTTCACTTGGATTTTTGTTAACCCTTCGACTGACCTAGCTTGGGACCTAGTGATTTACCTTCTAAAAACATATAGGGTTGACTAGTTCGACCCTATACAACCAACATATTCGAAAGGATTTAAGGCAAGATCTATCTATATATACAAGTTCATTTCCAACCATTTGAGAATAGATAATTGAAGAAAAATACGTGCAAATAAACATCTTCTTATTGACCATTATACTCGAGGAATAAATCTTAGGGTTCCATACTTTCTTTGGAGATACAAATCTTGTCTTGTGGAGAAGTTTTTTGGATGCATAGATATGTTATATATCCTAAAGATGATTTGTATTTGTTATCCTTACATACCACAATAATCTCTTAAGAAACACCTTGGCCAAGGGAGAGATTGAGACTCAGTGGGTTCATCTTCAAGGTAAGTATTCCTAACTTTATTTCTCCTTTGTAAGAGTGGATAGATAATGCAGTTGTGCTTCTCTCCCATGCATTAGGATTCTGTATACATTGACATGAGTATATGTATTCTATGCATATTTAGTTTATTTTTTTTTGTTTCTAACCCCCACTTTGTGCCACAATCATTGGTGTGCACTAGATTAGATTTAATTTATTGTTTATTATAATAGAGTGAATATCAAGACCTAGGAATCTTTTAGGGTTGTTGTGTGAATATGTTAGAATATAGGCTTTTAAACCCTTCCTATCATGGTGTATTATGACAAGTGATCCCTTAATCATGTCTAGCAGATCCCCATATTGGTCATAGTCCCATTTAAAAAAATTATTCCCAATCATAAGTGTAGGTGTGCTCTATCTTCTCTGAGGTAGGATTGATTTATAGACATTATGCATTTATAATTACATAAAATTATTATTATCATGATGGTTATTATGAATACTATGCAAGTGATGATCAAAATTTTAATTGAAGTAGTGTAGATGCATGTTCTTCCCCTAATCTTTCCATTGTATATGTACCAAATCAAGTGAAATAAATAAATAAAATAATTTAAAATTAAACTTTTATTTGTGATGTTTTATTTGATAATACTCCTAGGTTATCATTAAAAACTTTACATCTCTTTTCAAAATTTCAAAATATAAAATAGAGAAGGTTAAAATCCCATTGCATGAGGGAAGTGACAATTGTGCATATAAAAATATGCATTCTACTTTTAATAATGTGCCTTTTACATATTATAATGATAATTATATAGTTAATATTTAAAATGTACATGAATTTCCTATCATTTCTCCTTGTGATATTGAAAATTTTGTTATTTCAAATGATCATAATGAAACTAGTATTCCTTTTGAATGTGATAACACTCTAAACAAGGTAGAAAATGTAACTTTTTCTCCTTATTGCTCTCCTTTTCAAAATAAGGATGTTTCAATTTCAAATATTGGTAATGAAAGTAAAAATTTCACTCCTCTTTCATGTGATGGTGTTTTGAATGAGATTACAAATATACATACATCTCTTACACCCTCTTCTAATGAACATGAAAGTGTGCTTATTTCAAATATTGATTCTACAATTGAAAAAGATTATGATCATGATGAAAATTAGAATGATGATTATTATTATGCATATAGTGAAGAGACAAATGTTTATAATACACATCTTATAAATTCTTATTTACTCTCCCTTTGTGTTGATAATTATTGTGTGTTACATGATAAATTAGATGATAATGTGCTTAGTGATAATGCCATTAAAAAGTATAATGATGTTTCTAGTTTTCTTTGGAAAGATGAAATATAAGATCATGTTGATTCTAACCATGAAAATAATAGTGATATGTATTCCATTTTAATATAATGTCATATTCCTTTACAAACTATTGATGTATTAAATACCAATGAATTTCCCAAGCACACCATTCCTAAGGTACAATATATTCTTAAACCTATTTATCCTATGTGAAATAGTGTATATATGGATAAAATAAATAACAAAATTCAAATATTAAATGAGCCTATTAATGATATATATGTGCCTTCACAATAATTTATTTCTCTAATGCATGTCATTGGCACTTTAAAACATAAAGTACATCAACTTACTTTAGAAAGTAAGGCATATAATTCTTGGGTTGATTCAAATTATATTTATGGTAACCTTATAATATGAAATATATTGTATTAACCATTAAAAATAAAATTCAAGATACTGAAATTTTATAAGTTCAATGGTAGTGGTGATCCTTATCTACATATCAAAGATTACATAAAATCTATGAATGGTTGTAACAATAGTTGGATTTTATTATATTTGTTTCTAAAGAGCTTAAAACATGATGCATTAAATTGGTTTTATCATTCACTTCCTATTATATATCTACATACATATGAGGTTTTAGAGGAAGTGTTGTTTATGCATTTTAACTAGAATAAGGGACCCATAGTTACATATGACAGGTTGCCATTAGGGAAAATAAGAGCTAGTTTATGATTATATATTATAGTTTAAGACATGCATGTAATAATTAATATATCAATCAATAGATTTAGAGACACAATATATATTTTTTAGAGGTCTCATTTTACATCTCAAGGAACAATTTTTGTATCAAAAATATATTTAATTTCAACATCTATTCTATGAGACTATTGCGTTATAGAAGAAATTGGGACTTGTTTAGACTAATACAAAGGTAGATTTTGATATTGACTTGTTACCTCCAAAGTCATCTGATATGGTCCAAACACCTAATACACATCTTCCAAAGGTAAATGTGAAACATAAAAAACAAGTTAAATTTCTCAATAAAGGTAAATAATCACTTTACAAAGTTGTTTGTATAGTGCCTAAATCACACTATGACAAGAGACATCATATACAATTTAATTTATTTAGAGATAGGCCTCATGACATTATTAAAAAATTATTAGATAGGAGGATGATCACACTTCTTCCCAATCATTAACATCCATTATAATGCTTGGATAGAGTCATAAATAGACCTTATTGTATCTATCATTGAATTAATGGTCATTGAGATAATGATTTTTGTGCACTTAGAGACATAATTGAGTAATATATTGACATATCTCTTATAAAATTTAAAAATGGGGCATCCAGATCTCCTTCTCTTCATTCCCAGATCACATTATACTATGTATGAGTTATACTAAGATGTTCCTAAAAAGGAACCAATGATTACTCATCAGGTCACTATGAGAGATATACCACTAATTAAAAAATAGTTACAACCAATATAGAAAGATAATACAAATTATATTATAATTAAAATAAAAGTAAATTAGAATTAGTCAATAATGATAGTACAACCAATACATTTTTTTCAATAGATAGTACAAATATTAATAATACAACAATGCATAGAGCAATAACACATCTAGAGTAATGTAATTAGGGTATACAACATGATCAATATGGTTCAAAGTTATTATTCCATCTAGGTTTGTTAGATGGTCATGTAGGGCAAACATAGTTCCCACATTATTCTTAGATAAACATCACATAAATATAATACTAATATTATAACACATTTAATTAAAATTAAATACATACATATCAAAGTATCATATGCTAAATACATACCATTATAACAAGTTCAAATGCACCAAAATATATGACATCTATATATATATAGTTTTTAATTAAAATAATAGGTAATCAAGAGTTTATACAATGTAATGAACAACACATCACTCTATAATATGAGTAAAATCCAAAATAACCTCCTTTCCCATGCCCACATCATCTATATCAATTAACACAAAATACTTGGAGCTAAAAGCCCTAGGGTGACCTTGTGTCTGGGACCATGATCTCTTTTTCCTTTCTTGATCCTCATATACAACCTACCAAGCCTTAAAATTAGTATGATCTCACTGAGATCATATATACTTATACAAAAGTATAATAGATAGATCCATAGATGGATCTGGTGGGGGCATTCATAGTCTTGCCACATCATATCTCAACTCATCTCAGTCTATTACATCTCAAACATATGTAGTAGTGGCAATCACTACTCAATCAAATAGATGTGCATAAACTCCATAAACTATTATATCTCGATTAATAATACCATCCTCCATGAAATCATCATGTATATGTCATGTTATCTCTTGCAGTACCAACTCAATCATCATCCTCATCTCCTATAAAATTTCTCTTTTTTGAGGCATTTTTATAGCTCAAAGATCAAATATTCCTATTTTAAATGTTTAAATAAATTAAAAATAATAATTTTTCAATACTATATGTGTATTTATATATATCCCATACTCATAATTTATGGGACAACACTACCAAAATCCAAGATTACCTGAATCAAAAATGTTGATAACTTATAAACCATATATCTATTTCTAAAACCATTTCTTCCACATGGAATATGGTCATGATGCCTTCTATCTTGCATAATTTTTTATCTCGTGGCAACCCTTTCATTACCCCCATATCACATATTCAATTTTTACATAGTAATTAATCTTTTGATATGGGAACCCCTATATGTATCAATCAACTTACTAATGAAAAAAATTTGATCATAAAGATTATGTACTAACAAACTAAAATAATACTATCAGCATATCTATTATTAATTTTGGTTTGAGCTCCTTACACTGGATTTTTTCCCATAAAAAAATTGGGGTATACATAGGCACTATTTATAATAACTCATATACGCATAAGGTAGTTGACTCAATATACACCTAATATACACCCCTTGTTTTTGGCTCATAATGCTTCACAATATAGATTTTTTCTCAATACATTATAGTTTTACATAGACTATACACATAATACAACACAAGGATTTGATAGGATGACTTAATTACCTAAAAAATATTAGTTTATTTTAGATTTAGCTCAGATTTTTATGACTCATATAGGTTTTCTACTTCTGCATTATGGCACATAACATTATTGTCCAAATAGAGCATTGTTGTCCAAATTCACACAAAACAAAGGTTTTATGTTCTTACAGGTTATCACAGTTGCTACAACATTTTATTAGATAGTCATAAATATTTTACATATATTTGAAAAATGACACCTAAAATAGGGCATATAAATTGTATATGCTCACATTTTATGTAGTTTGGATCAAATTTGTACACAAGTTATGATAATGGGGCTATGTACATAGTGTATGTTTGCATAATTCATACTTCTTTCTTAGATTATATGACTCACTTTATTTAGTTATCATATTGGGGGCATGTTGTATGGCACATGTTATCATCTCACAATTTTTACACTAGTTTCTATAGAACAATGTATAATCATGCCATTTTATATATTGTTTACACCAAACTAAGTTGATAATTATTTTTACACTTGCACTTGGTGTAATGCCCAAAATTTTTCCCAAATAAAATCCATAAAAGAACTACTCGTTATTTTTTAACTCATGTGAGATGTTAACTCTAAACAACTATAAACACACTCAACTATATACTTAATCCAATTGACACAACTAAACCAATGTAGATTTGATTTACATACATTTAAGAATTCTCATCCACAAACAATCTACTTGAAGGAGCAACTACACCCTTAATTCATTCTACCTCAATACCAACTATGAACTACCCATGAACATGCTAAATGAGGCAAACTATGTATTTTGAGATATAATTTCACAACACACTAAGTAACTAGGGTTGACTCACTCACCTCGCAACCAAGTCACACTTGAGTTAATTTGCCTATCAAATGGTGATGGGTAATATAGCCATACTAAAGAATAATTAATTAATGACACCACTTCCCAAAATGATTAGCTATAGGCTACCCTTCATAACCTATAAAACTGACCCCTAAAAGATAAGCATTAAAATATTTTAGTGTTCCCAAGTGATTTTAATACAAAAAACTATTCTACCTTACAGATTCCTGTTAGAATAATTAATTAATCCTAGCTTATTTGTAATAAATGTCTCAAGGTAATTTAAACCTTTGTTTGACATTTATTATAGGTTAGGTATTTTTGGATTTTATAGGTTAGGTATGCCTAACATAATTAGGTATATTTTAATCCTTATCACCTATAGATTAGGAGATTTAATCTCACTTCGTGACGTATAAATAAGCACCTCTTGGAGTTCTTTTTAATAATGCAATTCCATTTTGCTTCATTTGGTATCAGAGTAGGAAGGAAATTATTGAGGAGGTTTTTGAAGAATTAGATATTTGGTGGAGATTGAGAGTTAAGATTCATGTGATCCTTAGATGCATCACGCTACTCCAATTTCTGCCATCCCAAACTGAAACACTACCAAAATGTTGACTAATTTTAGGAAAGGAGAATAGTTGTCTTACAGGCAAAATTTTGGCCATATTTATATTAAAATATGTGAATATTAAAATTTTCATATTCAAAAACGTTGACTAAGGGATGAAAATTTGTATTATTTGTCAGATCTGAGATTAATATTAGATTTTGATCCTTTTGTTTAAAGATTGGCAATATTAATATCTTTTTGAAGCCATAGATAGATCAATGTTTTTTAATTAGCAAAGCTAAATGTTACTCTAGGTAAATCAAAGGGCCTAAATCAAATTATTTTTCCCATCCCCTTACAACTCTAATAGTATATGTAATTTCAACCAACCATACATAAAAAAAAAGTAGGACAAGGAAAAGCACCCTACCCCCCACTCGAGTTTGGGTTGGAAATTTTTTGGGTGGATGAAGTTTCCTTAGTTATTTTTTCAAAAGTATATATTGTATTGGCCTTTGGATGAATTACATCAGATTACATTATGCTGTACAAGCTGCCCTCCAGAACATTGGTAATCTTCAATTGGATGAACTAGTACACCAAAGCCTGCTCAAATATTTCCTATTCGATGTGAAGTGCTAGGCATAAAAAATTTACAAAAATCTTGAGGAATGATACACTAGATATGATAAATGCATAGATAAATGACCCCATAAGCACCCATGTTTATCTTCACAAGAATACCAAGCCCATATTTCTACACAATATCATCCTTGCAATTTTCCTTTTTATAGATGCATTTTTGGTGCTAATTGACGTCTCTTGGGGAGGTCAAATTTTTATTAGAATTGGTGAATTTCAGGCATTTTTAAGAACCAAAAAGGATTTAAATTATGTTTGGATTTGGGGGCTCGACCCCTCGACCTCACCCTATACTGTGACATGGAGCACGTTGGGGGTTGCCACCCCCAAACCCCCATGTTGTATGCATTATACATTACTTCTAGGTGTCATAGACCATAGAAATATTTTAGACTCCTTGGATGCATTTTCGGTTAAAATCAGCATCCCATTTTCTCATTTTCTATTTCATTCTTGGATGTATTTTTGATAGAGTTCGATGTCCTTTTGGTGTGTTGGTGTGTGATTTGTTCTCTTTATGTATATATTTTTTCATTTTCTATCACTTACATTTTACAAAAACACTCCTTCTATTTCCACACTTAAATAACACATTTATATTTTGTCATATGCAACTTGATATTCACAATGTTTGGTTTAGGACCACGTTTTGTGCTCCTTGACACACAATTGCTTCATGGTGACAATTACACTACATGGAAAACAAAAGTACAAACATATTTTGAGTTTGAAGATATTTGGTTAGTGGTAGAAGACACATGGCTTAGACATGCCACAAATGTTTATTAATAATAAAAATATGACAAAGCTAATAAAAGGCTAAGTTAATAATAATGTTTAGAGTTTTGGATGAGGTTTAACCTCATATCTATAGTGATACAACTGTAAAAGATGCTTGGGGTAAGCTTAAAACAATCTATGAAGATAAAAAGCAAAATCAAATCTTACATCTTCAAAGCCAATTGCATACTCTCAAACTCAAATTAGATGAAAAAGTAGAGCCATTTTTAGAAGGGTTGCAACATTGTGGGGTTCATATCAATCTTTGGGAAAATTGATGACATATGATTCTTTGGTCCCTATAGTCCTTAGAGCACTACCCCCCACATATATGATCTTTGTGACCACTTTGAATGTCACAAGACAAAAACCAACCTTTGAGGCATTGGTAAATTTGTTATAACAAGAGGAAGCTTTGCATAATTTAGAGGAAGCAGATGATGAGCATGCCCTCACATCAAATCAAAAGGGGAAGAAACCCATGAAGGGTCCAAAGCAATATCCCAACCAAAATAATCAACAAAATCCATAAGGGAATAATTCACATTCTTTTAAATCATGTCCAATTTGTGGCAGATAGGGACATGACTTAAAACATTGTTTGTATAACACATTTCAAAAGGGTTCATGAAACAAGCAGCCCTCTTTCAAAAAATCATCACAAACTGAAAAGAAGCAACCAAAACAACACAAATGAAAATAGAAAAATTACAAGCCTAACCAACATGCAAATATTGCTAAAGACTATGATTCTTCACATGAGGACTATGGTTTAGGTACTCAAGCACATGAGTCTACCAATCATCCAAGTGAAATCTGGTATGTTGATTCAGGGGCAACCAAACACATGACAGGGAAAAAAAAATGGTCTTTACTTTGACAAAAATAGAATCAAAGGGAAATGTTTCACTTGTAGATGATATCTCATATATAGTACAAGGTAGTGGTGACATCAAAATTCAACTTGGAAACAAAAATTACACAATTTCAAATGTTTTCTATGTTTCAAGACTTACAAAAAATCTATTATCTATTAATCAGCTACTAGACCACAACCTCATGGTTGAATTCAATCACCACAATGGTAAAAAATTTTACCACATCAAAGATAAGTCTAGGAATTTTAAAGTCATTGCCAAGGCTTCCAACATTGGTAAAATGTTTTAGCTTGATTTTTTTTAACATGACCATCAAGCACTTATGGTCAAAGATATATAACTAGGTAATTTATGGCATAGAAGATATGGTCACTTGAGTTATGGTTATTTAGTACAATTGAGAAAACAAGATATAGTTTGTGGTCTTCCCAAAATCAAGTAATTTTATGATATGTGTACTAGTTTCTTAGTAGGAAAATAAATAAGAGCTTCTTTTAGAAAGATTGAGTATTGATCACTTGGTAAATCATACTTGGTGCACACTGATCTTTGTGGACATTTTGCTCCCAATCTTAGAGGGTAAAAATACTTTCAACTTTTTGTTGATGATTACTCACAAAAAATGTCGGTATATTTATTGAAGATTAAGGATCAAGATTTTCAAGTCTTCAAAGAATTCAAGGCCATCATTGAAAATTAAATTAGTATAAAAATCAAAACCCTCCACTCAGATCATGGGGGGGAATACACCAGTAAATAACTTTTAGCCTATCTTAGTACAAATGGAATCAATCAACAATTGATAGCTCCATATTCACCTCAAAAAAATGGAGTTACAGAATAACATAATAGAGTCATTATGGAAATGTTTTGTAGCATGGTTGAGGATGTAAAATTGCCTAATAAATATTAGGCAAAATCTTGTCACACTATAGTCTACTTTTTGAACAGGTCACCCACCAAAGCTCTTGATGGAATCACACCACATGAAGCTTAGATAGGGAATAAACCAAAGGTAACTCACCTTTAATTTTTTGGTTGTAAGTCATACATGCATGTTCCTAAGAATAAAAGAAAGAAGTTGGATAAGAAAACAAAAGAATGTATTTTTGTGGGATACAATGCATAATCAAAGGCATACATGCTTCTTGATCTAGAAACAACATAGGTACTAATCAGTATAGATGTAGTGTTTGATGAAATGAGTGGAATTAATCCACCTTCTACACATGAAAATGACATAGGAAAAAGCCCTATAATATTTTCAGATAGTGATGGTGAAAGTGAATAGGAAGATAGTTAAACAAGACCTCCATCACCACCACCTATAGCTTAGCATATTCCCAAGTGGTATATAAGTACTATACAAGATGCTAACTTGAATGGAGTACTAGATACATCCATTTCAAGATCAAGGACTCGAAGCATGGATCAAGAAGAGTTTAATATGGCCCTTATGAGTATTATTCAAGAAATATATGAGCCCTCTATAGTAACAAAAGCCCTACAATCTAAACCTTGGAAAGATGCCATGGATGTAGAATATCAGTCACTAATGAAGAATAACACTTGGTAGCTTGTTGATCTTCCACTAGGGAAGAAGCCTATTGGATGAAAATAGGTATTTAAGTCCAAGTACAAAGTAGTTGTCAATATTGATAAGTAAAAGTCAAGACTTGTTGCAAAATGGTATGCCCAAAAAGAAGGCATTGACTATGAGGAGAATTTTAATCCCATATCTAAGATAAAGACTACCAGAATGGTTTTTACTATGGCTACACAATCTAGATGGAAATTCCATCAAATGGATGTAAAAATTTCCTTTTTCAATGGATAGTTAAAAGAAGTCTACAAGACTCAACCTAAAGGATTTGTGGTACCTTATCAAGAACATAAAGTGTGTAGACTTATCAAGTTTCTCTATGGGCTAAAATAGGCTCTTTGAGCTTGATACATAAAGATTGATGAGCATCTTGTACAACATGGATTTAACAAGAGTCCATATGATTTTAACCTCTATCTCAAAAATCATGGGGAGGAGGTTGTTATAGTAATTTTTTATGTCAATGATCTAGTCATCACTTATAGTATAATGAAGATGATCGATGCAACTAAGAATGATCTCAAGCGATCATTTGACATGACAAATCTTGGACTACTTCACTATTATCTTGGTTTGGAGGTATGGCAGAAGGAACATTAAATTTTTGTTTCATATATAAAGTATACCAAGACATTTCTTGAGAAATTTAGGATGATGGACTGCAATCCTATTGTAACACCTATGGAGGCAAAACTTCAGTTGTCTCATACAGATCCATCACCAGAAGTAAATGTAACTCTCTATCAACAATTGATTGGGATTCTCATTTATTTGACATATACTAGGATAGCTATTAGCTATGTTGTTAGCTATATTTCTCAATTTATGTAAACACCAGAGGTGACACATTAGAAATAAACAAAGCATGTATTGAGATACATTAGAGGTACAATTGAGTATGGCCTAGAATACAAGAAGAATGATAAGTTCTTGATAGGATACATGGATGTAGATCATGTAGATTCTATTGATGATAGGAAATCCACTTTAGGATTTGTGTTCTTTATAGGATTTTTTTTTATTTAATGGGGAAGTAAGAAGCATAATTTTATTTCTAGATCTTTCATAGAGGTATAATATCGCACTACAATAGGAGCTATCTATAAAGTGATATGGATATGTCACATTCTTTCAAGACTTAAAATTCCATAGACTCAACCTATAGTTATGCATGATTACAATCAAGATGTTCTACATCTTGTTCATAATCCAGTGTTTCATGAGAGAACTAAGCACATAGAGGTTCAGATTCATTTCATACATGAACATGTTCAACAACATAATATAAAACTCTAGTATTACCCCACTCAAGATTAATGTTTAGACTTCTTCACAAAGTCACTTTCACATGATAAGTTTGAGGCATTCAAAAATTCTCTCTCTTATTCTCTTCAAGCTATGATCAATGAAGGGGGGAAGGTTATAATAATTAATTAATCCTAGCTTATTTGTAATAAATGTCTCAAGGTAATATAAACCTTTATTTGACATTTATTATAGGTTAGGTATTTTTGACTTTTATAGGTTAGGTATGCCTAACATAATTAGGTATATTTTAATCCATATCACCTATAGATTAGGAGATTTAATCTCACTTCATGATGTATAAATAATCACCTCTTGGAGTGATTTTTAATAACGAAATTCCATTTTGCTTCAATTCCAGAGTAAAGTAGTTTTGGAATCGAGATACTAAAAATAGTAAAAATATCCAAAATAGATTAATAAAAGTTTTAGAACAAATTTAAAGCCAAAATAAAACACTGTTAACTTTTGGTTTTGAGGAGTGACTCCATTCACTATTTTTAACAAATTGGTTTTGAAATGACTTTGCAAATTGGACAACAAAATATAGGTGCATAAAACGTTAACTGCTCCTAGAAGAGGGCTCACCAAAAATACTAAATGATAGTAAAAATAAAATAGAAAGGTTTCTATATTAAAATGAAGCTCAAATATATAGGTTATATCTTTCATAATCTATAAATATTAAACTGGGTAATTTATACAACCCCACTTCTGGAGTGACTTCATAGAACCTAACTCAAAAAACTTGAATAAAATAGCATCGAACAAGGTTCAAGATAAATTTGATAAAAATATAAAATGACATTGAAAATCAAATATAAATGTTGATACACAAATATAAAACTTAAAACTATATTTTACAACCTTAAATTTCTTAAAATACTAAACTGGGCTATAATTAAACACTCTTTCCTGAGCGATCATGTAGACAAAAAATATAATCAACAACAATTTTTTGAATAAATTGCATTCAAAAATAAGTTATTAAAAATACCAAACAATCTTTTATTGGATATTTAGAGTTATCAGTGATAATTTTAGTATAAAAATAACTGTCTATAAACATCAAAATTCATGATTCCTTCACTCTAGATTCCTTTGAAATGGTGATTTTGAAGACACTTTAAAATCTAGAAGGTGTCTTCTAGTGTTTAATTTTGACCTTTGTCTCTCAAAATAATTTCATAAAAATACATCCAAATAAGGTATAAAATTACATGTTGATAAACCAAATTATATTAGGATATAGGTAGAAATTTTGAATTTCTATTTATGTCAATTAACTAGTACAATCATTTGTCTGAATTGGATTCCAAGTGACTTAAGTTAGTTTTTATTTAAGTTTAAGTAGCTTAATTTAATTGATTTATTTCTAATAATGAAGGAAATCAATTTATAATCAAGTGATCTAGATAAATCCTTGTATGACATTTTTGTGTCATTATTGTTACATAACTTATTCTATGTGTACAATAAATCTCGATATATTTAATTTTATGGTTCTTTCAGTCTTATTTGTCACTTTCTTTTGGTTATGAAAATTTATTTTACAAATAATATTTTATGACATATCTAAGACTAACTCCATTCAACTAGAATATTTCATTTCTGATTTACAAGTTATTCATAATAGACCTACTTCTATAGGATTCAAGTGGACAACAAAACAATAAAAAGATTAAACAATGATTTCTATAGTGTGACAAAACTTTTCCAAGATTCAAGGAACTAATCAAACTCGAAACAGGGTTATGATAATTAAAATTTGATTGTTGAAACAAAAGAAGCTTTATTTTTATAATGATAACAAGATGAAGGTATTATAGGATTATATTAATGCTTTATAAAATCATGCCAACATGGGCACAACCTATAATAATAAAATGATTCTTTAAAACAATTTCATGCCATCATCCTATACAAATCAAAATTAGACAACAACTTCAACACAATCTTTGGATAGGCTAATACCATACAATGATAACTTCCTTACAAAAATTTATAAAGAAAAATGTCATTAAATATCTCTGTGAAACTAATCTACGACTGTCTTTCTTGCATTATAAAATTAGACAATAAGGGGTCAACTAAAAGCTGAGCAAGGATTTCTACTCTCTAAATCACTTTATTTTTCCAAATTAATAAACAATCTTAAATATTAGATTTAGCGACTAATGACATTATGCATATGACTAATCAGTAACAATAACTTACTATTGCACATCTATTAATTGTAATTATTTTTAAACTAGTAATAACAACTTACCAAAGTAAATAATTACACAAACCCATCAGATCAACAAATCTATTTGGGAATCATATGCATTATATAATTTTCTGTTCTCTAAACTTTCACCAAGTATGACATCAATAATGATACTAATGAGATTGTTTTCAATACTTCACGGATTGAAATTTATAATGTCATATCATTTATATATTTACTAGGGTGAGACCTAGTTTTAACTTTGTTATCAAAGTTACCTCAAACGAACTAAACCATCACAATTTCAACATGGTATTAATATTGAACTTTATGTACTAGTATAATTAACAATTAGAATAAAACATTTAAATTTTTCATGGGTTAAATTTGTTTCCAATGGTACTTAAGGATGATCCAATCTCTAATTCTCTACACAACATGAATAGGTGTTTCTATTCCATATTATTATCTCATATCAAAATAACTATTCACTATTATAAATATACCGCTCTGTCTCCATATGAATTTCTCCATTCCACAACTAAAGATACTTATTATTTAAATTATATATTTATATACATTTTTAACTTTAAATTATGATAATATTGATGACACAAAAAAATAACAAAGTAACCATATGTATAAACTTATCGAGTGTCATAGATTCACAAATACACACACACACAAAGATATATATATAATTTTTTTTCATAAATAATATTAACCAAATGATAATCAAATATTATTTTTATATAACTATTTATATAATTTTTTTGACATAATATAATATTTTATTATATATATTTTAAACCTCATAGATATATTTTTTAAAACAAAACAATTATAAACCCACTTTTTTAATCGATCTATGAAAATGTATTAACATAGAAAAATATTTTATTATATATATATATATATATATATATATATATATATATATATATATATATATTAAAAAAACATTTTAAAATACATTATATATTTCTATTTGTTCACTTATTTAAAAAAATATAGATTTGGAGACGAGAAACCCTTTCTTAATCTATTGAAGCTCCATTCCATTCTCTTTCCTCCATCTCTATTCTTTCTCTTCCATCTCTCTTTGTCTTGTCCCTTAGCCACTCTTGTAAAATTACTCTCTTCTCTTTTTGGTTGCTTTTAAAATGGAGAGACTTGTGTTATTTTATTATTTTCATTTAGGGTTAGGGTTTCACACTTTTCTTTTAATTATTATTATTAGTATTATTATTCACAAATGAGATAGTCATTATTTTTGTCTTTATTTGATTAAATTAATTAATATCTTGAGAACACTAGAGAACTAGATAAAATAAGTTTATTATAGAACTAGAGGTATTATTCTAACTTTTATTGATATATAAATACATATAAATTAAAAAATAGTAATATTTAAAACTAATTACTTATTTGCTTCAAATTATGAATCAATAGACACATCTATTTATTTAACCTATGTAACCACTTCATGTCATTTTAATATTTATTTATATCAATATATAATTATTTATAAATTTATTCACATTTAATATCAAATTTTATTTGGGGTTAATCACCAAAGTAAAAAAATTGTGATTCATGTCTTAAAAATAGATATGTTTTTGAATACTAAGAAGAATATAAGTTGACTAATTGGGACCAATTTAACATAACACGACCCCATGACTAGTTCAAACAAGCTAACAAAATAAATACATAACTAGTTCTAACAATTTGAAATTATTAAAAATAACACATTGACAAGGAAACCCCTAACAACCAAAGTGAGTAATACATGAAAATATGAATTATTGTAAGAGTCAACATGCATAGTCCAAGGTGGTCCTACAAGAGAAGCAATGAACTTGATACTAAACCAACATAACAAGGTGGTCAAACAACACCAACCACTTGCTACAACATATCATGCTCAGATGTTAAACTCAAAGACATAATCGACATATAGATCAACTACATGATGACACATCATCGAAAGAATGTTGATGAACCTGAGAAGGGTATTACACTTAGTTTACACTATAATGAATATTATAGCCATTTGTAGTGGTTGATTCAAAAAAATTACACTAATAACCAATATATTGATTTGTGTGGGCTTGAATTTAATCATATGTTTGAATTATAGGAAAATTTACACCCAAAAAATATTAGGGGTAAAAATAGATGGGTTCCTCATACCATAATTATTTCCTCAGATTCAACATATCATGAATTTATTTTCACAGACACCACTCATATTCTTGTTCAATTATTTAACCAAGAAGAGAATGATATTAGAGCAAGTATTCTCTCTATGTGGTTTAATCACATCAAACCCATTGTATCTCCCTTTGCAATAATATGATACAAAAGTAATTACATGCATGAAATTCTTCTTTTAACTCTAGTACTTTCATTTCATTACATTACTAGATAAAAGTGGGAAAAATGTATACACCCAAATTTGGTTAAGAAAACAAAATTACTATGTATTTTATGATTTTTTAATTTATAAGTTTATATTTTTGAATCAAGATCCCATTGGCGCATTTTGTTTTAGTCTTATGACTATTTCCATCATTTTGTTTTTGTCTTATATGTCATTCCCTGTCTAAGTCACATGGATCCATGGTATTTTTCTCTCCCATCTTACTATCTTATTATTTATAGATAAGAGTGCCCTATTTGGAAAATAGTGCTATGATATGTTGTCCAAAAGGATGGACCTTGTCTAGTGCACATTTTAGGACTCTTTTAAATGCACATTTTATTTGGGTTTCTTTTTATAACTATTTTACCATTATTTGAGTTAGTTAGCATGTCAATGGGTTTTTAGAATTCAAAAATGGGAGTCTCCTATTTAAAGGGTCCCTAAGGTATTTTACATCTAGTAGTTACCAATTTAGCACTAGCATAATAAATAAAAATCATTCTATCAAAAAATCAACACCTTAAATTTATTTAAAGTTGATACATATCACATCTAGATTTCACACTTGTACCTAGAAGAGGGCCTAACCAAAGAACATTTATATTCACACTACTTATGATCTAATCACATACACACATTAGATGGATAAAAACATTGGCCCAAGATCCTTATTTTGGGGCTATGTATGTAGTTCTCTATTCAATGGGGTTATAAGGCTAACTCAACCATACCCACTTCCCCTTTTCCACCCTTTTACATTTGATATACATTTGGTTTGTGTGAAATACAAAATTACAAAATCATAGGTTGGAATTATGTGATCTTAGGTCTATGATAGGATAAAGTATATCTATAGGTGGATTTACATAGAACACCAATTTACACTTTTGTCACATGAATAACCTGGACAACAATGCTACATAAGGATAACAAATTAGTGTCCCTGGTTCTAATCCTTTGGTATTGTCCCAAGAAAACATGAAAATAAAATAATAAAATAAGAATATGTCTCAGTTATCTTCAAACTCATGCATAATCATCCAAACATCTATGTTCCCTGAACAATAAGTTGATCATTTTTCTTTATACTAATTAGTCAAAACTATAGTTGCTCAATATCATTTGTTTACAAGTAAATGCATTCTTTAATTTATGTTTGATTATTAATTTAATTTAATCAATTGTTTATCATATTAGATTAAAACTCCATTAATCATATTTTTTTAAAAACACATGCACTTTATTGAAACACACTTTTATGTGGATAATTGACCTTCAGATGAGGGCATGTGACTCAAAAATGACTTCTTCAGAGGGGTAGATGTAGGATAAAGGGGGGAAAAATGGGTGGCTTAAAGTGACAATTTTTTTCTTAAAATAACAATAATTAAAATTGGAGAGAATGTTAGAGACACTTCAAAAAATAATTTGACAATGACATAAGAACATGAATTGTGGCATTTTGAATGTAGTTTCTAAAAATATAATTTAATCCAATACCCAAAAGATAAAAGTGTATAAAATAAATACATTTATGACAATATATTTGCCATTTTTTATAAAAAGATAAGGAAATTACATGTGTATGAACACACTTTTTTTGAGTAAACAAATGAATTTTTGTATGAAACTTCATGTATGGATAGGTGAAATGTCAATATTATTGAGAATATTAATTATATATATATATATATATATATATATATATATATATATATATATATATATAATTTTACAATTCAATATCGTTGGAAAATTTAAACTAAAAGTATACGAACACAACTTTTTGACCTTAAATTCATGAAAATATTTTTTTAAACATAGTTGAAAATTTGTAGATTATTGAGATATAAGTTTTATAAACATTTGATTAATATTCAAAAAATTATAAAAGTACTTGTAATGAGATGTATATTGTCGATAATAAGGTATGTTGTGTATAAATTAAGTAATAATTACAAATAATAGTTTAACATTAAATAACATTTTATATTTAAAAACTATATTTTCCCCTCTACAAATCCATATTTTTTTAAAATAATAAAATCTGAGTGATCAAATGGGTCACTGAGGATAGAAAAGACCCTTTTTCAAAAAATTGAATGGGATAGTTAATGATAGGATTTAGAGTAGGTTCAGCCCCCCATGGTTAAAACCAAACCAAATTTATAGGGAAAATGTAAGAAGGAAGTTTTTGTAAAACTAAAAAGGGCATACCCCATTTGTAAAGGGTGTATACCCTTTGAAAACCTACCTCCTCAAAATAAATGCATTTTCTTGTTTGATTTTTTAAATACAAAGGGCATGCGTTCTTTTCAAAATCATGCATTCCCTTTTTGATTCATGGATTATTCTCCATTCCCATAAAATTTTCTATTTTTTTTCTTCTTACAAACTTCAAACTGGTTTTTATTGTTGTAACTATGTAAAATTTACATTCACTTTATCTTAATCATTAAAATTTTTATTTTACAATTGATTTATTTCAGTAAACATAAATAATGGGATCAAGAAGTCATCGTAAAATACCAATTAAAGATCTAAAAAATGAGGAAATTTAAGAGAAGAGAGAAAAAAAAGAAAAAAGACAAGCAGATAGGAGAGCATTTGTAAGAGCTTTTAGACAAGTGAAGGTAATTCATTCACACCATGTAATATTTCAAATAAAAATAACATTCCCAATTCCATGGAGTTTAGTTTAGATATGTCTTCAAATGAGACAAGGGAACTTAATCAATTCAAGTTGAATGATGAAATTCTAAATGTAGAGCATGCAATTAATGGATTTGTAATGAGTGATGAAACATATGGAGAAATATAATATAATTAAAAATCCATTTGTAATGAAATTTTTGAGCATGATTATAATTAACATCAAGTAATGACCCCAATTCATGTCTCCCCTAATGAAGAACAATTCATTTAACTTGTAGCTTATAATGTGCCTAGCCAACCAAGTAATATCCCTTGTATGGTTAAAGTAGCAACACCACAAAATTTAATACAAAGTATATATCCTACACCCACACCTCTAAGGATAATGTGATGAACACCAAGATATTTGGTTGAAATAGATGAGAAAATAATAGAACCTATGGAAGGTAAAATGTTAAAAATAATAGTTCAACTTCATGCTCAATGTGTATGGGACTATGGATTTGAGAAAAAAAGTCATACAAAATGATGTCAACTATTTGTTTAATTAATGAAAATGCAAAAAATGTGCCTTGTGATGGATAATTTAGGCTTAAGAATAATTAATATGAAAAGAATAAATAATGCAATAGTAAAGAATCTATTTAATGCATTTAAGGTAATAGGTCATAAAAGTCTAAAAAAAGATAGTAATGTGGTAAGATGATTAAGAATGGGATATATAGTGAGTATGTAAACATGTAAAGCTCAAATTCTTAGTGAAAAAAGTAAATCTTTGAACTTGAATAGAAAAACTCTGATAAATGTTGTAAAAAGATGAACAAAGATTGATGACCCTTTTACTCATGGATTGTTGGGTGTTTAGTGTTAAACTCCCATAAAAATACAAGGTGTTATTTGAAGGAAAAAGACATTTGATTTAATTTTTCAGCATGAGAAGTCAAGTGTCTCATCTAATTTAAAAGAGGTTAAAAGAAGAAAGTGTTCAAAAACTGTGATCCACATGCAAAACATTTATTAAACATGACCCAAACAAAATTTGGTAAAAAATTTATTAAAAAATTTAATGGCCAATTATTAATTAGCCAAAGGTCATTTGAGATGTGCAATCCTTTCTATGTTAAAATTAACCAAACCTACACCACATGTTGTTGTAGGGTATATGTTGAATTTGCTATGCATTTTGATATTTTTCATCATATATGTTGTACTTTACATACTAACGATATTATGAAAGAATGTATGGTGGCTTCCCCACCTAAAACATCAAGAGAATTAATTCAATGTATTTTTTGTCAAAGGCCTAAGGGATAATTATTTTTTCCAAACAATATTTAGATGGAACAAGTAACAGTTATGGTGGTTTGTCAAATTTGACTATTTGTATACATGAATAAATTTCACATGAATTTAGAAAGCAACTAGTTGATTATAAGAATTATAAATCTATAAATTTTGTTTTAAAATATGAAAAAAAACATCAAGATGTGAGTTTTTTACAATCAAAGTTTATGTATTTTGTTTCATGTTTGAATTCAAGAAGAATATTATCTACCAATATACAAAACTTCCAAATTGGCACCATTATTTTAGTTATGGAATTTTTTGAGAACTACACACTATAAATAAATAATTAGGTTTAATAATAATACTATAGTTTAATTTAAGTTAGAATTTTTGTGCATATTACATTCAGACATGCACCTAGTAGCACAGATGACAACAGGAAGATTTTAAGGTAATACCACTTTTATATGAGTGATGATAAATAACATTATACAAAGTTTTTCTAAGGTTATTTTGATATATTTTATAGGAATATGAATGCAATAGAAATCATGTTTGATACACATTACATTTGGTCAGACAATTATGTAGGTCGGTTTATAAATTCTTGAATATTTTACTAGTTAAGAAGAATGCATAAGGAGAATAGGATTCAATATTTGTGGAGTTTATTTAAGGATTGGAATGGAAAAGGGGAACATGATGGTGTAGGTTCATGTGTATAAATATCCCTTAAAAAAGAGAATGGAAATCATAAGGATGGTGCTAATTTGATCGATGATGCAATTATTATGACTTGGTGTAATGAAAATATTTGTCATGGATTAGATAAATATTCTCATGTGCAAAGATTATTAAGGTTAATGGAGGAAAAATATAGGGAAATGTATGAATATTTTAGTACATTACCTAGATCGAGTGGTTTCCACTCCATTCAAAGCTCAAATTCTAGTTTATGGACTATTTATATTAGGGATATAACATTCTTTTGTTTGAACTGTATGGAATTTAATTGGCATGAACGTGAGTCAAAAAAATACATTGAAAAATAATATTTTAGGCTCATAACACCTACAAAGCATATCTATTCACTCCAAAAATTGATGGATCATGAAATGACATCATTGATTGACTTTGAACACATCTCATATCTTGTGCAACTAGGTACAATTTATTTCTAATTTAAATGTAGTCTTAGTTCTATTAGTTCTATTAGTGATATCTTTATTTTTACCTATATGTGATTACAAATTGATTATAATTTAAAAGTAGGGAATGTTTTTTTAGTCATTGGACTTGAGGATAATGATGAGATAAAAGACTACTACTTGTGTCATTGTGTAGAGGCAAAAAAAATTAACCACAAATGTCATAGATGGAGAAAACCTAGTTTATCTCACTCAATCTATAGTGGTTAAAAGAACTTGGCTTTGTAAGTACTATCATAAAAAAATAAAACAAGTGTTATTTGAGGACTTTGAAACAAACATGGTGGTGCTTCATTATTCAAATTTGGTTATCACTACAAATATTCAAATGATAAAAAATCATGAAAAACCTAACAATAAAAGTTTATGTAAAGTTCATGAATTTGAGTATGAAGTGATTATTGAAACACTTAAAAATAGAGTTGGTCCCAAAGGTACATTGGATTGAATTTTCAAGGTTAGTATTAATAATTCATCTTGAATTTCAAATTAATATAGTTAACATATTTGATTTACTTTATTTTAATTTTGAATTATTTTATCATTAAGTCTTTATTTATGTTTAAATTTTTTACTAATAATTTTAATGTAGGTTAGTGGCACCAAATGAGCTTCCACCTTCATGCGGTTGGTGCCATGAGTAGAGAATATTATATTATTGAAATAAAGACAATAAAAAAATGCATTCATCTTTGTGATCTAGTCATTACTCATCTAATTAAAAAAAGACATTGGACAGACTTTTTGTATTCCTTTTGAGATTATCTAACTCAAGTATTAAGTTTCACACTCTTCTCTATGTATTTTTTTTGAAAAAATACAAACACTAATTTTATCCTTAAAACATACATCCAGATTTGTCTATGAAGATGGTTCATTGATTGGACTAATGAGCCAAAAGATATGCTCCTCACTAACAAGCTTTTGGCCCTTTTAGAGAGATTTGTCTACGAGAGAAAACTCATTATCGTGTATCACATGTGTTAAGTGAGAGAGAATACTCTTGGGGTTTCTTACAGGACTTGTATTTGATAGTATGGGAGATAAAATTTTGTCTCTATCCCTCATGATTATCATGCAATGCATGATAAAATCTTGTTTAATTTGTACATTTAGGGATGAGGAGATTCTCTTAAGGGATGTATCTAGTCAACCATAAATTCCACTCCTAAGGATTGAACAAGACCAAACAAGGATTTTTATATCCTTAAAACACCCATCCAAATGTATTTTCAAATATGGTTTATCAATTTGACCAATGAGCTGGAAGATATGCCCCCACTAACAAACTTTTGGCCTTTTAAGAGATATTTAGCTATGAGAGAAAACTCATTTACATGTTTTGTCCATGTTTATTGAGAGAGAATCCTCCTTTATTTTCTTATAATATTGTTCCTTTCAAGTGTGAAAGCTGATGGTTCATCTCTATCCCTCACGGTTCTCCTTCAATGCATGACAAAAGTTCACTTACTTTGCACACTTAAGGATAAGTATATTCTCTTAAGGGATGCATCTGGTCAACTACAATTTTTTCTCTTAGGGCTTGAACAATACCATAAAAGGGTCATTATATCCTTAAAATACCCATATGGATGTGTTTGTGAAGATGGTTTATCGATTAGGCTAATGAGCCATAAAAGATGCCCCCACTAACAAGATTTTGGTTAAGAAAGATTTGGCTATGAGAGAAAACTCATTGTCATGTCTCACCCATATCAAGTTAGAGAAAATACTCTTGGATTTAATTAGATGAATTATCTATGCAAGTGTGGGAGATAATGGTTTGTCTCTAGCCCTCATGCTTCTCCTGTAATACATAATGGAAGTTTACTTAGTTTACACACTCAGGGATAAGGAGATTCTCTTAAGGGATACATATAGTCAGCTTAAAATTTAACTCATAGGGATTGATTGAGACTAGACAAGGGTTGTTCTACTCTTGAAACATCCATGTGAATGTGTCTATGAAGATGGTTCATCTATTGCTCTAATGAGCTATAAGAAATCCCCCCACTAACAAGATTTTGGCCCTTTAAGAGAGATTTGGCTACAATAAAAAACTCATTTACATGTCCCACCTATGTTTCATTAGAGATAATATCCCTTGGGTTGCTTACAGGGCTTGTCCATGTAAGTGTGGGAGCTGATAGTTAGTCCCTAGCATCATGATTCTCCTACAATGCATGATAGATGTTTACTCAATTTATACACTCAAGGATAAGGAGATTCTCTTAAGGGTTTCATCTACTCAACTATAAATTTAACTATTAGAGCTTGAATGAGACTGGACAAAGGCCACTCTAACCTTAAAACTCCCATTTGGATGTGTATGTGAAGATAGTATGTTGATTGGGTTAATGAGATAGAAGATATGCCCCACTAATAATATTTTGACCCTTTAAGATAGATTGAGCTATGAAATAAAACCTATTTCCATGTCTTTCCCATATCAATTTATAGATAATACTCTTGGGGTTTCTTATAGGACTCATTTATGAAAGTGTGGGAGATAATGACTCATCTCTATCCCCCATGGTTCTCCTATAACACATGACAAAAGTTCACTCAGTTTAGATACTCAGGGATGAGGATATTATTTTAAGGGATGCATCTGGTCAAATACAACTTTCACTCCCAAGGCTTGAATAAGATTGGAAAAGCATAATTATATCCTTAAAATGTCCATTCAAATGTGTTTGTGAATGCAGTTCATCAATTGAGATAACAAGCCAAAATATATGCCCCAATGACAAGATTTTATCCCTTTAAGAGAGATTTAGCTATGAGAGAAAAATCATTTCTATGTCTCACTCATGTTTAATGAGAGAATCCTCCTAGGGTTCTTAGAAGAATCATATATGTAGGTTTGTAAGCTAATAATTCATCTCTATCCCTCATGGTTCTCTTACAATATGTGAGGGAAGTTTACTCAATTTACACACTGATGAGGAGATTATCTTAAGGTATACGTCTAGTCAATTATAAGTTTTTCTCTTGAGGCTTGACCAAGACTTGATAAGGGTTTTTATACCCTTAAAAATCCCATCTAGATGTGTCTAAGAAGATGGTTCATCAATTTGGGTAATGAGACAGAATATACCCCACACTAACAAGATTTTGGCCCTTTAAAAGAGATTTATCTATGAGAGAAAATTCTTTGCCGTGTCTCACCCATGTCAAGTGAGAGAGAATCATCTTGGGGTTTCTTAGAGGACTGATATATGAGAGTGTGATATTTGATGATTAATTTCTAGCCCTTACAGTTCTCCTTCAAAGTATGATAGAAGTTTTCTCAATTTGCACACTCCGGGATGAGGAGATTCTCTTAAGGGATGCATCTGGTCAACTATAACTTTCACTCCTATGGCTTGAATAAGATTTAATAAGGGATGTTATATTCTTAAAATTCCCATCCAGATATGTCCATGAAGATGGTTCCTATATTAGGCTAATGAGCAAGAAGATATACCCCCACTAAAAGCTTTTAAACCTTTAAGATAGATTTGGTTGCAAGAGAAAACTTGTTGTTATGTTTTATTTGTGTCAAATTAGAGAGAATACTTTTGGGATTTCTTAGAAAACTTGTTCATGCAAGTGTGGGAGATGACAATTCATCTCTATCCCTCATAGTTATCCTACAATGCATGATGTAAGTTTGCTCAATTTGCACACTCAAGGATGAGGAGATTATCTTAAGGGATGTGTCTGATCAACTATAACTTTCAATCTTAGGGCTTGACTGAGACTAGAAAAGGGTTAGTTTGTCCTCAAAACACACATCTAGATGAGTCAGTGTAGATGTTTGTCGAATGGGCTAATGAATCAAAAGATACACCCCTATTACCCAAATTTTATCCCTTTATAAAGATTTGGTTGTGAGATAAAATTCATTGTCATGTCTCTTTCATGTGGATTTATATATAATCCTCATGTGGTTACTTAGAGGACTCATCTATGTAAGTGTGGGAATTGATGGCTCATATCTATCCTTCATAGTTTTCTTGAACTGTGCAACTGAAGTTGGTTCAGTTTGCACACTTAGAGATGAGGAGAATCTCTTAAAGGATGCATTTTATCAACTAAAAATTTAGATATTGGGACCCAAAAAAGACAAAAAAAGGCCATTATAACCTTAAAATTCCCATATATATATATATATATATATATATATATATATATATATATATATATATATCTTTGTGTGTGTGTGTGTTGGCATAGATAGTTTGTTAATTAATCTAATGAGTCAAAAGATACGCCTCTATAGGGCAACTTTTAGCCCTTTAAGAGAGATTTAGTTGTGAGAGAAAACTTGTTACTATGTCTCATTTGTGTTTAGTTACATAGAATCCTCCTATGGTTTCTTAAATTAATCACCCATAAAAGTTTGGGAGCTGATGGATCATATCTATCCCTCATGGTTATCCTCTAATGCACAATGTTAGTTCTCTTAGTTTTCACTCTTAGGGATGAAGAGATTCTCTTAAGAGATGTGCCTAGTCAACTAAAAATAATTATCTTAGGGATTGAATAAATATAAACAAGGGATGATATAGACTTAAAATTTCCATCTAATGTGTCCACATATATGGTTCATTGGTTGGGCTAATGAGTTACAAGATACACCCGCACTAGACAAATTTTGGCCCTTTAAGAGAGATTTAGTTGCAAGAGAAAACTCATTTTCATGTCTCATTCATATTGAGTTATAGATAATACTCCTAGGGTTTATTATAATACTTAACCATGTAAGTTTGGGAGCTAACTACTCATCTCTATCCCTCACGATTCTCTTGCATCGAGTGATCGAATATGACTCAGTTTGCACACTTAGGGATGAGGAGAATCTCTTAAGGGATGCATCCTATTAACTATAAATTTCACTCCTAGAGCACAAATGAGACTAGACAAAGGAATTTATATCCTTAAAAAACCTATCCAGATGTGTCAGCATAGATGGTTCTTATATTGGGCTAATGAGTTAAAATATATGTCCCCCACTAGCTAAATTTTGGCCCTTTACGAGAGATTTGGCTGTGAGATAAAACTCATTACCATGTCTTTCCAATTTTTATTTATAGATAATAATCATGGGGTTGCTTAGAATACTTATCTATGTAATATTTGGATATGATGAATCATCTCTATCCCTCATATTTATCTTGCAATGCACAACCTAATTTGGCTTATTTTGCACACTCAAGGATGAGGAGATTCTCATAAGAGATGCATCTGATCAATTTTAACTTTCACTCCTAAGGTCTGACTAAGACTAGATAAAGGATTTTATATCCTTAAAAATACCATATGGATTTATTATTTTAGATGGCTCATCAATTTGGATAATGATTCAAAAGATATGTCCCCCACTAGTTAACTTTTGACCCTTTAAGAGAGATCTAGTTGTGAGAGAAAAATCATTGTCATGTCTCATTCATGTCAAGTTATAGATAATCCTCTTGGGTTTGAATAGAGGAATAATTTTTGTAAGTGTGGGATATAATGGCTCATCTCTAACCCTTACATTTATCCTATATTGGGTGATCAAAGTTGGCTTAGTTTGTACATTTAGGGATGAGGATAATGTCTAAGGGATGCATCTGGTCAACTATAACTTTCATTTCTAAGGTTTATCCTAGACATAATAATTTCCATTATAGCCTTAAAACAACCATACAAACATGTATGAATATATTATTCATTAATTGGTCTAATGATCTAGAAGATACACCCCCATTGGCCAACTTTTGGTCCATTTTGAGAAATTTGGTTGCAAAAAAACTTGTTACTATGTCTTGCCCATACCTTCTTACATAGAATCCTCTTGAGATTGATTAGAATAATCATCTATGAAAGTGTGGGATTTTATGTATTGTATCTATCCCTCATAGTTATCCTTCACCATGTGATCAAAGTTGGCTCAGTTGACACAATTAGGGACAAGGAGAATCTCTTAAGGGATGTATTCAATCAACTACAAATTTTTCTCCCAGAGCTTGACCAAGACTAAACAATGGTTGTTATAAAATTAAAACACCCATATGAAATGTATGCATATATGATTCATCAACTGGGTTAATGAGACATAAGGTATTCCACTAATGACCAACTTGTTATTTGTTCTGAGAGATTTGGATATGAGAGAAAATGTGTTGCTGTGTCTTGCCCATATTGAGTTACAGAGAATCCTCTTGGGTTTTATTAGAGGAATCATTCATGAAAGTGTGGGAGTTGATATATTTTTTTTATCCCTCATAGTTATCCTACAATGCATGATTGAATTTGGATCAGTATGCACACTCTGGGACTATGTTCATTTTAGTTATAGGTCTATAAAATTGGGTAACTCCCATTATAGACATGATAGCATCTTGAAACTCACCATACATGTGTTAAAGGGTGTTACCTATCTCACCTCAAAGTTTCATCATGTTAGAGTCATTATTTTCCATGTTTTACTCATTTTTGGACTCTTGATAGGGTTTTGACTATATGTGCAGCCCTGTAGACATGGAAATTGATATATCTCCCTCTATAATCACTCAATCATTCTAAAACTTTTGCACACACTTAATATATGATGACCCCTAGCTCCATTCCAAATTTCATAAATTTTGGTTGGAAAAATAAAAATATTTAAATCATCAAAGATTAAGAAATCCCTCCATCATTTCTTAGAGCTAGGAATGCTCTTGACTCATAATCTCAAGTATGCTCTTAGAGAGACAATCTTAGTAAATAGAGCTCAAGGATGGATTCCCTCCAAAACTAATAATTTGAATTTTCAAATGCTTATTTTGTAAATATATGAATAAATGTAAATTTATAAGGATTGTAATGAGTTTTAAAGAGTGTTTTAGTGGTCTAGGATGTAAATTCTAGGGGATTTATAGGCTTTCTTAAGTGTCGAAGTCATCTTGAAAAGTTAAAATAAAGCAATGTGACAAAATACTATTCATGATAAGTCACTTTCTATTTTTTGTCTGAGTGGTGGGAGGAGGATCTTAACTAAAATTTGACACTCTAAGATTGGTATAGCTTTTAACTACCTTATATGTATTGAATTAATTAAGAGTAAAATGTTGAAGACCTTCAACAAGCATAAAAGGATTGAATTTTCATCACTAAATGGCCTATTAAAGGGTCTACAGTCTAAAATAAAGGTCTATGTACTGCTAAAATGTAATATTATTGAAAATAAAGATATATTTTTATCTAAACCATGTGTGTACATGATATTATATGCATGAAAAATATTCAATTTAACTTGCAGTGATTTTGTCCTTAATTCAAAGTCTTTGTGCTTGAAAGCCCTCATACCCTTTTCAGTGTGTCAACAGTCTTTGTAGTCAATATTAGTACATGTGAAACTTTGTATGAGATTGGTTTAAGGTATTAATAATTTTAGGAAGCCCTTAATACCATGGGATAGGTGTAATAAGGATCAGATAGCTTTTAAGTTTGATGAACAATCCTTAACTAACTCTCACATCTCTATAAGCCTATGAAACCCTAGAACAAGGTTTTCTTCACAAAAGGTCCATAAATTTATATTTAACAATTGAAAGGTTCCAAAAATTTATATGAGGTTTTTAAAGGGTATTTTTTAACTAATACACATGTTTATAAGCTGAAAGAAGCCTTGCAGATAGAAAAATCAATGATTGTGTTATGTGTTCTTATACACTGAGAGAGATTGGAAAAGAGAAGATTTGATTGATTACCTTGTTGTTTGGTTCCAAAAATTCTAGAGAATATTTATCATTATTATGAGGTTATTATAAATTCATTGATAAGGTGATCCAACCGATTTGGTACTTAAATTGAGATAAGTCCTTTCTATGAAGGAAGATTAGACCTAAAAGAGGCTTAAGACCAAAAATAAGAGATTTAGATTGTTTTTGTATTGTATGAAAGTTTGTCAATGTTGTATGACTTTTGTACATACTTTTGGAATACGTATCAAACCATTTTATGTTTGTATTGATTCAAAACCAGTCAAGAGATTGAATTAAGCCTACACAGGCTTAGAAGAGCATAATTATCTTGAGATTATCTCTTTTAAGAAACCAATAGACTAAAGATTGGTTTATTACTAATATGAGTAGCCTATAACTATTTAAATATCATTAAAAGAGTTATTAATAATATCTAAGAGCTAAAAATTTATTCATGTTTACAATCTGCATTAAGAAAAACCATTGGTTAGAAGTAAAGCATGATTAAACATGAATAAATGCTTACGATCTAACCATTGGTGTTTCTAATTTATTTTTTGGACTGATGCAAAGACATTTATGAGTTATATCCTTGATTTTAAGTATTTCATAGTAATTGTGAATTGTTTAAGCCAAGAGAGAGTGGTGTTTTGTCAAAAGTGTCTCAATCAATATTTAAAGTAACAATTATGCTAGAAGTTGTTAACTTCTTATATAAGATTGGAGGGAAGTTGATCCTTTTGGGGTCACTTGAGGAGTGAGATGCATCTCTTAGACTCTACTATTTCTCTCAACCTATACATGTCCTTAGAATCTTTATATGGTTTCACCAACTCCACTATACTTATTCTCAATTCTCTTTGATGTTCCCCAACTCATATCTCATCATCTAGAACTTTTTTTATCAGTCTCATATATTTTTAGCAAATTTTGATTCATAGGCTTTATATTTAGGCCTATAATCAAGTCACTTGACAATATAACATAGTATGGGTTTAATGAATTTAATTGACACCATTAAGGCTTCTTACACAACCTATTATACTTCCTTTTGAATCTCAGACAATCTAAAACATAGATGTAGGGTTTCATTCACTCCTTGTGGACTCATAAATTCTCATTTTAAATAATCACATAATTCTATCATAATATAGGCTCCTTAATATTTGATCTTTTAGAACTCACCAGTACTTTAAATCATTATCCACACACTTGAAACATTCTATTATACCTTCATAAAATTTTCTAGGTAATGAAATGTTATTGCACATAATAATACCTATTATACCTTCATACCCTCATATAATATGTTATTGAAATAATAATATCCCTCCCTTGTAATTTTTTTTTAACTCATACTACCCATGCATATTTTGGAGAAATTGATGAATTTGATATTCAAATCCAAATTCATATGTAATGAAATGTAAATGAAACAAGTAGCAAATATCACATGTAAATGTAAAATATACATAATGATGAAGCACCTAAATTAGAGAAAAATATGGATTTGTTTATCCCCATATGAAGTAACAATTATCACTAACCAATAATATGTGTAAACATTAAATGATCAAAATAAAAAATGCATATAGGTAAAGGAATTTTATTAGTTATATAGTATATATGTGTATATGCAAAGTTTTATGTCATAATGACATAAACAATATGAATATATCAAAAAATGATGCAGACCATAACATATACATATACAAAATGTGCCATATAGGCATACAATTTGGTCCATATAATCATACAACATCGATTGTTCCTAAAACTAGACCCTTAACACAACAACTAGTTCTCCTTATCCTCATTACCTCCAAATAAATTATGATTTATTGTCATAGATGTAGAGCTAGGGGTGTTGGATGCCTCAAAATGAGGAGAGACTCTCTTTTCAGTATGAAAGTCATAAAATATTAGGATCCACAACCCTTAGAAATTATCGTGTCTATACAACATATGAAATATAAAATTTAATGCATTAATATTATATATTTAGAATGATATAATTTTCAAGAACAATTTTTTTTCAAAATTATTCTATACTCATCGTATTCCACCTAAATGACTATCTAGGGCTCTAAGATTGTGTATACACCTATGATGGAGAATCCTACGGAGCATACATATATTTTTAGATCTATATGTGCTTACATTTATGTAAATATGACATAGAATATCATTACTTAAATCTAAAAAATACTTTTACTATTTGTTCTCACCAGACTCTATCCTTGAATCATGCCTTACTACAGAGAGTGGATCCTCAGATGTAATCATAACATCAGACAAACCTTATTATTGTCCATGAGGGGTGACCATAACATCCCTCATCAACTATAAAACTAATAAATGAATAATATGTGATTTTAATGAGCATGATAAAAAATTTATGACTATAATATATATCTTAAAACATAGTTTTTTGTTCAAGGGACAATAAATATACATGAATAAATATGTAATTTGAAAGTTTAAAAACCTAAGTATAGGATATACCAATGCCAATCTTAACCTCTACAATAGAATCAAGGCCTATTGAGCTATCCAAATTATCATTAATCATCTATACAAGGAATAAACAAAAAGTTTAGTCAAATAAATTAGTCAATTAAGTAAACACATACTAGAAAATAAACTTAATATGAAATTTTACAAACATAAATAAACTATAATAAAATTAAACCTATGCATCAAATATAGATGGTGAAGTAGATAACTCATGTAAATTAAGCTGACGTGTCCTAAGAGGCATTGGTGAAACTACTAAAATTGGCATAGTGTCTGGCATGCTAGTGTCATGAGTTGTTAAAGCATTTACATATGACATATGCTTTGGCATTTTAGTTTCCAGAGGTCTTGAAGAAACTACAGAAAGAATACACTCAAGAATCTTGATGTTCTGAGGTACTAAAGTAGCTATAGATGAAATATAATGAAAATTACTAGTATGTTGCACAAATGTAGGTCTAGTCTCCACATATATATTTTATGTATGTCATACCAGAATAGGAAGTCATGTACATTTATTCCCACATGATGTGCAATGATGTATAGTAACTATAAAATGAGTATAAAGAGGAGGGAAACTAACACCAATATCACCACCACCAAAACCATCACCACCACTACCAATAACACCAACTATAAACACCACTAGCACTAGCACCAAACCACTAGTAGATGTGTCACCACCTGTAGGTTGAGAAAAAATCCTCAATGTATGAATACCATGGTCAATCATAACATGTGTTAGACTCATAACTGCCTCAAGAGTGTCCATTTACATAGTATGATACAAAATTTTAGGAATAGAATCATGTGTTATTTTCTTTATGTTTCTCTAAACTTGATTAGGATGGTTTTGGTCTCACTTGAAACCAAGTCTACGAAATGAATACCAACTTCCCCTACCTTGAGAGGCCTTCATGTCAAAATAGTTTGGAATTTATTGAAGCACAAACTCACAATAAATTTTTATCAAAAGTATAATGAAACCTCATTATTTTTGCATGGAGGCTCATCAAACACCATCCATCACCTATCTCAAAAGTTATTTTTTATCCACTCATGAACACACCAATCAATGATAATATGTTTGCAATTTAGTGGTGGTGGTTGGTTGGTTCCATGCTTAATAGACAAATCAAACACATCTTATTTTTTTATTTTTTTCTTAACATCCTCATATGATAATTTATCATAATAAAATTATTTCAAGACTTCTATTCGATGCAACATTGCATCGATTTGTGAAGTTACATTTTTTACTTCATTAAAAACACTCTCTAGTGTATTAGAAAGTGAATTACGTGCACTATCAACTGAGGAGTGACATAAACCATTGATGATTATTTATAATTATTAATGTTTTTTATTTTATTGTTCATATAATTCAACTTATTCTTGTGTAAAATGAAATTTTTGGGGGTCTTGTTCTACATTTTTTTCATGCAATGGGTCCATCATTCAATTGTGTATCTAGATTTATAGAAATAGAGTTTTTTAGGCAATGCAAGAGAATCTAATATAGATATAATTGAAAAACCCTAGGCACATAAATAAATATAAATACAAATGGAAAAATTAATATTTAAAATAAACATACTTGAGATAGTAATCAAAATGTTGAATCCCATTGGAAGAATGCAAATCCAAAGCACACATGTGGAATATCAAACCCTTTAGCGAAATCTAAACCTATAGAAAAGTGTCATGAGTTTAAGCTTAAAATGGGGGAGAAATGGAAACAAAACAAATGGCATACACCCTTATAAGTTTAAAAATGGTGTTTTCCCTTTGTAAAGGGTGTATGCCCTTTAGGCTCAGGTGTCAAACCTAAGCCTAGGGAATTGAAAATAAAGGGCATACACCCTTTACAAAAAAACTTCACAAATTTGGAGGATAAAACCTTTTTTTATCCCCCAACTTTGTGCATTGACCCAAAGTTAAAACCCCAATATGGATTTAAATAGTTGAAAACCTATAAGTAGAAAGGGGGAGTGTAAAGGGTTGCACTAACCATAATCACCCCTATGATGCTTTATCATTTCTTATGTATCCAATAATTTGAAGAGAGAAATCAATCCCACATAGTTCTCCCACTTATAGTGCTTTGTGTCATTTTGGTCCTTTTAATACATGTATACATCTAGATATGTATTGAATACTTGATAATTATTTGTTTTGACTAAGATAAAATAAAAGTTTGACTTGGTTAAGGACTACTTCAAATGATTAATTCATATTTTTAAAGAGTAGGGAATTTTTTCTTAGTGTGCCTTAAATTTCCATGTGGTAGAATAAGTGACTTAAATGTGCCCTTATAACAATCCAAAAAGGGAAAATATCATGCTACCTATCCTAAAAATATATACAAAACTTTAAATGAGAGTTCAAATTTTGAAAAATATCCTTTACTAAGGTGAAGGTAAGTATTAAACCATAGGGGTCAAAACTAAATGCAACTATTGACCCATCGTGGTCAATCTTGTCATGAAGGAAAACTCATGGAATTTGAAATATGGGGTGTCCATACATATGTTTAAAGGGGTTTATAGTGATTAATATTTTTTTAGGAAAAATATAATGACTTATAAATGGATAGGCCCATATATGTATTTAGGATATAGTGAGGTGGTGAAATAGGTCCATATTAAGTACTTAAGTAAATCATAGTGAAAGTGGGCCAAAAAATAAATTATCAAATATAATAGAGTAAAAGGAAAGATACACCGAAGTGTGTACAATATAGTTTTCCTTTGAGACAAAGATATAATCATGCAAGGGGTTCCATGAAAAATCCTTCAATGATGTAAAAGTAGTTAATGTCCTTATGTGAACTTTGAAAATTTAAATGTAACTTGAGTTTGAAAAGATTGAAAAAAAAATGGAGTAGACATGTATGTTTGAAACCACTATTTCTATAATAACTTTGATTGAAGATGATACTTCCTTAAAGCATTGGATAATTAGTGTTTCCCATGAAAAACATAAAGATATTTGGTTCCTTAGTTAAACCAATGGTAAATTGAGGGTGATCAAGACCCAATTTGAATTGAACATGCATATAAAATAGAACTCAGTGAGGGACGTAATATCCTCAATTTATGTTGGTTTTGTAACCCAAAGATAGAAGCAAGTTAGAATCCATAATGGATTCACATGAATAATTATAGATTAAATTGAACCTTAGATAATTAATGATTTGTGAATTTTAATTAAATCAACCACTGTAGATGACTTATAGATTCAATTATCACTATTTTATTTAGTTACTAAATGCATAATCAAAATAGAATGGAGTACATCCATGATCTTACCACGGCCAATGATATAAAATACTATTTAAGTCATGGCTTGAATTTGTATCATGCCTCTATTGAAAAATGTATAATATATAGTTGTATATAGATGTAAATTTGTAAATTTTGTTTGGATCTTATGCATAAATTTGTATTATGCACCCAATAATTGTATGAATTTGCACTTTTTTATTGTAATGTGAATGCATATGGATGGCATATTACCATACAATTTATGATAATAATATAAATTTTAAACCTTATTGTATTCATTGAAAATTTATTATTAACCCAAAACTATTTTTTCTCACATATGAAAATCCCACTAAAATGCCCCCATTTTTAGGTGATGAAAGTGTATTCTAAATGTCACTCCTCTCAAAATAAAAGTTATCTATATCATGTGTATTAAGATATACTTATTTAATATTGTAGCATATTTGAAAATTATGTCAATATAGTAATATATGTACCATTTGAATAATTTATGTAACATACGAGGCAAGGTCTACATTAAAATTCTAGGTAAATGTATTAGTGAATCTCATAGTAATGAATGGTAATAAAAACATACAAATATGTAGTGCATGATATGGATCATGACACTTGTTGACCAAATTTTACCCCAAGTAAAATTGGGTCAACCCTTACATGTTCAAACTTCCATAAGGTCCCCTAGGTCTGAAAATGGTCACCATGGTCCTAAATGAGGTGAAGTCACACCTTTGAGGGTCGTAAAATATGTTTTATCCTTTGTCACATTTCTCATTTTTCTTAATGTCCTTTTATGCCACCTTTTGGTCATTTTAAGGAAATTTACTATTTCTCATCAAAAGGACAAATGTCAAGAATTATTCTAACATGTCTCATGTCAAATAATGTCAAAGGAAGGCTTTGAAATTGAAATGTTTTAGGTTCAACGTAAAAAGAAGAATATCACCTACAAAAAAGTTCAGTTTTAAGTAGATGTATAGATTAGGGTGACTCATCTATAGGTTTAAGTGCTTTAGGAAGGTGTTATGGCATACCTAAAGGTTATTTTTGATCTCAGGTGGCTTAAATAGATACAAAACTAGTGAAAATTGGTTCCTATCTCTTATCTCTCCCTTGGACAACTCAGAAAGGGTCAACAATTTTCATTTGGTATGGACAAGAGAAGAGGAGTTGGAGTGAGTGCACAAGATAGATGTTAGGGGTCATTATAAAATTTCATTTCATTCTATTATTTTTAGTATTGGTTGCCTATGTTATATGAACAAACATTAAGATTGTTAGTACCTTCAAACTACCTATACAACCCCAATGGCTTGGTTTTTCTCATCTAGTCACATTTTGTAAATTGGTCTATGTGAACCAAGTGATGTATGTAGAATTTTAGAGCATATCTACCCTTTTTATGTTAAATTCAATCTAATTAACATGTGTGGATAAATAAGGATAGGTAGAACCATCTCCTTGTGCTAGAAGTGAATACCAATGGTCTATAGAATAGGGTTTTGGTAATTAAAGAGTTAATCTTCCTATAAGTGGATTTAGGTTAAGAGTAAAAAACTTGTTTTACACCCATCAGAGTATGGTTAGTCATATTCTCCATTGAATGTTTGTATTAAATAAGATCATTGATGGAAATCAAGGTCTAGGACAATTGATATACTCAAAAGGCCCTAAAACAGACACCTACAAGTTGATACTAGAAACCTAGTTATGTCTAGACCTAAAATAGGGACAAAAGCATGTTTGGAAGAATTTGAGCCTATTTTGGCATCTCAAACAAGTTCATAGATGGGGACAAGATCACTATGTGAGTGGTGAGACCATTAGTTACAGTCAAACCTAGATGGAAAGGTGTATAGTTGAAGAAAGTTTCAAAATGGGAATGTTTACCTTAACTTATTTGAAAAGGGATTTTTATTTAGACACTCTCATCTTATGGTGAAGGTCTATGAGGTCTAGGCAATCCTAATAGTTTCATTATTGTAGCCTAGATGAAGAGGTAACATCCTAATATGAGAGGAGGTTATTAGGTTAAGAGAAAATGATGGTTGAGTGGGGTTTCAACTCAGTCAATGTCTTAATGGGGTCAGATAATTATAGTGAAATTAGGCCAAAATGAACCTAGAAACAATGTCATTTACAAGTAACACCTAGTGTATTGATGATAAAGGGATGATTTTAGGGTATCAAAGTAGAAATGAGTCTATCTAGGTATGAACTAGTCCTAGTGACCTTAGGATAAATTAAAGGTGTGAATTATAGTGCTTAGTCATGTATCACCACCTATAGAAATCCTTGGATTCCCCTAATTTCCACCTACAGTTTGAATCAAGAGACAAATTGGCCTAAGATAATGAAATATGTAGGTTTGGTTGATAGACAGAGGTAAAATATGGATATTATCATGTATAAATCACTCTCATATTACTAATATCACATTTCAATGTGCTTCTCAGAGGTAAGGATGAACATAGACAGTCATAACTAAAGGTTCTTAAGCTCAACCAAAACCTTGCACACGTCATAGGCCTAGAAGTTAGTCTTGAGAATTTGAAGTATTAAGGCCTCTAGAAGCATGGTCAGGGATTAAAACTTGGTAAAAAAGGTTAGCATGACTTGTAAAAGACCTCCATGGTCTATTTTAGGTCATAATAATAGTGTAAGTGTTTATTATTTTGAGTCAAACTTGAGGCACGCCACAAGCAATACAACTTGTAAACCTATTACATTAATGATGAAAAGATGAATGTAAAAGTTTTGAGTGACTATGAAATAATGTTTAGAATTTAATTGGAGGTAAATTAGTGTTTAAGATATCCTGCATCCATTGTGACCACTCATAGGTGGTCACATACTCAGAAAACCTAATTTATGCCTTTGAGGCATAGAATTGGACATGAACCTCATGAATTATAATGGCACTCCTATGGTCATGTGATCTTAATAAGTAATTTTAGAGCCTTCATGAGAGATTTGAGGGTTTATAATACTTAGTGTTTTTTAGAGAAAAACTCAAATTGGCCATTTTGGCCTCATTTTGTTTTAGGGGTGTCCAAAATGCAAGCTAACTGCTTGAGAGATAACTTATTTCAATCCCACCTTTATGAACAAGATATATGGGGTCTCAATAACTAATGTATAGTTTAAAGAGGTCATTAAATTGAAACTAGTGGCATTGGTTATAGGGTTAAGGGCTTAAGCTTTATTAATGATTGTTAAGAACCTAAATGACCTAAAACCCTCATAAGAGCCTGATGAGAAAGATATGAATAAAAATGCACCCAAAAGGGTTAAATTATCCTATAAGATGATTTGGACATAATTTTAACTCTCTCAAACTCCCTACCACTAAATTTTTCCATACCATCACTTATACAGAGGAGTTAAATTTTGTCTTTTCTATAGGATTTGAAGTAATTTGAAGGTGCAGAAGGGAATGGATAGATATAATCCTTGGTGTAAGGTGTGTGGATATGTATTATAACTCATAAAACCACATTTTAACTATATTTATGCATTGGGAACCCTTTTTTAATTTAGTTGTTATAGGTAATCCTATACAGAATAGTGAGAAGCAAGGTGATTATCAAGTTGATTGTGTGAAGTATGATTTCAAGTTTTATTGAGGCCTATATGATAAAATAGAAAATAAATATTTTATAATTAGTTTCCTTACATCTCTAAAATTTAACTCCTTAAGTTTATGAAATTCACCTAAGTGACAAGTGTGAGAGTTTAGGCCTAGAGGGCTAGTGAGCAGCTGCAAGGAAGTGAACAACAAGTGGAAAAGAGAAGATCATTAGTTGATGGGTGTATAATGACCTAAAAAATAATTATTCCACCTTCTCAAGTAATTTAATATGTTTTAATGACTTCCAAGTAATTTCTAGACAATTAAGTGGACTCCTCATCAAGAAGGGTAGTTTCAAGAAGGATAATGAAGTATCTCTATGCCAACTTCAAGAAGATGTCATGTTTCAGATAGACACTTGTCTAAGATAACCTCATGATATGTTATATAAATCCTTATATTGAATTTTAATTTGTCTTAAATACTTTACACTTGGTATTGTAACTATTCAATGTTAATTTTTCTCTTGCTTCTTCCATTATTCTATATATTGAAGCCATTTTGGATTGTAAACTATCCATAATTGGTATGTCAAATCATTACTAGTTTTACATCTTGTTTTGAATTTGAATAAATTTATCAAGATGGTTTAGTCTCTAAAATTTATTTCCTAATTATGTCAAGTAGTCTATTTGGATGACAAGTGATGATTGTTTCTCCTTGCTTCCATTCTGCTTTTGTATGCATTATGTGAGTAATACTTATTCTAATAGGTCTCATGAAGTGTAACTATTTTTTAGGTGATTTTTAAGTGTGAAGAGAGATTATGAGGTTTTTAGATTAGACCTCATATTCACCCACCTTTATAAATGGATGGCAATCTACCAACATGTAGAAACCTTTATGTTATAAGAACCTTGAGTTGAGATCAATTTTGGTAATTTGCCTTCATAGTGAAAATTTTAAGTATTTTTGTGGAGATATAATTGGTTTATCACCTCCATTATTATAGGTTAATTTAATTTTCCTTATTCCCTTTTCACCCCAACAAGTGATTATTTTAGTGTAGTTGAGATCCTAAATAGTTAGATCAAGGGATCTAGCCCATAATCTAGAGATCTATCTCTTGTAGTAATCTGCCTACACTCAGAGATAGTTCTATGTTATCCCAAATTTGAGAAGATTTTATTAACTTATCTAGGGTGAAAATTTGGGTTATAAAAATTCTATCATGCTTGGTGGGAATTTTGGTCCAATAATGTTGTTTAATGTGGATGTTGGTCTTGACAAAAAAGAGGTTGTAATAGTCTACTTCCTATAGTATTTGGCAACTCCAAAAATTGACTCTTGGTGGTAGACTAGTGCATTATGTCATGCCTAAGGTAAGCACAAGATATCATACTAAATTAATTCCTTTTTTTTTCCAAAATCTTCCTTATTATTCATTCAAAGCATATAGATTTTGTAACACCCATCCTTACCCAAGAAGATCATACCTTGCTCATAGACGTACAAGAAATTTTTTGATTTGCCCAATCTTAAAAAATCATAAATCCATCATTTAAAGGAACCTAAATTTTGTTTATTTCAATGGATATAGTCATATAAGACTTCCCCATTATGATTACATTCCCATATCTACCCTAAAAAGTGTCCCTTCATACACAAGTGAGACTGTCATTACTCCTACTGAGCACATTAGAAACATTGCTAACTTATGAAATATACATCACATCATTGAGGAGAACATAGTAATTAGGTTATTGTATGTATCTTTAAAAGGATAATATCTTGATTGGTATGGTACTTTGGCCCCTAAATCCATCACAACATGGGATGAATTAGGTGATGATTTGAGGATAAGGTTTGAGGATAAAAGTTACAAATTGTCATTGATTGAGAAACTAACCAACATAAGGAGAAAACCTCAAGAAGTTATTCAAGACTTCAACACAAGGTTTTAGAAGACATGGGATATGATCCCAATCTTGGTAAGACCTATTACACATCATGGTTTCCTTTATTATCCTAAGGCTTTTGATAGTGATATTTCTATGATGGTACAATCTATGGGAAGGAACACATTGCCTAATGCCTATGAAGTGGCCATTAGGGATGATAATTATTTGATTCAGGCTAGGAAGATTGATCCAAGACCCCTTATGACTATATTCCATAATTTTCAAACCCATACACCTATTTTTTTTCCCATCCCTACACCAAAGTATAAGCTAGCTGCCCATAGTTAGTCAAGTAAATCTAATGAGGCAAAAAAATGAAGTCTCTTGGTCAAGATATTTTAGATCTCAAGAGGATCATACAATAGAAACAAGTGAGACCTTTCCAAAGCCACTATCAACATAATTATTCCTACCCTAGCAATTAAGGTAACAAACCACCCTTCTGAGGTCATCTTCAAGGTCAAGGGAAACTAGTTCAAGCAAAGTCATATAATGGTTATAATACCAATGCTCCCTTCACCTTAAAAGCATTAATTCCTACTCAAAACAACCTTGTTAAAGAGCATGATTTTAAAAATTCATGGGATCAACCTCATGATCCATCTACCTATGTCAATGAGTCCTTCAATCAATCTTTCATGGAAAATTTAGGAACAATGCTAGCCATGACTCAAGATGAGTTACATAATAGAGGAGAGAATAATGGAAAGAGTACTCAAGTGGGGTATAATTTATTCAATTTGTACTAATATGACTCATGTGTTGTGAACTACTAAGGGAAATCAAGTAAATACTCAAGTCATATAGCTTCAAACACAAGGGAAAAGAGAAAGGCAATTGAAGAGGTTCAAGGGGTTGGTAATGGTTCATCAATGAGTGTTAAAACACCCCAAAGGGTAGGTATATCTAATTTATTCCCAAATTCACAAGTAGATCAAAGAATTTAGAATGTTAAGAACTATTTCACACCTCAAAAATTATCAAGGTATAGGCAACACTATTCTTATTAGTGGATAATCTAAGGTTAGTGGTTTCATCACTAACATTGTAGAGTAGATAAGGTTCATGTGAATTTATCAATGTGGGATACACTTAAATACTTGGACAAATATACCTACTCCAAGAGGAGTTTTCCAAACTCAACATGACAACCAAGAAGCCTAGTGGGAAAGAGGAAGCCTTGACAAAGACATTGAAGCATAATGAGGGATAGCCAAAGAAAATTGAGAAAGTAGAAAAAACTCTTCCATTATATCTTTATATCATCATTGGAGATGATTTGGTACACAATTGTTTGATTGATAGTGTAGCAAGTACTTTAGTTATGCCCAATCAAGTAGCTAATAAGTTGAACTTGAAGTATTAGCCTCATTCTAAGGGAGTACTATAATTACATGGGTCAGCTACCAAGATAATTAGTATAATCAAAGGTTTGTAAATTGTTTTTTATGATTATCCTAATTTCACTATTCCTCAAGATGTTGTGTTTGTGGATGTGCCACCTAACTTTTCCGTATGTTTGTCAAGAGATTTTACTGCTAAAATTGGAGGATACATGACTTTAGATTGGTCCTATATGGCACGTAGGACTAGGTATGGTGATAAAGTATCAATCAAATTGGAACATCTATCTATTTTTCATGTTGATCCATATGTGCCTTATACATAAATTGAAATATTAGTGATGAAGAATATCATCCTAGTGATCAAGAACCTCTAACATTTCTTGATGGCATAGCTGACTTGTACCTTGATGAATGGGGAGTTGAGAAGTATGGATTTGATCCATATGAACATGTTGAAGAAACAGGTCTTGGTACATAAATCCTCTATGAAGAATGTTATTTCTCTCTTGAGGAAAATTATGATAACACTCTAGGATAGGTAACTACATGGGGAAACTACCTTTTGCACATGGATGATGATGTTCATATCTCAAATGTAACAAAGCATGATAGTCTTAGTGAGCATTCATTTTTGATTTCCAAAGAAGATAATGTTCATGAGCATGAACCTCAAGAAGATGTAAATGATATGTGGAAAAAATTCAATGCCATAGTGTAGGATTTTGAAGAGATAAGTAGGTATTCAACTCTTCAAAAAGGATATATACTTGATGATGAGTTCAATCATGTTCCTAATAAGCATAAGGAAGAGTGTGAGGTCTCCACCAAGAAGGAAAAAATTATGGTAGACCATGAAGTGTTTGGTGAAAAATAATACAACCTTAATGACTCCAAACAACAATCATATCATGGTTCAAACACATTTGGATTTGGGAAGGATTTCATGACTCCTAATGATCAGATTGAGGAGTGCCAAGTGGACATGATAAAGGAAAATCAAGTTTTAAAGTCAAAAAAGCCTCTAAGAATGATATATGGAGTATTCATGAGAATTAAAAGTGACACACTTATTGTTAGAAAAAGTTCCAAAAATGGTAAGTCATTTGATTACCTCCATAAGCAAGTTTTTATTGACAAACATTCATTCTATGATGGTTTATTTTCATGGAGCAACAATGATTATAGAAGCATTGAATTTTAACTTGATTGAATAAATGAAGAATTTATCCTTCACCTCAAGTGTTTTGAGGTCTTTTATATATTATAATAGGTGTGTGTTTTCTATAAGTCTTGGGCACTTTTTTTTGGTGTGAGTTTTTTTTTTGTTTTCCCTAAGTGCTTAGAGAGCACATGTGTGTGTTTTATTGTCTTATTTTGTGTGTTTGTTTCTTTTTTTGTTTGGTGTGAATTATGAGTATTTTCATAGGCATATCAATGTCAATGAAAACATATGGGTGACTCCATTTCCTAATGGAAGAAGAAGGCAATTGGTCCTTAGCATAGCAAGCATGTTATCCCTAAAAATCATAAAAATGTTGACCAAATTTTACCGTAGGTTGAATTGGGTCAATCCCTACATGTTCAAACTTTCATAAGGTATCATAGGTTTGAAAATGGTCACCATGGTCCTAAATGAGGTCAAGTCACACCTTTTAGTGTCATAAAATATGTTTTAGCCTTTGTCACTTATGTCATTTTTCTTAATGTCCTTTTATGCCACCTTTTGGTCATTTTAATCAAATATATGATTTCTCATCCAAAAGACAAATGTCAAGAAGTAGGATAACATGTTTCATGTCATATAATGTTAGAGGAAGGATTTGAAATTGAAATGTTTCAAGTTTAACATAAAAATAAGATCACCTATAAAAAAGGTTAGTTTCAAGTAGTTATACGGATTGGGGTGACTCATCTATAGGTGTAATTACTTTAGGAAGGTGCCATGTTATCTACATAGGTCATTTTTAGGCTTAGATGGCTTCAACATATCCAAAATTGGTGAAAACTAGTTTGTCTCTCCTATCTCTCCCTTGGATAACTCAGAAAGGGTCAATAATTTTCATTTGGTACAGATAGGAGAAGAGGAGTTGGAGTGAGTACACATGGTGGATGTTAGGGATCCCTATAAGCTTCCATTTCATGGTCATAGTTTCAATATTGGTGGCCTATGATGAATGAATAATCATTAATATTGTTAGTACCTTCAAACTACCTATACAACCCAAATTGCTCAATTTTTCTCATCTAGTTATATTTTGGAATTTTTTTTATGTGAACCAAGTGATGTACGTGGGATTGTAGAGCATATCTACCCATTTCATGTTAACTTCAATTTGGTTTTCATGTGTGGACATGGAATGATAGGTAGAACATATCCTTATACTAGAAGTGAATACTAATGGTCTGTAGAATAGTGTTTTGGTAATAATAGAGTTTATATTCATGTGAGTGGCTTCAAGTCAAGAATAACACACTTATTTTCCACCCCTTAGATCATGGTTGGTCATATTCTCGATTGAAGGTTTGTATCGAAGAGCATCATTGATGTAAAGTAAGGTCTAAGACACTTGATACAATCAAACAACCCTAAAATATACACCTATAGGTTGTTACTATAAACCAAGTTATGCCCAGACCTAAAATAAGGACCAAAGAATGTTTGAAAGCATTTGAGCCTATTTTGGCATCTCAAATAAGTTCATGGATCAAGAAAAGATCACTATGTGAGTGGTGAGACCATTACCTATAGTCAAACCTAGATGTAAAGGTGTAGAATTGAATAAAGTTAAAAAATGGGAATGTTTACATTAAATTATCCCAAAAGAGACTTTTCTCCATATAATGTCATCTTATGGTGAAGGTCTATAAGGTCTAGGCAAGCTTAATAGTTTCATTCTTGTAGCCTAGATGGAGAGGTAGCATATTAACATGAGATGAGGTTGTTAGGTCAAGATAAAACTATGCCTAAGTAGGGTTTCAACTTAGTCAAGGTCCTAATGGGATCACTCAAATAACTATAGTATCATTAGGCCAAAATGAGCTTGAAACAATGCAACTTGTAAGTAACACCTAGTGCATTGACAATAAAGGGATGATTGCAAGATCTCAAAATAAAAATGAGTCTATTCAGGTATGAAATGGTTTTAGTGACCCTAGGAGAAATTTAATGTTTGAAGTATAGTGATGAGACATGTATCACCACTTACATAAATCCCTTAATTCCCCTAATTTCCACCTATAGTTTGACTTAGGAGACATATTGGCCTAAGCTAATGAAGGATGTAGGTTTGGTTGATAGACAAAGGTGAAAGATGGAGATGACCATGTATAAATCACTCTCACAATGATAATATCAAATTTCCATGTGATTCCCAAAGGCAAGGATGAATAGAGATAGTAATAGCTAAAGGTTCTTAACTCAACCAAAACCTTGCACATAGTCATAAGCCTAGAAGCTAGTCTTGATAATTTGAAGTATTAAGGCCTCCAGAAGCATGTTAAAAGTTTTAAACTTGGTATAAAATGTCAGCATGACCTGACCAAGACCTTCATGGTCTCATTTAGGTCATACTAATAGGGTAATTGTTCACTTTTTTGTCTTAGACTCGAGGCACTCCACAAGCAATACAACTTGTAGACCTAGTGCATTGATAATGAAAATATGAATGGAAGAGTTTTGAGTGATAATGGGATGATGTGTAGAATGTAAATAGAGGTAAATGAGTGTTGAAGATATCTTAAAGCCACTGTGGCCACTCATAGGTCGTTACATACTCAAAAAACCTAGTCTATGCCTTTGAGGCTTAAAATTGGACATGAACCTCATGGCTTCAAATGACACTCCTAAAGAGTGGAGGCCTGATAATACTTAGTGTTTTACATAAAATAACTCAAATTGGCCATTTTCCTCATTTTGTCTTAGGGGTGTCAAGAATGCAACCTAGATACTTAAGAGACAACTTCTTTCACTCCCATATGTATGAACGAGATGTATGGGGTCTCAAACACTTATGGATAATTGAGGGAGGCTATGAAATTGAAACTAGTGGAATTAGTTTGAGGGTTAAGGGATTAACCTTTATGAATCATTGTTAAGAACCTAAATGACCTAAAACCCTCATAAAATACAAATGAGAAAGATATGAAGAGAAATGAATCCATAAGGGGTAAATTATCGTAGAAGATGATTTGGACCTACTTGGCACTCTCTCAATCTCCCTGTCACTCATGTTTTAAATGCCATCACTTATATAGATGAATCAAATTTTGTGTTTTTCTATAGGATTTGAGGTAATTTTAAGGTGCAAATGGGAATAAATAGGTAAAATCCTTAGTGGAAGGTTGTGTAAATGTATTATAACTCCTCAAACCCCATTCTCACCCTAGTTATGCATGGAGACCCCTATGTTAAGATGGTTATTGTAGGTAGTCCTAGATAGAATAGTGAGATTCAAGGTGACTATCAAGTTGATTATGTGAAGTATGATTTTGAGTCTTATTAAGGCCTATATGATATAATAGAAGACAAAGATTTTATAATTATGTGCCTTACATTACTACAATGAATCTCCTTGAGTCTGTGCAAGTCACCTAAGTGACGAGTGTGATATTTTAAGCCTAGAGGGATATTGAGTAGTTATAAAGAAGTGAACAACAAGTGGAAAAGAGAAAATAATCAGTTAAGGGGTGTATAATGATCTAAAAAAATCACATTTCCACATTTTAAAGTCAGTGCATATGTGTCAGTGACTTCCAAGGCAGTTCTAGATAGTTAAGTGGACTCTTCATTAAGAAGGTTAGTTTCAAGAAGGACAATAAAGTATCTCTATGCCAACTTCAATAAGATGTCATGTTTTAGATAGACACTTTTATAAGAGAACCTCATGATCTATTCTCTGACTCCTCTTGCATTTTAACTTTTCTTCAAGACTTGACACTTGGCATTGTGACTCTTCAACTCACTCTTTCTCTCTTTTCTTCCATTGTTCTATATATTGAAGCCATTTTGGCATTGTAAACTATCTATAATTGGTATGGAAAAGCCCTATTAGTTTGACATCTTAATTTGAATTTGAATAAATTTCTTAAGTTGGTTTAGTATCTAAAATATCTTTCTCAAGTATGTCAATTAATCTATTTAGATGACAAGTGATGATTGTTTCTCCTTGATTCCTTGCTCTTGTATGCATTATGTGAGTAATACTTATTCTAATAGATCTCATGAAGTTTAAATATTTTTTAGGTATTTTTGAAGTGTGAAGAGAGATTATTAGTTTCTAAGATTAAACCTCCTATTCACCTACCTTTGGAATGAATGGCAATCTGCCTCCAGTACAAACACTTATACTATAAGAACCTTGAGTTGAGATCAATTTTGGTAATATACCTTCATAGTGAAAGTTTCAAGTATATTTTTGGAGATATCCTTGGTGTATCACCTCCATTAGTATAGGTTAATTTCAATTTACTTCTCCCTTTTTCACCCCAACAAATGATTAGTCTAGTGTAGTTGAGATCCTAAACAATTCGAACAAGGGAACTAGCCCATAATCTAGAGATTTATCTCTTGTAACAATATTCCTACACTCAGAGATAGTTCCATGTTATCCCAAAATTGAGAAGGTCTGATTGACTTCTATAGGTTGAAAATTTGGGCTATAAAAACACTCATTAAAATTAACAAGCTCAATAATAAAAAAATATATAATAAACATAATGTAAATAATAAGTCTAAAGCCTGAACATAAGGGACATGTTTGAATGTTATATAATAAAATATTTCACACATAAGGCCAAGGGATACACACAAAGGACATTAATAATGTTGTAAATAAGGGAAACTTTTAAATGTCTCATTAAAAATAGGGCCAAGGGCCATAAGAAATGGACATGTTTGAATGTCATATATACCAAACAATGATCTCATAGAGATGTTCAAGTAATTTTCACACAAGGGAAAATAACCATATGTAATATAAAAACAAAGTATAATCTAATATGTACAAGTAATAACATCAACAAAGCATAAAACTAGAAATATAATCTACAAATTATATGTAATGTGACCATATCTTGGCAAATAACATATTCATGTATATAAATGAAAGATAAAGATGTTAGTGAAATACATATTAAAAAATATATACATCTCAATAGTATAAGTGTTATAGAATGGTAACACCTGTAAATACTATAACCTTTAGATAAGACACCCCTAGTTTACCTCTTTATTTGTTCTATTTTTGGTTCACCTGAGAGGGGTGTATTACCCAGGGAAGTTACTCTTAGCTTACCCTTGATATTGGGGTTATTTAGCTACACAAATGTCCTACCTCTGTAGTTAATGATTTGAAACATTGGACCAATAATAATCAATGAATGATAAAGTATATCTAAGAGCCTAAAAATCATTGAAACCCTTATCTATATCAACCTTTATCCTTGATTTTTACTTGCATTGTATGCTTAGTCATTAGTTCCTTTATACATGCTAAATTAATTTTTAGTTTTTAACATTGTCTTCATTACATTCATTATATTTAAATTCATTGTATATCTCATGGATAGTAAATATATATATATGTTATTAGTATTCATACCCTTGATGAAATAATTTTTAATCATGTTATGCCTTTTAATTATGATAAAGAGGAATGAAAAAAAAAATAAGCAAAAAAATATGGAAGAAACATATATGGATGATTATGATTTTGATGATGTAACATATAATGCACAATTTTATTTTCATGAATCTTTAGAATATGATTATATTGACCAGATTCACATCTTGACTATTCTTTATAAACAACTCTAGAATATTATTCAAATTCATTTTCTTCCTTACATATTGATCTGGAGAAAAAAATAAAAAACCAATAAAAATAAATTTATGTTCAATAAAGGATTTCTTAATAAAGGCATTTCAAAATATCTCCTATTATTCATCAATACCCCACCCCTTAAATAGAAAAGAATCACCAAAATCCTACACTATCAAGTGGGTAAACTGTCAGCAAGCCACTTAGGCATCCCTCTATTTTTAGGAAAAATGGACTACCTTTTAATTATGATAAAGAGGAATGAACAAAAAAATAAGCAAAAAAATATGGAAGAAACATATATGGATGATTATGATTTTGATGATGTAACATATAATGCACAATTTGATTTTCATGAATCTTTAGAATATGATTATATTAAATTGATTCATGTGTTGACTAATCTTTATAAACAACTATAGAATCTTATTCAAATTCATTTTCTTCCTTGCATATTGATCTAGAGCAAAAAAGAAAAAACCAATAAAAATACATTTTTGTTTAATAAAGGATTTCTTAATAAAGGCATTTCAAAAGAGCTCCATGTTCTTCATCAATACCCCACCCCTTCAGCAGAAAAGAATCACCAAAATCCTACACTATCAAGTGGGCAAACTACCAACAAGCCACTTAGGCATCCCTCTAGTTGTAGGAAAAATGGACTGCCTTTTAATTATGATAAAGAGGAATGAACAAAAAAAATAAGCAAAAAAATACGGAAGAAACATATATGGATGATTATGATTTTGATGAAGTATCATATAATGTACAATTTGATTTTCATGAATCTTTAAAATATGATTATATTGAACTGATTCACATCTTGACTACTCTTTATAAACAATTCTAGAACATTATTCAAATTCATTTTCTTCCTTGCATATTGATCTAGAAGAAAAAATAAAAAACCAATAAAAATGAATTTATGTTCAGTAAAGGATTTTTTAATAAAGGCATTTCAAAAGAGCTCCCTATTCTTCATCAATACCCCACCCCTTTAGGAGAAAATAATTGGCCAAATCCTACACTATCAAGTGGGCAAGCTACTGACAAGCCACTTAGGCATCCCTCTATTTGAAATGAAAATGAACTCTCAAATTTAGATAACCTTAATTTATCGCATCCAAAGAAAATTAGTGGGATAGAAAGGACACCTTCTTACCTAGATAGGGAAATACCAACTCCTTAAGGCCTCAATTCAAAGCATTCTTATATACCAAATGTCTGTATTTATAATGTCACCCAATATTGCCTCTAAAATTAAAAAAATCCAAAAAATGTTCTTGTGCAGGGGCACTAAATAAAGATTTATATATAATGTTATTGCATGGGAAAAAGTTTGTCTTCAAAAGCTAATGAAGGTCTTGTCCAGAGAAGCATCAAATCCATGAATAGAGCCCTATTGGAAAAAATGGGCTGGCACCTGATGAAAGAAAATGGGAAATGGGAAATAACCATATAATTTAAATACATGAAAGGAGTGGAAGAGGATGAATTCTTGTGGGAAGAAGGCCCTACTGATGGATCCACCTTTTAGAAAGCCATAACTAGCTACAAGGACCTCTTAAAGAAAGGCATCTTAGGAAAACTTGGTAATGGCAAGAAAATTGACTTTTGAGAAGACACCTGGTTATCTCTCACCCCTCTCTCCATTCAAGGGATTTAGGTTGGGTGGTATATATATTTAAAGTAAATATGGGATCTAAGATCAAAGATTATTGGGAAATTAAGGATGGCACAAAATGATGGAAAGTATTCCCCAATGATGATCTACCACTAGAATAATCTTAGGATATTTAGAACCTTAATCTGACATTAAGATAGGTCCACATCCCCTCCATCTAGAAGGAAGATCATTTTATTTGATAGGTGGAAGATAATGACTCCTACTCGATGGCCTTAGGTCATGCCATTGGCCTCAATTTGGAAAGTGAATGGAGTCTCTAGAAAAAAATTTAGGTAAAGCATCTGACTTCCAAAGTTAATTTCTTTTTTGTATTGTGGCATATAATAAAATTATGATAGTGGACAACCTAGCCAAAAAGAGGCTGATTTTCCCCAATAAGTGCCCAATTTGTCAAAGTGTAGAAGATTTTGTTCACCATCTTTTCCTTGAATGCCCCTTCAGCTTGACTCTATTTAACTGGTTGCTAAATTATCTTAACCTAGCCTGGGTCAAACCAAAAAATGTCCTGGACCTTATTTTAAAATGAAATTCTCCCTATAATCTCCCTTCCCTCATCTTATTTTGGTGTCTTTCCCTCCCCCATTAGTTTTGGTGTGTATGGAAAAATCACATGATGGTCTCTTCCTCAACAAAAGATACTAGTCAAAAGGCATCTTCCCCCACCTCTGCCAAACCATTTCAAAAAACTTGAAAGCTTCCCCCTAACCAAAGACAAAGATCCCACCCATCCCTTAGCCTTTCTTATCCTAGAAAATTGAGACATTACATAGGTATTATGTTCTCCCTCAAAATATTTAATCTACAATCACACTAAATGGAAGGCTCCTTTGGAAGGCTGGGTGAAACTAAAATTTGATGGTGCCTCTAAAGGCAACCCAAGTCTTACAAGGGGAGGAGTTATAATGAATTATAAAGGGGATATGTTGGTTATGTATGTGGGTCCCATGAGAACCTAAAAAAACCACCTAGCAGAGGCTAAGGTAGCCCTTTGGGGTATACATTTGGCACCAAGCATCAACCATAATAGGATCATTATGGAGGGAGATTCACTAAATATTCTAAACACCTTGGAGGGGAAAATAACACCCTCCCACACCATCTAGAACATAATTTATAATTCCAAGCATTTATTAAAGGTCATGTCTCATTTTCAACTTATACACACCTACAGGGAAGGAAATGAGGTGGCTGACCTCTTCGCTAGTAATGGAGTTGAACTCCACCTTTTAACCAACTATCATGATGCAAGCAACATCGGTACTAATGTCCTTAATGAAATATGAGCTAAAGGTACTGATGAAAGTTAAAAACATAATTTATTTGCATGTGTATGACCTCATCCTAAAGGGGTAGATATTAATTAGGCTGATCCATAATTATTCTAAAAGAAGGGGACTTAATTATTTTTACAAACCTTTAGCAGGATTCCAAAACTATTATTCTTACTTTTTTCAAATATTTCCCATCCAAAAACTTTATTTTACCTGCTTTGACTCTATGCCCATAGTCTCCATGGGTGGAAACAAGGATAGATTGGAACACATATACTGTAAGGATGTCCATGAACATTAAAAAGTATGGAAGAAGTTAAAAAAGGAGGGACTCACTAAGTTCATAGAACAAGCAAAAAGTGACCATTCATGGCATCACAATCAATGTTTTAGAGGAGTTCATTGACAAAGCAATGGGTATGTCATGTGTAATCACTAAGGCATTCAAAGATCTAAAAAAACAAGAGTTACTGTAACATTTTTTAGGATGAATGACTTTTTTTAGATGGACAAAAAAGGCTTCCCATGGGCTGATCTCCCATGTTATTGGCCTGAGATTTGCCTTAAAATCATGCATTACATGATGTTTGAAGGTAAATATACTCTTATATTTTCCCACCACTTTTTTATACTTAATCATCTTATTGGATACAAAATATTCTACCTTACTTTTTGTTAAAGTCCCTCAAGAGCATCGTCTTACTATATCAAGTGAATGAGACCAATCCCATCCTCCACCAAGGTTTGATTCTCCTTTTGATCAAGCATGGCCAAGTAATTTATGGCTAGGAGGTTCCCCCTTAGGGGTTCCTTCTCTAGAGAGGACTCGTAGGAGGACTCCTTGGTAGAGGATCCCACTATCCTTCTAATCACACCCCCAAGAGATCTTATCAAATTCCCCCCTGATGACCTCCCCCTTAAGTTGTTTATCCCCAAAATGAAACCTATCTCACTTGAAGTGGGTAATCTTGATCCAAATGGATCCATGTACCATTCTATTTTACAAAAGTCTTCAAATTCAGTTTAAATCATATGCACATTGTAGTACTCATCGAGAGCTTTTTGATGCTATTTGCAGTTTGCAAAACGGACACCATATGCAAAAGTTATAGGCTACTAAAGTTTTGGTTTGATAGGTAAAAATTTGGTATCAAAAATGACGTGGCACAGTTGCGGAATGCCAATTGGACCAATCTCCATTTGACACGTGGCAAATAATTAGGGGGCAAAAATTTGGTTAGATGATATTTATCACATGTTATTTGAAATTTTCAAGCATGCCACGCCACCTTGCCATGCCTATCACAACACCCAAGGAAATTTCAAAGTCCAAGGTGCCAAAAAGGAAGGAAGAAGAATTCAAAGCATTCAAACTTCATGCTTGACACCTAGGAAGGAGACCCTGAGCGCGCCTATGGAGGAAGGATGCCCTTGACCACTTCCCTAGGTGCCTAGAAAGGAGGAGGGACTTTTGAACTTGAGACCTGGCACCTAAAAGGCTAAGGTCTTGACCGCTTCAGCCACATTGGCTAAAACATTATAAAAGGGAGTTATTTTTACTTGTATTGACATGGATTTTTGACTGTGTAAAGAGAATTAAGAGGATTAGAGCCTTGTTTTTGCCTTGTACGGCCTTGGGCTTTTGTTTTTAGGTCGAGGAATATTTGCAAGCATATAAAGATCAGAGAAGGCGAAATTGAAGATTTGTAAAGGTTTTGAAGCCATTTGTTTCAGAAATTTAATATAATGGTCCTCACCATTAGGTGGACCCAGAGATGTAGGCTATTGAAGCTGAACTCCATTATCAACTTGTTGGTGTTATCTTTGATTTTCTTTTATTATTATTGCATTATAATCTTCATTTTAATTCTGATTTTACTTTCTTTATGCAAATTAAACACAAGAAAGTGAAAATTTGAAGGATCTCATAAACATAAACAAGTGATTTTTGAATGTAATACACTTATATTTTTTAGTTTATAGATCAGATTTTTGGTATCAGAGTGGCTGTTATTTAACAGTGATTGCTAGTGTATGTTGACAAGGTCTAAATCCCAAAAGGGTGAAGGAAAACTCATTGAGTATAATCTAGAGATTGGTTCAAGGCATACTTCAAGGATGGCTGAAGAAGAGATGGAATCTGAACAAGCTTTCCGCCGAGCTTTCATGGACATGAGAAGCATGGTTGAGGAACTATACCATGAAAAATAAAGGAAATCCAAGAATGAAAAAGAAGGTGATTCACGAGAATCAAAAGGTAAAGAAACCAAAAAACCTTCTCCATCAGATGATGGTAAAAAAATTGTGGATTCTCTCCCTTCACTAAAATTGGATATTAAGTTTGAATTACCAATGTTTAATGGTGAAGTTAATGCCAAAAAGTTGGATAATTGGGTCAAGCAGATTGAAGTTTATTGTAGGGTCCAAAAGATTTTAGGGGATGAGTCAAAAATTCATTTGACTACTCTTTGTATGGGAGGTACAACTCTCATTGGTGGGAGAGTAAGTTGAAGGAAGCTAAGGTTCAAAAAGGTAACTCGATTTCTAATTGGAATGAATTTATTGAAGAAATCAGAAATCAATTCTATCCTTTAGGCTATATGCAACAAGCCATGATGGATTGGCAAAGTTTCAAACAAGGAAAAGGCCAAAGTGTTCAAGATTATACACAAGATTTTAGGAAAAAAGCTTTAATTTTGAATGTTCCTCTATACACACAAGAAACACTTCTAAAATATATAGGTGGGTTGCATAATTACTTAAGACATATGATTCTTATGTTCAATCCCACTAATTTAGATGCAGTGTGTGTTCAAGCCACTCATTTAGAGGCTAGAGGAAAACAATCAAAAGAATCTTTTCCTAAAGTAAAAATTAAGCAATCTAATGTTAAGCATTCCAAAGGGGAAAGTTCATCAAGAAAGGGTAAACAGAAATCCACTTATACTGTTAAAAAAGAAGAAGAAGGAAAACCATTTTGTAATCATTGCAAGAAAAATCATGATGAGTCTAAGTGTTGGAAATTACATCCTGAGTTAAGGCCTAAGAAGTATCAAAAGAAAGAAAATAAGGCTAATGTTATGATTCAGGACTTAGGATCAGATTTAGCTGATGAAACTAAGATCATAGCTATGGGTTTACATAATGATTTTTCTCTTTCAGTTTCTAGCACTAAGTCATCAAATGATGCATCTTCTTCTAGACAGAATTCTATGCATGTTGATAAGAAAAGAAATGAATTGTTACACATTAGAGTTGTTTCAAAGCATACTAAGATTGACACTCTATTTGATAGTGGTTCACAAGAAAATTTAATTTTTGAAGAGGTTGTTAAGAAGCTAGGCTTACAAACCAATCCCCATCTGAAGCCTTACCCACTAGGTTGGGTGTGTGACAATGCAAAGCTACAAGTCTCACAAACTTGAAGGCTAAGGTTTTCCATCACATCCAAGTTTGTAGATGAGGTTGAGTTGGATGTTTTTCCATTGGACATATGTGGGATTGTTTTGGGAAGCCCATATCTTTATGATAGAAAATCAATATTCTATAGAGAGGAGAATAAGTACTTGCTTGTTAAGGATGGCAATGAATATATAGTTAGAGCACATCACATTAGAACAAGTCTTTCCTTGGTTACAGTGGGGCAAATGAAAAGACTAGTTAATTCAAACAAGACTTTTTGTCTCATGTTGATTAAGTCTAAGGAAAAAGAATATTCTCAAGCTTTGGAAAAGTGTGATCCTAGACACAAGAATGAATTGGTTGAAATCATTTCTACTTATGATGATGTATTTCATGATCCTAAGGGCTTACCTCCTAAAAGGGGATTTCAACATGAAATTTAGCTATTGCAGGATTCTCCTCTCCCTAACATTGGCATGTACAGGTTATCAATGGTGGAAAATGAGGAAATCAAGAAATAGGTAATGGATCTATTGGATAGAGGTGTTATTAGTCCAAGTTCATCTCCTATTGGTTCGCCAATTATTTTGGTGCCAAAGAAAGATGGCACTTGGCGAATGTGTGTTGATTTTCGTGCTTTAAACAAAATTACTATTAAGAATAGTTACCCTCTTCCTCATATAGATGATTTGTTGGATCAATTAAAACATGTTATTTATTTCACTAAGCTAGATTTGAGAAGTGGATATCATCAAGTAAGAATTAATGAAGGTGATGTATGGAAAACTGCCTTTAAGACAAAATAGGGATTGTTTAAATGGCTTGTTATGCCTTTCGGGTTGTGTAATGCCCCGGCTACATTCATGAGATTGATGAATGATGTTTTTAGACAGTTCTTTGATGATTTTGTTATAGTTTACTTAGATGATATATTGATTTTCAACAAGTCATGGGAAGAGCATGTGATCCACATTAAGAAAGTCATGGATGCATTACAAAGGGAAAAACTCTATCTTAAAATGTCAAAATGTGAATTTGGCAAGACCTCTTTGATATACTTGGGTTACATTGTAGGACATGGTAAATTGAAAATTGATCCTGCAAAAGTGGCAGTCATTGTTAATTGGCCTACACCCACTAACACAACTGAGGTTAGGAGTTTTCTTGGTGCAGTACAGTTTTGGAGGAAGTTTATTGCTAAATTTTCATATATTGCATTACCTTTGCATTCTTTGACAAGTGTGAAACAAGTCTTTCAGTGGGGAGGCAAACATCAAAAAGCCTTCAATACTTTGAAAGAAAAGATAAGTATTACTCCGGTCTTGGCACTTCCTGATATACAAAAACCATTTGAGATTGAGACGGATGCAAGTGAGTATGCTATGGGAGCTATTTTAATGCAAGGTAAGAAACCAATTTGTTATCATTCTGAAACCTTTACAAGTGCAGAAAGAAAATATCCAACTTATGATAAGGAATTGTATACATTGGTTCAAAGTGTTACAAAATGGAAACATTAATTAATGGGCAAAGAAACAATAATACATACAGATCATCAGCCCTTACAGTATCTCCAATCACAAACTAAGCTACAACAGTCTAGACATTTTCATTGGATGGGTTTCTTACAACAATTTCATCTTGTGATCAAGTATAAAAAAGGAATTCAGAATAAGGTTGCAGATATGTTATCTAGGCCTCTTATGGTTGTTGCATTTATTCTTTTACAACATGGTTCTTTGTCTCATGAAAGTTATAAAGAACAATATGTGAATGATCTTGATTTTCAGGATGTTTATAAAGACTTGATGAGTAGTAGACAAGTAGAAGAATTGGACTATCATGTGCACAATGATCTTTTGTATCATTTGGGTAAACTATGTATTCTTCAAAATGAGAGGGTGCACATGATTATAGAAGCACATACTTCTCTTATTTATGGTCATTTTGGAGTTGCTAAAATAGTTGCACATTTGAAAATGTATTATTATTGGCCTCGTATGTAGGAAAATGTTGCTAAATATATAAGGGGATGTACTCTTTGTGCCACAAGTAAACCTAGTAATAGGAAATTGGGACTTTACACTCCTCTACCTGTTCCTACTCGCCCTTGGGAAAGTATCTCTATGGATTTTGTGGGGGGATTGCCTATGACACAAAGAAAACATGACTATTTATACGTGGTTGTGGATAGATTTAGAAAAATGTGTGTTTTGATTCCTTGCACTAAGTAGATTACTGGCGAAGGCACTACATATTTGTTCTTTAAACATGTATGGGTTCATTTTGGTTTGCCTACTTCAATTATTTCTGATCGGGATTCTCAATTTATTGGGGAGTTGTGGTCAACTTTGTGGGGACTAATGGACACTAAATTAAAAAAAAGCACTGCATTTCATCCACAAACCGACGGACAAATAGAGGTTGTGAACTACACTGTGGTACATTTGCTTAGGGGTTATAGCAATAAAAATCCAAAGTTATGGGATGAACAATTGTGTTACATACAACATGCATATAACCAGGCACTTCATTCTTCTACTATGAAATCTCCATTTGATGTTTGTTATGGATACTTGCCTAAATCTCCTCTAGATGTTTGCTATGGATAGGATATAGCTGTTGGTGAACCAAAAGAAGCCATTCAATCCAAGAAGTTCATTGAACAAATACAGCTCATTCATCAGACTGTTCATACTCAATTAGAGAAAAGTCAAGCCAAGTACAAAGCTAGGCATGACAAACATCGTATTGATCACCAATTTGTTGTAGGTGATATGGTATGGCTTCACATTAGTAAGGAAAGATTGATAGGTGAAGGTAAAAAGTTGAAACCAATATGATATGGTCCTTTTCAAATAATGAAAAAAATTGGCATAAATGCTTTCCGATTAGATTTACCATCTTACATGTAGATTTATTCAGTTGTAAATGTGGAAAATTTAAAATTGTATGATCCTCCAATGATCATTGATCATGATGAAAGTGTATCCATTCCTTTTGTTGATGATTTTTCTCCTGAATATCTAACAGAATTGTAGGAAGATACTATACTTGACAGGAATATGCAGACTTCGTGAAGAGGTAATGTTGAATATCTTCATGTTGGTCTCAAAGGGATGCACCCAAGCAAGGCTAGATGGATGGAAGTCGAAAAGGTGAGGGAAAAATACCCTCACCTCATTACCAATTAATTTTAACTTTCAGAGGTCCAAAAGTTCCCAGTGGGGAGGAATGATCCAAATGGATCTATGTACCATTCTATTTTTCAAAAGTCTTCAAATTTAGTTCAAATCATTTGCACATTGTGTTACTCATCGAGAGCTTTTTGACGCTTTTCACGGTTTGCAAAACGGACACCGTATGCAAAAGTTATAGGCTGCTGAAGTTTTGATTCGACAGGTAAAAATTTGGTGTCAAAAATGACGTGGCACAGTTGCGGAATGCCAAGCGGACCAATCTCCATTTGACACGTGGCAAATAATTAGGGGGCAAAAATTTGGATAGGTGTTATTTATCACATGTTATTTGAAATTTTCAAGCATGCCACGCCACCTTGCCATGCCTATCACGCCACCCAATGAAATTTCAAAGTCCAAGGCACTAAAAAGGAGGGAAGAAGAAGTCAAAGCATTCAAACTACATGCTTGGCACCTAGGAAGGAGACCCTGAGCGCGCCTATGGAGGAAGGACACCCTTGACTGCTTTCCTAGGCACCTAGAAAGGAGGAGGGAGTTTTGAATTTGAGACCTGGCACCTAAAAGGCTAAGGTCTTGACCGCTTCAGCCACAGTGGCTGAAACATTATAAAAGGGAGTTATTTTTACTTGTATTGACACGGATTTCTGACTATGTAAAGAGAATTAAGAGGATTAGAGCCTTGTTTTTGCCTTGTACGGCCTTGGGCTTTTGTTTTTAGGTCAAGGAGGAATATTTTCAGGCATATAAAGATTAGAGAAGGTGAAATTGTATATTTGTAAATGTTTTGAAGCCATTTGTTGCAGCATTTTAATAGAATGGTCCTCACCATTGGGTGGACTCAGAGATGTAGGCTATTGAAGCCGAACTCCATTATCAACTTGCTGGTGTTATCTTTGATTTTCTCTGATTATTATTGCATTCTAATCTTCATTTTAATTCTGATTTTACTTTCTTTATACAAATTAAACATAAGAAAGTGAAAATTTGAAGTATCTCATAAACATGAACACGTGATTTTTGAATGTAATACACTTGTATTTTTCAGTTTATAGAACAACTCTAGTGAAGATAACATGGAAAGAGAAATCCATTTTGATTGATGAGATGGAAAGGAAAAAATTATAGTTGGAAAAATTTAATTTTAAGGTCCAATAAGTAGGGTTGTTTCTTTCCAAACTAATTCAAGACTGAAACTCTTTGCACAGACAGGCTGAAGCCACAGTCTAGGATTTTGTTCAATCTACCTAGCCCACTCAGTCTCCTTCCATTCAATCACCTAAGGTTTTAAGATACCCCCTTAGGGATCCCCCAAGGGGGTCCCCCCTAAGTAGTCCCCCATGTAGGTTAAAGGTAAAAATCATCCCCGTATGATCTTCCTTAATGAAGCTAATGAAGGCCCTAGGAACTGCACTCAAGTAAAGATTTTCAAGGAAAAATAGATCATTCTAATGAAGGACCCTAAAGATGCTAAAGACCCACATGAGGGAATTTTCTCCTAAATATTTTATGGTATCCTATTTTTTGCTCTTGTTTTAATACTATATCTTTTTTATTTTTGGCTCCTCAACCCTGTTTATGGCCTGTTAATACTTTTGTAATGCATTTTGGTGGTTCCAAGTCCCTGTAAAAACCTAGATTTTACCTCATCAAATAAAAAATAATTTTATAATCTCTTCTCCTTTAAAAATAATGGATATTGAGCCTAAATTTCATAACTCTCCTCCCTTGTCAACCCATGAAAATGAACCTTATTTCTCTTCCCTTAGCACATCACAAGTTACAATTGAAAATAATGTTACTCCTACCACATTTTTAAATTTTTATCCTTCTCCATCATAATTTTTTTATTCTCATGATTTTTATCTTGCACCACAATGTCATAATATTATCTTAGATTCATCACATGGTGAAATGCATCCAATACTAGTGCACATTCTTTTAATATTATTGATCAACAAGAAGAAACTAATTCATGCATAATTAATGAATCTCATAATAAGAGCCCACCCCATCCTATCCCATAACTCCTCTTAATGGTGGTTATATTAACTCAAATATACCTATGGATTATTCTTATGAACCCATTCAATATCAATTCACCATTATGCAAAATTAAATTAAAAAAATCAAGTTTAAAGATCACATCTCTTGAAAATAAAAATAAGCTTACCAAAAATCTAGAGTATGCCACTATTAATCATATATCTATATATTCATATAACTATAATGGGACTCATACATAACATACATATACACTTTATGTTTAAAAAAGTATAAATGATCATATTTATCATCTAAATCTGTTGGTAGAACACCTGTCTATCAAATATGTGTAATCTATGAAATATTAAGACCTATAAATTATTAGTTTTTATTATACGGGATAAAACATAATATGTTTGGTTTAAAAATTAAATTAATTACATCTTTGAATTCCCTTAAAAAAATTAGACAATTTCAAAAAAATTGGCACGCCATTTTGATGTCATATGCAAAAGTTATGGTTGTTTTAAATTGATCGACTTAAGCTTCAGGATCTCTTGGGAGCTGACTATTCAACTCTAGAGCTAGGACAATTGAATCTAGAGTTAGATGAGACCATGAAAATTTGGAGAATTTTAGATTCTTATTGGCTCAATTCAGTTTTGGGGTGGATTCTAAGCATATGGGAGGTTAAATTGAGATATTAGAAGGTACATTATGAGGGAGAAAATGGAAGAGAACAAAGTAGAAGGAAACAAAGCATTAAATCCTAGAATTCAAGTGGATGCAATTAAGGAATGCATTAAATTGTTCCTTCATAAAATAATTGTTTCTATGTGTGTGAATGATTTGAATACTACATAGTTGAGAAATTTTTGTTCAGTATTTATTACTTAAGAGACAAGTCTTCCAAACATTGCAAAGATCCTTACGAGTTTGGGAGCCATAAGGTTGGTTTTTCCTTGTAATCCCAAGAAGGTAGAAATATTGTAAACTATAGTATATTATGGAGATGAGGAAGCATGGATTCAAACTTTATGGAGTTTTTATCATATTGATTTTCCCTAGGTTATGTCTTATATTATCTCTCTTTGTTGATGTGTTTATTTCATATGCTTGCACATTTACATTCATTGCAGTTAGCATAATACAATAAACACATAATAAGATCAAGATTCATTTATAAAAATCATAGTACTTATTTATTAAAGGTTAAATATCTTCACATCTATTATTATGCTTCTATGTAAGCATTTTAATTATAATCATGGAGTAGTAGCATGTTTAGAGTGTGGAGGAATGTATGAAATAGATGTAGGATGTGAAGGGATGCATACTATTTTTTTTGATGTATATGATGGTCACTAGAGATGGAATACATATTCAAAAAAAAAATTAGGTGTTTTTCTATGGCATAGAAATTAAGAGCATCATAATCTTTAAAATAATTTGTATTGGTGAAATTATGAGTGGAATATCCACCTAGTTTACATATCATTAAAAAATGCTAATAAGATTCAAAGTGAGAATCTAAGAGAAATAATTCCAAATAAGTTTATTACATTACCTTTTATGCATCGTATAAAAATAAGAAAATATTATTGTGCATTTCATAGATTTTATGGGCATCATAGAAATAATTGTTGGGATTTAAATCATAAAATATGAAGTCTTATTGATAGTGGTGATCTTATACATGATAAACCTATTAAGTAACCCACTCATATTGAATCTCCTAAAATAAATTTCAATAAAATAAAATAAAATGGATACCAAAAGATAATTCAAAACAAGAAAATATTCATCTAGAGCAAGCAAGTCACAAAAAGAAAATTTACCAAAATAAAAGTTTCAAGAAAAAAATCAAGATAAGAAAAAAACCTCCTTTTTCAAAAGTGTTTTCATGAATAAATATCCAAATAAAAATATTCCTAAAAATTAATATGATATAAATATGGTTGCTAAATAATCAAGCATTCATCTAATTCAGGCGTAGATAAAAAATACAAAATTAAAACACTATCTAATTATCATCCTAATGTTCAACCAATCACACATGATCATTCTCTAATTCAAGATAAGATGCAATCTCCTAACATTGATACTCCAATATATGGTGAATTAATTTCACATATACAAATACAAATGATAATCAAAATGGCATCTTAAAATCTCAAGCACAACATAATAAGTTAACTTTCTCCTATGCTAGTTATTACATTGATAATTATGATCCTAATACTATAGAAGATTTATATGATAGTGATTCAGACGCATAGATAGTTTTTAATTATTTTTCTTCACAAAAAGTATTTCCTTAACATCATATATATGAGTACATCTATTCTCATCCTTCCCATATTTATATAAACATCCTTTTGATATGATCCGTGGGCTATAATATCCCCTACTTGTACATAGATTCTTTGATATTTCCTTTTGTTTCTTATTTATTCTATCCCTTGGTTCTATCTTTCATTTTAACAACCCTAGTTAATTATATTACTAAGCTTCCAATGAAAATCCTTCATGGAAACTCATTTACTAATTATTGCACATTTATAGATGATCTAGCTCTCATTTCAACTTTTATGCTCACATCTACCTACTTTTACATGAATTTACATGGCCATGCTTTCCATCTTTGTAACAATACATATACACTGGGGGAATTTTGCATGCCTTTCTCCTTTATACGCTTTACTTAAGCACATTGTTGAGGTTTATTCAAATCTTTCCACAATTCTTATAGTTTTGAAACCATGTTTATTTTTATTTTCATAGATATGTCCATTTTTAGTTATGCATGATTATTTTTTCAAATATTTAAAATTACAAAAACATTCAAAATAATTATATAAAATAAAAAAATTAGGACCTTTAGGCATATTTTTATGTTTTTTGATGTCTTTGCTTATGTCATATATATTTATATTTTAGTACATATCATATTTTGATTACATTATGCTTCTCATACGATATATAAGTGTGAAACATGATAAATTTCAAAGTGCAAAGCAACCTTAATACACAAAAATATATTCTAATAAAAAAATTATATACAGTCAATATGGACAAATTAGCACTAGGAAGACAATGCCACACTATGCACCTATCCCCTACTGTGAACCCATTCCTATACATCTTCACTCTCTATTTTCAACTACAACATAGTCAAAGGGACTTCTTAAACAATTTTTGAACATAAAAAAAAATCACATTTAGATATCAGTCAAGTTTCAAGAAAATGCATACTTTTACATGATTTTGATGTTGGGAAAGCCTTTCCTTCAACCACCTTTCATAGTTCTGGGCATCACATTATTATGTAAAAACACCTTACATGTTTTACAACCTCTTTTGTATGTTTATCTATAACCCAAACAAGAATTTTAATATTTCATTCTATCTTCACACATGTCTTGGTGGATATGCTACTTGTTGAACTAAAATATAGATACACATGCTTAACCCATTCTAGATTTATTTTTTTAATTTTGTTCTCATATGATTATTTCAATTTCATAACATGATTCAAACTTTTTTTCTTATTGTATGCAGCCCTTATACTTGTGTATGTTTAAAATACACCTTACGTGTATGGCACACTCATGCCTTTTGTGTGTGGCCTTGGGGTCTCCCATGATTTTGGGACATTTTAATGTCTATTATATTCAACCTTTGGGATCAATATGTGACATCTATGAAAATATGTTTCACTCTTTGTGACATCTTACATGTCCCTTGTATGTGCCTCTAGGCCTTCTTGCATGAAAATTATGTGATTTTTCTTACATGTTAGCTATTTGAAAAATATGGTGCCATGATTTTTATCATGCACTAGGCCATGACACATATCATGCACATACTATCTATGTGATTCAATGTTTCAAATTTTAAACATAATATGTTTACAATACATATGCAATAAATCACAATTTTTTCATGCTTCATTCATTCATACAATGCTTTATCAAACATACATGATGAAAAACAAATAGATAATTTTTTCAAATGTTTCTATGTTACATCTATTATATTTTAATACAAATTCAATATATGAAAATTCTATTACATGATACTTGAGCATGAACACACTCATGTGAAGGTAGTTACAAAACTTCAATAAGTTTTCAAAATATCAATTTGAAACTCTATATAGTACATGGTGAATGATATGCATTCATGTTAAAACTAATAATTTACAAAAATCATTAAAAAATGAATCAAGCGTAAAGTTTCAAAAATTTACTATTTGAATGTAGATACATCTGTAGTGGTATGATTTTTTATTTTCCAAGTGAACCACATTTGATCTTACTTATTTTTGATGTCTTGGTTAAACTTTAGTGAACTATATACTAGTTCCCACCTCTTCACTTTCATTTTATCAAGCAAACCACTTGAGAGATTAGTGAAACTCATTGTTTTGATTACACTTTAGTGAACCACTTTGTTGGTTCCCATATATTTTCAAATCAAGCATATACAATGACTATTTTATCATATATATTTCCAACTCAAGCATATACAATGACTCTAAAAATTGAGACTTGATCACTTTCAATTCAACACTTCTCAACATGCCTCAACAAGGGGGCATGCACATCTTTATAATAAAGATAAAGTGTGTATATATGCTTAGGTATCACATTTATTTTACTATGGTAACTTATAAATCAATATAATAATGGGGAGTATGGGTTAGAAAATGAAATTAAATTAAAAAATGCTTGACAATGCTAGCCCTTGACATCTTTACCTTGTTTAGCCAACTTCCCTTTATGATAATCATTTATCTATATGAAAGCCTTCAAAGTCTTGAAATTACTAAGAAATTCTAGAATTCCCTAATTTATTCTCATTCATCCCTAATCAGTAGATAATTCACTATCATTATATTTTCAAAAGCCTCTATAAATTATGGAAAAGTGTGCATTAGGTAGACAAGGATTCACTACGCACTTGTCCATTAGTGTCGACTTGTCCCATGTGCTCTAATGACTAATTTTTCAAAATGACACAATTCCTAAAGGATTTACCTTGTGTGTAAATAGGTTGATTATAAAAAAAAAAAAAATCTTCCATAATATCACAAAAATTATCTCAATTGAAACTCCTAATTACTTCATCTAGCACTCTCTTACAAAGGAAATTTCAAAAGCATCTATCTATTTAGCAAAGAGCTCTCTTGTAATTCTAATGTAGTAATAGAGTCGTTGTCTAAGTTAACATTATTTTATTATATGTATAAGCCATATTTTATCAATAATTATAATACAATTTATATTTATATTCATATGATATTCTCTAAAGGAAAAACTACATCGGCCTAAGGTTTATTTAGACCATATTGGCAACACCTAGTCAAGAATGTATTTTATGAGGATAGCTCATCCATATCCTGCTTCTTTACTTTTTATCCTATGAATTTGATCTTTTTTATGCACTTATGCAGGATGGGTTTTGATTTTTTAGGTTATCCATTCATCCAAATATACACTTCATAGAATCGAACAAAGGCAAACCAACTCAAATTATTAGATCCAGTGCATAGTCAACATAGACAAAGTTACATTATCAGACAACAATGTACCATGGCCATTTTTTTAATTCATACTTGTCACTAAATATAGTGAGACACTATTTTAAATTTACATTTTTAAAATATATTTTTATAAACTTTTCTATATAGTCACATTATGTGAATGAATAACATAGTTTGAATAACACAATTTGCAAGGACATCTCTCTAATCTTAACATTAGTTGTTATCTTTATTAATTTATAGCTTCTTTTAATTTTTTTATATCAATTTATTTTTATATTAGGGTGTCTTATTTATATTCCTATATTTTATTTCAAGTTTACATTAATTTAGATCTAATTTACATTCACAATTAATTATAAGGTTAAACATCAAGAAGTTATGCACAATCATTTTTTTGTATTTTTTATGATTTGAATGCTTTTGAATTTTTATTATATCTAAAATTGTAAAATTATAATCAATGAGCCCATAAATATGATAATCATAATAATAATATGTAATAATTTGTGGAAGGTTCACCTTTCATGGATGGAAAGTGCATGACTCAAAATCAAAAATGCATTAGTTGTTTTAATCAAACTATGTAGATCACTTCATGTGTAATCTCTTGTGGGAGAAGTAGCTATAAGAGATGTAGAATGGTTTGAAATATAATTAGGATTAATATAATAATGTTCCAAATGTTTTTATTTTTGTATAGAATTATCATATTTGTGTATTAACAATTTATATGATATTGCATGTGATTCTTATTTTTTAAATTGACACATTTTTCAAATCTGGTTTCTTTTATATTGGTTATTTTTGAGGCATTTAGAATTTTTCTTGAATAGAAATATTTTGCATAGGTACACAAATTTTATATGTGTTTTATAATTGAATAGTTATATCAATGAACTATGGTGGTAGATGGGGTGGAGGATTTGCCCTATATTGTAGAGGGTACTCATATTTGAATCCTGAAACTATGATTACTTGGTTGTTGTGAATGTAATTTAGGTATTTGTTTACTATAGAAGGTACAAAAAAAATATTATATAAATATCATGTCAAATACCTCATTTTTTCATATAAATATAAAATTAGAGGATAATAAAGTAGGACCCATTTTAAGAGGCAACACCATATATCTCAAATTTCCCATTGAACGTCTTGACACTTTTATATGTTGCTTGTATGCCATGTTGTGTGTAACCCAATGAATGTATAAATGATATTGTACATGAATTATCACTTGATCCATTATCATATAATAAACTATAAATGGGTTTTTAAATCAATAAATTCTTGTATACATAAGGCATTAAAACTAAAATCATCATCCACTACCTCACTATCATCAAAGGAGATCATAGGATAAGGTTAATTAGTTTAAACATTTATACCAATAATTCCATTTAATGGATGATCATATAAATCAAGAAGTGGATTTGAAATATAGGTATGATACACTAATAAATTATTCATATTTGTATCATGGTTTGAAATTTTATCTTTGGAAATAGTCAATTAGGAATTTTTATTTTTTTGAGGCTTAGTTTCTTCTAAAGGAGTGCCTAGTTCAATGAAATTGTTATTAATAAGATATTTAATAAGTGCTTAAGTTTGAAACATATATTTGACCATTTCATCTATGGTAATCACAATATGAATTTTCATTGAATGATTTACCTTGATGTCTACTCATATCAACCTCTAGTGGCAGAGGATAGTAATGATATTGCACTCAAACAAATTTTGTAACAATTTATGAGGTAGTTACAATAATATATAAAATTACCTTCTTGGTTGATCTAGATTTTTTTTAGAATCTTGATAAATAATATTAAATATGATATTTGCATCAAATTTAGTATCTTTTGGTTTAGCCTTGTAAGATGGTTTTCTTAAAAACTTCATTGTGGAATTTGAAGTAGAAGCAGGTGTATTTCTAAGCTTGTTCAAAGAAAGAAGTTTGAATTATCTTTCTCTTATGGTTTGATAAAGTTCCTCTAATGATCTAAATTTCATTAACTTAATTGACTCATGTAAAGGTAGAAGTAATTTTTTTTAAAAATATCTTGTGATTCATTATCTTCCAAAGTGTTAGTCATTTTGGAAAGCATGGTCTTTTAAAAAAGTACATAATCACTAATCTATTCAATAGTTCCTTGCTTAGGCTTATAAAATTGTGCATAATAAATATTTTCATCAATGTTAATATAAAAATGCTTGATAAATTGATATGTTAGTGGATTTACTGCTTTGATTGGTTGGATGGGTAGATCATAAAACCAACACAAGGGATAGTCTTTTAAGCTTCTTGGAAAACACACAGTTAAAAAATTTTAACTAAAAGAATAATCCATTTATGCAACATGAAAATATCTAATATGTTTTTCTTGATCTCCTTTACCTTCATATAATCGAAGTTTAGGAGCTAAAAATCTAGTAAGTAAAGGATATGTTTCAATCTCATGTGCTAATGGATAATGAAGAAACATTGTATAAATGTTGGTATAGATTTATCTAACTACAACACCTTAGCATGCAAAAGTGAAATAGTTTTCACAAGGGATTATGTAGTAAGCAAGGTAGGTGATGTAGTATGTATAGATATCAAAGGTGTTGTATGATTCATTTAGTTAGGCATGGGCATAAATATATATATATATATATATATATATATATATATATATATATATATATATATATATATATATATATATATATATATATATATATATATATTAGAAGCATTATGTTTTCCCAAAAACCAAAGACGTATATATTATAAGTAGGAACACCTATTGTAGACATTTAATTCCTAACACCATTTATGTTGAAATTGTCAATCTTACTCAAATGCACATTTTAGGTCAAAATCCATAAAATGCACTAAATGGTTCAAAATTGTCATTTACAAGTGTCAATTTAGGTCAAAGTATCCCTAAATGGGGCAATGCAATTTATGGGCCAGCTAACTTTGATCAATTCATTTTGAGTCAAAATGACGATTTCACCTTTTATGCTTTGGATCACTCTTTTCTCCTAAATTCATTGGTATATGCCAAGTACCTTTGTTATTTTATATTGGAAACATCCTAAATGGAAATATAGTTCTAGTGAATATAACATCACCTTCTAATTCTTCTTGAGTCAAATTACAACTCAGTAATATGACTTTTTGACCATTTTGATTAATTGAGGGCCAATTTTCAAATAATTGCACAAATGTTGATTAACCTTGTTTAAGGCTAATTAATCCAAATAAAGATCTTAAGTGGATTTATATGAGAGTTGTTGAATATTTATTTTTGAAAATTGATTCCTATTATTTACATCATCAGGTGACCTCATTTCTTGGGAAGACATCCCTAGGCCATAAATGCCACAAATATTAGGATTATGGGTCACCCATGCCTAGTTAATGCCTCCCATGCCTCTTAAATACCCATTATTACAAGGTCATGATGAAGATAATTATGGATTTAATTCCAAATTTTAATATTATCCATGGCCACACATCTCAAATTTGAGATGGACGGTCATGGTTGATCTTGACCAATCTCAAAAAACTATAAATAAAGAGGCCATGGACATGAATAAAAAATCTTGAATATTGCAAATTTATGATGTTAAATTGTTTCCACAAGGCTTTGCATTTGATCATATATTTTTTTTTCAAGCTTCATTGATAGGATAGTTTAGTGATTGAGAATCATGAGACAAGGATGCTTAATCAAATGAGAACATGATTTTGAGCCACATGGGTATGGTGAATCCATTTGAGAATGTAATATGGTGTTGCTTTCTTTCATTTGTTTCTTGTTATACTTTGTAATTTCCATAAGAATAGATAGGCTTGGTTAGTTAGTTATTTATTCATGTTTCATTATTTATTGACTAATGCTTGCATAAATTGATTTTTAATCCTCTCTACATCTTGGCATGCCTAGTGGGACTAGATGTATCTCACACCTAAAGAAGATCATTTTAAAAATCTAAAATATTCATTTGGACCCTTGAAACTCATGCAAATTGATTTTTTAACTTTATTTTGCCATTTTTGTTTGCCATGATTTTACATAGTAACCGACATCGGCAAGTAAGACCGACATCGATTACATAGCCTAATCAACGTTGGTTAGTAAAAATGACATCGGTTAGATCTCAGTTAGACAAAGTAACCATCATTAGTTGTATATAACCAATGTTGGCCACTATGTTTTTCTTAAAACACAGACTCAAGAGCTATTTTTTCAAAGTTCATTGTTTCAAACCAAAAAGAGCTTCACAGCTAAAAGACATTCTGACATTTTTGCTACAGGACCAAGCTTGACATTTGATAAAAATATGTTTAAATCACCTTTTTCATGCTTAAAAATCAATTAGGAACTTTGTTTAAGTGTTTAACAAAGAATTTAGATGTTTTGGTGAATGTTTTCAAAGTTTGCAACTAATACCAAGGGGTCAAATGAACACCACCAAATATTTTATTTGGGCTTAAAATTAAACACACTTGTCAATTTTTGTTTACAATAGTTGTTTAATTAGATTTTGTTTGGAAAAAAGAGGAATGTTGCATGTAAGATCTTCCATTTGTCCCCTTTAGGGAACCCTTGGAATCAAAAGTTCCATTCCTATTACAAATAGCCTAGTCCAAGGATTATAAAAAATGTCATCTAAAGCACTTCCCAAAAACTTGCCAAAGTTTGGGTGATCTTGAACATGACCCTAAAGTCTTTCTATTTTATGCTTTCTTTATTTCTATGTAAAATTGGCTTATGAGGGGGACATCATTACCTCCCATGAGTTATTTAGGGAAGCTTTGACGTAGGGTTTCATCTCCCAACATTGACTTCATTTGACTCCTTTGGAGTTGTACATGGGACGTATCTACATGTAGACATCACACTACACTGAGTGAATAATAGGATGTAGTGGTTGTAAAAAGGACTAGACCTTTTTACAACTAGTCAATGCTATGATCACCCAATTTCCATGCTTATATTTTACATCATTTGATGTGAAAGTCATTATGTAATTGATTCCCCTAGAATGATCGAAACCTTGCTAGTTTAGTAGACCCCACTTTACCATACATTATTAGTTTAGACTTAAGATGTTTTTTTTTGTCATTAGCTTACTTGATCTTGATTTGTGTCTAAAACTACTAGTTAACTCAATAAACTTTACCAAAACACATTGTCCTCAATTTTCTTGAGCAAGGGAGGCATTACGTTGTCCAAATGGAAAATTCACCTTTTCTTTGTTCAAATTGTTATCAAAAGATTTGTGTCATGTCATCCACTTTGGCATAGCCATGTTGCCCAATTGAGTCTAGATATTTTACCCAATTTGTTTAAATCCTTCATTTATAATCCACATTTAAAATTGAACCTTTCTGAGTTCTAAGGGTTGGTGTGTCAAAGTGGGTTTTCCATTTGTGAACTAAGCTTGTTTTAACTTGGGTTAAATTTTCCATTTTGATTGAAGGTCATTTATTAAGAATCAAAATCACATCATCATCTTGGTGGACTCAAGTCATCTTGCATATCACTCATGCTTTGAGTCCCAGAACATATTTTATCCTACTAGAATCATGTGGTGACGTTGTGCTTCTTATTTGGTCCTAGATTTATACTTAGTGATTCGTGTATGGTTTTACATCTTGAGTTGCTTAGTTAATTTTTTCTTTGTAATCTAGAGATATTTCCTCTAAAATTCTAGGGTCAACTTGTCAAAGTTGAAACTAGATTTTATAGTATGGGTGTATCACAAAGATCTAGGCTTTGGTGTGCTAGTTTTCACCTTGGGTTTTTGAGTTATCTTACTCTCTTCTGATCAATATGATTTCAACTTTACAAAAGGTTGAGTAAACTCATCAATTGAATCTTCTAAATTGTGAGTGGTTTTTAACCACCCTCCCTTATAGTTTCATTGGTACATTGGTTATTTGTTTAAGAGAGAGTCAAAGCGTACTTTGTTTAGTTTCCAAGAATTGGTCCAAAGTTAGTCAAACACATAGAACATCTCTTCTAAGACATGACTCAAATGTTCATTCATAGTGGGGCCTCTTATGGCCTTAGTTATGAAGATGAGTAATTTTATGATGGTCAAGATAACTCTATTATTTTTTATGATATCCCCAAAATAGTAGGATCTAAAGATGATTATAATGAATATCAACCCCAAGAAGATCAAGATAAATCCCTTCTTAGATTGATAGAATCAGGTGCTAGACTACCTTCTGACTTTCCTACAGAAAAATTGCATACCTTAGTTAGAGACGGAGAACAATGATGGCAAGAGAAAGATTTTACACAAATAGACATACCTTCTTCCTCTAACAAAGGAAAAGAAATACAAATAGAGTCAAAACCCATAAATCTAGATCTTCAAGCTAAGATCAAGATAATAAGTCAATGATATATAGATCAACTTGTCACAGGCTTAACTAACTCCGTAGTTTCCACTTCAATTCACAATAATGTTTGAAAGAATAAGGAAATGTGGTTGAAGGTACACAAAAAATATTGGATGAGGACATTACCATAGTGGATCAAGGTAATCTAAATGAATAGTTAAATTCACAAGAGACCTTACAAAGTGTTCCATTTGATATGGAACATACATTCTTCAATCATAAAGAACCTCTTGTTATTTTACAAACTTAGAAAACTAGAAATTTAGTTTGAATTGAGGAAATCCCTTAATAAAATTTGGCTAGTTCTTTTCAACCAACCCAAAAATTGGTAAATAAACATAGAAATTTTCAAAATCAACAAAGTACGAAACAACCAAATTTGGGGAATGTTTTACAATTCAAGAATCAACATCCTATGTTCTCAACCCAAGGAGAAAATCAGAACCAAATCATGGATTGAAAGGTATACACTCCCTATATATCCACATATAGCCAGGGGTGCATTCCACCCCAACAGTAACAAAACCAGGGGCACATTCCACCCCAACAACAACAAAACTAGGGGCACATTCCATCCTAATAACAATAAAATTAGGGGCACATTCCACCCTAAAAGCAACAAAACTAGGGGCACATCCCACCCCAACAACATCTGATCCAATCCACAAATACACCAAACATGCAAGAATGGAATTATATGAAGGGAATTGTTCAAAGATTGGAGATGAGTAATAGAGTCAAAAATTACAAATTTGATGAGATATGCCCATATCCATTTGATTTATCTATTCTCCAAAACCCCTTTCCACCTCATTTTGAGGCACCCAAATTTGATAAGTACAAAGGAAAAGGAGATCCATGTGAGCACATACAAGCATTCTTCATCTTATGTCAAGAGGTTGCTTATAGTAGCGAGTACTTACTATGACTATTTCTGTGAATTTTAACAGGATAAGCTCTTGATTGGCTACTTAAACTACCAAAGGGATCAGTTGCAAATTAGAATGACTTATCAAAAAAGTTTGTTAACCATTTCTCATATAACATAGAACTTGAATTTACCATTTTTAACTTATGCAAAGCCAAGAAACGTGATGGTGAAAGTTTTGCCACATATCTGCAAAGATGGAAAGCATTGGTAGGCCACTTTCAACATAAATTGCTAGACAAATAGTTAGATGATATCTTTGCACAAAATTTGCATCATGAAGTTGTGCATAATCTATGGTTAGCTTGTGCTAATTCATTTGAAGAAATTATTGACAAAGGAGTACAGATTGAGAAGGCTCTTATTACTAATGGCCTTATTAATATTTTTGTGCAAGGTCAAGTGTCTAATCAAACTAAATCATTAGCTCAAACAGTTATGCAGGATAAGATTAAGGGCTTTATAAAAAATAAGAACATGGTTGGAAATAGGGTGACTAAAATAAGATATGTACAAATAGTACAAACTATGCCTCCTTCAAATGTACAATTAACTTTCCCAAATCCACTACCTACTTTGTAGAGACAACCTCCATAAAGGAAATTTCATAACAATTTTAGATTCTTTAGCAAGTTAGGAGAATCGAATAAAATAGTGTTATAAAAGCTCATTGCAGATAATTTAATTATATGGCCAGTATTAAGGCCATTCCCTCAAGATTAGCCAAAACCATATTGGTATAAAGATAATGAATTGTGTGACTTTCATCATATTACTAGTCATGGTGCATATCATTGTGTTCAATTACAACATATTATTGAGGACTTTATTGAAAGTGGTGAACTAGAAATTAAGTTAGTCACTAATCAAGATACAAATTAAGATATGATATTCTACAAAGACCCTTTTCCTTGACATGATCCACCACCACCAAAAATAATCAAAATGGTCACAATCAAGGGTAGAGGTAGAATCAGAACCAACAATAAGGTCATAATCGTAATGAACATAATTGAGATCATAATGCCTATGCTAATAATTTGGCTTATAACAGTGTACCTTATGACTATAATAATATTTTGGGACACATTTTTGCAACCCACATTACCACTATTACTATAAAACCATGTGGCCAATCTCATGTTCCTCACAACATAGGACCCATCATTATAGGGTCAGTACCCTCTCCTCCTAATAATACCATGTAAAGTTTTCATCATCATGTTGTTACTCTATTTTCATGGGTTACTAATTTTGAACAATAGCAAATTTCTTCTAACTATAATAAATCCTTGCCACCTCTAGGTTGTGTAGTTGCAACTAGATGCCTACAAGTTACCATCTAGGGCCCTTCACCCACTTTTTCCATAAAACCTAATGAGAACATTATGCCAATGATTCTAAAGATGAATACTATCCCAAAAAAGACTAAACTAGTTCAATCCAAAGTTCAAAGACCTTATAGTCTAATGGATGAATTAAATAAAACCCCTGCACAAATTTCCATATTAGAGATCTTGTGAACATTTGATGTCCATAGAACCATCTTGAAACTTTTTTAAGAGTCTGTTATGCCTAATGATATAAACCTTGATCAGTTCTAGAACCTAGTTGGACACTTGTCTTCATTTCAACAAATCACATTTGATCAAAAAGACATGTCCACCCTTGGCCCAAACCATAATAACCCACTATACAGTGAGATAATCATTACAGATCACAAGATCAAGTGGGTTCTTATAGATAATGGTTTAGGGCTGAAGATCATATCTCTTAAATTGGTATGATGATTGGGCTACGTGGATAAAGATATTCAACTAGAAACTATTATAATCAAGGCTTATGACAACATCAAGAGGGAGTCATCTGGTATAATTTGGTTGCCAGTCATGGTTGGGTCTATTTATCATCACAAATTATTCTATATTATGGATATTGAGCTTCCTTATAACATACTTCTTGGTCATCCTTGGATCTATGAAGTACAGGCAGTTCCATCTACTCTTCACTAATGCCTTAAGTTTTCCCATAATGGGATTGAGGTTACTATTCCCACTGATCAGTAGCCATATCAATACTATAAGCATATTCAAGTAGAGTTTCATAATTATAACTATTGCCTAGGTTCTAAATTCATTACAAAGAAGAACAAATCCATCATTTCTCATCCATCTCCATCTAATTATATAGACCCTGGTGATCTAGCTTCCACTTCAGCTAATCCTTTCCTACAACTTTGGCCAAAAAGGTTATTATTAGAGATGTAGGCATTTATATGTACCATCTGAAGGACCTCTTCCATATTACAAAATTACCAAAATCCCATAAAACACTTGGTAAGCCTAAAACTTCCTAGACTCCTAACACACCTGATTAGATTTGGCAACCAAAGAAGAAGTAACCAAAACCTCCTATGGTTTTTGTATGTATGATTGCACCAAAGAAACATCAAGAGGCTTTTACCAAGGGAGATTGGTTATATTCTCAAGGCCTTGCTGATTTTTTTCAGAATCCAAAGTATCCTATCCCTAATAGGATAATGGATCATCTTGACTATATAGGGAAAGGCCTTAGCCCATAGGCACAAGGAAGTTTAAAACCCTTATCAACTAGAGTTATCAATTGGAATCATGGTCTCAGATTTAAAGCACTATAAGATGACCTCATGATATTTAATAGTGACTCTTTCAAAGTGAATAGTAACAAGACTCCTAGCAGTGACACAACATCCCATTATATCTTTTTTGATGAGCTTATTGACTCTAATTTATTTAATTCAAATGCCATATTAACCACAATGCCTATTGGAGCTTCCCATCCTGAAGCAAAAACTTGCCCTAGTGGTGCTTCCCTTCCTAAAGTAGGACATTATATATTTACCACTGGAGATTCCCATCCTGAAGCAAAAACTCATCCTAGTGGTGCTTTCCTTCCTAAAGAAAGACATTATATCTTTACCATTAGTGCTTCTCATCTTGAAGCAAACCCTGATTGTAACCTATGTCTTTGCCACCCTGAACTCATAGATTGGGATCAGTAAAATTTAGTCATATGCCTCAATGAGTTTCAAAATAAAGAATTAGTTGGAGAATACATGTGCCTATGAGATGCATTCCCCATCAGTGATCATAAGTAGGTTTTGATATTTCATTGAATTTTTCTATCTACTTTGGAAAGTAGGAAAACTTTCTTGGTCATAATAAAGAACAAACATCGAGATATTTAGGTGAAAATCTCTTTGAGGCACTTGTTGATCAGGGAAAAAATAAAGAAAAAGATAAGCCTTTGAGTGAAAACCTATTTTAGGCAATCCTAGATGAGAAAGTTTGCTCATCCCCTCAGGACGTAGAAAGCCCATCCAACCCAAGTTCCATAGCTAGTACAAGCATCTCTTCAGAATAACATCAAATATTTGAGCATCTTGCTCTTGAGATTCTATAGGTTTTTTTCAATTGGTCTTTACCTGAGAAGGTAGATTTTGATTCTTCATATTATCCAAATCTTTGGGAGGAACAACAAGAAGATATAGAAGAGGAAGATGATCATAACCATACATTGCCTATAATTCTAGAAGATGGATCCACACTCTTTATGGAGAGCATAATAGAAGTGAATTTTGGAACCCATGAGGATCCCAAAATTGTTTATCTTGGAGCTTCCCTTACTAAAATAGAATGTGAACATATTATATCCATTCTTAAGGATTATATAGACATATTTGCATGGGCATACTCTGACATGATAGGATTGGACTTAGATTTAGTTGTGCATCATCTTGTTGTTCACCTTGATGCTAAACTAGTCAAGCAAAAGTTGAGAAAGATGCATCCATGCATCACCATTTTGGTTAAGACTGAGTTGGAAAATTTGTTAGGAGCCAATTTTATCAGACCACTGGATTACTTTGAATGGATTTCAAACATAGTACTAGTGAGTAAAAAGACCCCAAGTATATGTATTTGTACTGATTTTCATGATATCAATAAAGCATGCCCCAAAGATGATTTTCCTCTACCCAACATCAACATGATTGTCAACTCAAATGGTGGGTATGAGATGCTATCCTTAATGGATGGATTTTACAATTATAATTAGATCAAGATAGATCCTAAAGATCAACATAAGACCACTTTCACCACTCTGTGGGGGACATTCTATTACCAAGTCATGCCATTTGGTTTGAAGAATGTTGGACCCACATATCAGTAGGCAATGATAGTCATTTTCCATGACATGATGTATGAAATTATTGAGGACTATGTGGATGATATACTAGCAAAACCAAGAACAAGCGCTGGATACCCTGACATTCTACAAAGAATATTTGAGAGGCTTCGTGCATATAAAGTCTGCTTGAATCCTAAAAAATGTGTCTTTGGAGTCACACCAAGAAAATTGCTAGGGTTTATTGTATCACACCAAGGGATTGAAGTTGAACCTATAAAGGTCAATGTTATTATGGAAATGCCTCCACTAAGTAATCTTAAATAGTTTTGAGGTATGCAAGGTAAGATCTAGTCTATACATAGGTTCATTTCTCAATTGGTAGATAAGTGCCACCCATTTACCCATCTCTTAAAGAAAGGGGTAAAATTTTAGTGGGATGAAGATTGTTAGATAGCATTTGTGAATCTCATAACATAATTGGCCAATTCACCAGTCTTACGACCTCTGACACAATGAAAGTCACTGCTTCTTTATATATCAACCATAGAACATGTACTAGGGGCAATTTTGGCCCAACATGATGATCATGGTAAGGAACATGATATTTATTATTTAAGACACACATTGGTAACCTATGAACATAATTATATTCCTATTGAGAAGGCATGTTTAGCTATGGTGTTTACCACTCAAAAATTGTGACATTATATGCTAAATAATAAAACTATTATCATCACCAAGGTATATCCTCTCAAGTTCCTTTTTTCTAAAGCAACTCTTCAAGGACATATAGCTAAGTATATTATGATCCTTAGTGAGTTTGATTTTGAGTACTAGAATTAAAAGGTAATCAAATGATAAGCTCTTGCTGACCAAATTATAGAAGCTCCTATTACGGCCACTCAACCTCTCAACTTTGACCTTCTAGATGATTCTATCATGATGATAGAACAAACATCATAAGAACCTGAATAGTGGACACTCTATTTTGATGGATCCTTCACATCTCAAGGGTCTAGAGCTAGCATATTGTTAATCACACCATAGGGGGATTTGATCCCCACAGCATTCCATATATAATTTTTAGTGTACAAATAATATGGAGAAATATGAGGCATTAGTTGTAGGGTTTCATCTCACCATATAGTGGGATATTCAAAGCTTCAAGGTCTATGGAGATTCATAGCTAATCAAAAATCAAGAAACTGACCAGTACCAAACAAGAGATGATAAGCTTGTTCCTTACAAGAAAATTGTTGATAATCTCAAAAACATTTTAAATCTCTATAGTTTGAGTAATTTTCATGAGTCAACAATAGATCTATTGATGCTATGGTAACAATTGGTTCCATGATTCAAATGCATGATAGTGCTAAAGAGTATCAGTTCCTAATTGAAAATCTTCTTTAGTCACTACATATTCTATCAGATTTAGAGAGGATATGCACCATTGTTGATCCCAATCCCTCACCTGAGCTACCATGGCACCGAGATTTTAATAACTATTTCCATAGTCATGTATTTCTCTCCAACCTTTCCAAAAACCAACAAAAACTATTCCTTCATCGCCTAACACATTATATCCTCCTTGGAAACATGATTTATCTTAAAGGCTATGATGGAATGCTTCTTCATTATTTATCTTTGGGAGAATCCAAGCTAGTAATAAAGGAGGTTCATGAAGGAATGTGTGGGGCCCATACCAATGGTGTGGTCCTAGAAAAGAAACTCCTCAAAATAAGCTAATATTGGCCAAAAATAGAGACAGATTCTTATAATTATGTAAAGAAGTGTGTTCCTTGTAAACAATATGGTAACTTGATACATGAACCTTCCTTACCATTGTAACTAATTACAATACCATGGCCATTCTCAACATGGGGTCTCAATCTCATTATAAAAATTAACTTGACATCTTCAGATGGCCATAAGGACATTTTGACTACAATTGAGTACTTTACCAATTGGATTGAGGCCATTCCTCTCACTTATGTTACTAGGAAACAAATATCCAAATTCATTCATTACCATATCATCTATCGATATGGCATCCCAATGCATATTATATCCGATAATGGTAGATCTTTTGTGAACCAAGATGTGAAATCTCTTTGTGAAAAATTCAAAATCAAGCACAATAAATCCACTCCATATAACCTACAAAGAAATGGACAAGTTGAGGCATCAAATAAAACCATTCTAGCCATATTAAAGAAGATTATCAATGATGCTAGCCATAATTGGCACTTGTAACTTTTTCCTACCCTCTAGGCTTATAGAACCAATCATCACACCCCAATTGGAGCTACTCCATACTCCCTTGTTTTTGGCACTAAAGCTATCATCCTAGTTGAGATTTAGATCCCATCATTAATAATATCACTAGAGCACATTGGAGATAATGAAGACTATAGAGCCTCATGACTGCACAAACTAGAGCTTCTTGATGGCAAGTGTTTGGCTGCCCTAGAAAACTTGTAGGCTTATCAGAATAGATTATGGAGAAGCTACAAAAAATGCATTCTCCCTCAAGAATTTGAGATTGGTAACTTAGTTTTGAAAGAGAACCAGAAGAACATGAATGTTGAACCTAAAAACAAAGGAAATTTTTAGCCTAATTAGTTAGGATCATATATTGTCACAACAAACTATGAATCAAGAGCATATCGATTGTCTAAACTTAATGGTGAAGAATTTTCAAATCCCATGAACATCATACACCTTAAGAGGTTCTATGCATGAATAAATTTGAATTATTGTCTACAAAACCCCTTACTTGGGGGTAACTTATGCTATCATAATTTTATCCCACCCTTTTATCTTACCTTGAACACATTTTATACTACCCTGGTCCACTTTTCATGGTTCTTGATAGTAAAGGCTTTGTATCCTTGGCACTTTGAACATATTATTGATTCCATTTTGGATTGCTCTCTTTGAGAAGCATGTTTTTTATTTTATCTAGGACATGTTATACGTTTGAATATTTTTTTCCCTTGACCAATTATGATCTTAATTATGTCTCATGAACATTATGAACATCTTCAATAATAGTTATACAAAGCAATTTAACTAGGATAGTCTTGTGTAGCTTAAGACAAGTGAACATATGCATCTTCTTAGTTCCAATATTTTCTACTCTTTCTTGGTTTATCAAGCACCTCGCTCTCACAAATTTGTGAGCACGGGTCATTTTATCTGACATAGCTATCTTATTAGAACCTCTACTCTCAAGACATGCATCTCCTTGACTAGATGGTCCCACCTTGTGCATATTTTATCCCAAAAACATCAAAAAAATTAGAAATACTTTGAAAATACCAAAAAAATTAAAACATGATCCATAAAAGAACAAAAAAATTGTCTCACACTTCTGTACATTCCCATTCCACCATGCTATTCTCTTGCCATTTTGCAAGCACAAAAACACTAGTTTATTTCATCTTATCCCACACACTTTCATTTTACAAGATCATTATTTCTCATATCATCAGCTTCTTATTTGCCAGATCATTCTTTTTTTTGTCATATCTTCCATTTCTTCTCTAACATTAATCATGCTACTCTGATCATCATTTTTATTTTATCCCATTTCTTGGGAGAACTACATTTGGCCTGAAGTTCATGTTAGAACATGCATCCATATAACTATGTAGGTAACGTCCACTTGTCTTATACATCTAGAGTTACCTCAACCAACCCCTTCCTTTTCTTCTCTTCCCCCATTTCTTCTATCATTGTTCATATTTAATTATGAAACAATTGTTGTGTCATTGTTCTTTGTTATGATGTGGTAGAAAGTAACGCCTATACCATACATGTATGAACATTTCTCTTTAAACCACACTAACTTTGTTTTTTTGTGTGTGTATTTTGTTGTGCTTTCACACCTCTCCTTTTATTTCTTTTCTTTTTCTCCTTTTATTACTTCTTATCTTCATTCTTGGTTTTATGTTTCCTTGATTGTTTTTAGCTTATCTCTTTTGTGTTTCAAAACATATTGATGATTCACATGGATTTCGATTGATTATATCTTGATCCTATGTTATTAATTTGTTCTTGGACCATTTTGTTTATTTGATTTTGTTTTTTCTCTTTTGTGTTCAAGAATTTCTTGATGGTCCACATGGATCTTGATTATTCATATCTTGGTCTCATGTCGTTAAGATGTTCTTGCCTTTTATTTTTAAACATTTTTGTTCCTACTTAAGTCTTGATATATCATATCTTGATTTCAAGTTAGGTTCACTTATGTTTATCTTTTTTTATCTTTTGCTTTTTTGTTTAAATGTAAATCGCTATAAATCTGGTTGTGGTCATTATTTTACCATTATCCTTCGTTATAGATATTCATATTTGAAATGGATCAATACAATTGGAATCTTATGTCATTCTAAGTTATTCATACTTATGATGCCTAATTTTTTTTCTATAGTAAGCACTTTGTGCTCAGGTCTCAAACTCTTAACATCAACATCAGCTCTGATGAATGATTCTCAAGAATAGTTTACAAAACCTAGGCTCATGATAAGGAATTAGGCTTCTAGGTAGCATGCATTTTAGGCTTCTTTGTCTATTCTTAGATGTTCATCTCTTTATAGACATTGTAAGTCTAATAAATTCTTGGTCATTTTTCATCATTCCTCATTCCATTCTCTCCCAAACTTGGGTGAACTACATTGGCCTGAAGTTCATGTTAGAACATGAGTCCATGGAACTATGGAGGCAGTGCTCAATTTATATTGAGGTCATCTTGTCTATCTCCATTATTATTTTCATCTCTCTCATCACTTTATACATTCTCATATGATTTGTTTTATATGTCTTTCTAAGCCATTGCACCATTGCATGTGCGTTTGTGCCCACTCACTTTAACCTATGTTTTCAGTTATATCTTTAAGCTATTTTTGCTTGTTAATTGCCCATGCTCGGTCCCAACATTTGAACCAAATCTAAATCATATCAGCTCTACAGGGGAAAAATCATTCTTTATTATTTATCAATGATCAAAATTTGCCCTACTGAGGCAAAACAATTTTATCATGATCACATTTTCTCTACTAGACTATTACTTATTATCTTCTCTTTAGAGACCCTATTCTAGTGGTGCTTCCCTTATTGAAGCAAAACACTCTCTCTTTTCCTCTAATTCCAAACTCTCCACACTAATGCACATGATGACAATCTTTTAGTGTGCAACTTGTCTCAAGATTATAGTTTGTACTCTTAAATTGGGTATGTTTATAGTGTGTCTCTTAAATTTATGGATTGTATCTTTCCCATTCCCCCTGTCTCTAGGGCCTATTATACCTGTCATTATATTTTGATCATTGATGGTAATCATGTGTGCAATCATTAAATCATTTGGATGTGATCTATTCCATGGGTTAACCTCTCACTTTCTCTCTCTTTTCAAGAGGTCATCCTTCTCTTTCATCCTAATATGTCCTCTCGAGGGGGCATCATGGGTCTATTCCAATTTCTTCTTAACAACTCTTTTCTTTAAAAATATGTTGCTTCACCTGAATGTCTCACTGCACCTTCTCAAATAGGGGTAAAATGTAGACATCCAATTCCTAACACCATTTGTGTTGAAATTGTCAATCTTACTCGAATTGCACTCAAATGCACATTTTAGGTCAAAATCCATAAAGCATGCTAAATGGTTTGAAATTGTCATTTACAAGTGCCAATTTAGGTCAAAGTATCCCTAAATAGGGTAATTTAATTTATGGGCCAGCTAACTTTGATCAGTTCATTTTGAGTCAAAATGATGATTTTGCCTTTTGTGCTCTAGATCACTCTTTTCTCCTAAATTCATTGGTATATGCCAAGTACCTTTGTTATTTTATATTGGAAACATCCTAAATGGAAATATAGTTCTAGTGAATATAACATCACCTTCTAATTCTTCTTGAGTCAAATTACAACTCAGTAATATGACTTTTTGACCATTTTGATTAATTGAGGGCCAATTTTCAAATAATTGCACAAATGTTGATTAACCTTGTTTAAGGCTAATTAATCCAAATAAAGATCTTAAGTGGATTTTATATGAGAGTTGTTGAATATTTATTTTTGAAAATTGATTCCTATTATCTGCATCATCAGGTGACCTCATTTCTTGGGAAGACATCCCTAAGCCATAAATGCCACAAATATCAGGATTATCGGTCACCCATGGCTAGTTAATGCCTTTCATGCCTCTTAAATACCCATTATTACAAGGTCATGATGAAGATAATTATGGATTTAATTCCAAATTTTAGGATTATCCATGGCCACACATCTCAAACTTGAGATGGATGGTCATGGTTGATCCTAACCAATCTCAAAAACCTATAAATAGAGAGGCCATGGACATGAATAAAAAATCTTGAATATTGCAAAGTTATAATGTTAAATTATTTCCACAAGGCTTTGCATTTGATCATAGATTTTGTTTGCAAGCTTCATTGAAAGGCTAGTTTAGCGATTTAGAATCATGAGCCTAGGTTTTATGGAGTGTTCTTGAGGCATTGGAGGAGCTTACAACTATTGTTGACAAAGACAAGGATGCTTGATCAAGGGAGAACATGATTTTGAACCACATGGGTATGGTGAATCCATTTAGGAAGGTAATATGGTGTTGCTTTCTTTCATTTATTTCTTGCTATCCTTTGTAATTCCCATAGGAATAGATAGGCTTGGTTAGTTAGTTCTTTATGCATGTTTCATTATTTATGGACTAATGCTTGACTAACTTGATTTTTAATCCTCTCTACACCTATGATAGGGTTTAAAATGTGAAAGAGAGGTTTTTTACATGCATTGGAAGTACATTGTTTTACTTTTTGTGCACTTTTATAAGCTAAACTGACTTCAATTACTTTGGGTATATATTGTGAATTTTGATGGAGTCTTTCTCAATAATTTGAAAAAACATTGGAATTAAACATGATCTAATCCATTTAACTCATAAAAATGGATCCTACATGAGCCTTCATGATTATCTTATGCATAGTGATCATCTTGATTAGTTTGTTCATTGTGACTATTTTCTTGAAAATATTAATGAGTAATTTGTTCATAAAAATAAAGGGAACCATTGTTTGCATTATAAGAGGACATTTTAATAGTAGTCAAAGGGATTTGAATGTAATTAATATGGAACCCCCTTAACTTAGCATTATGTCTTAAAATAATAAGTGAGGTTGGTTGTTTAGATGGAAAAGAAAAATAACACCAAAAAATATTGTAAACAATAACTAATAACATAATGCTAACAGAAAAAGGGAAATTTTTGTATATGGATATTAGTAAATTCACGTGAAATCCAAGGTCAAAATAAAGTGTTTTTAATGTCAGATATCAAATTTAATGTTGAAAGAAAGTGATTTAAGTGTAAACTATTAAATTCAAGGTTGAAAGAAAATTATTTTGGTGGAAGATGTTAGATCCAAGTTTGAAAGAAAGTTATTTTAGTGTTAGATGTTCAATATTTCATCTTAAAACTATGAAAAAAATTAGAGTGATACTTGAATAAAATGTGTGGGTTCACCAATATGTTTTATCTAAATTTGGAATTAACTTGGTGGTTAAATCTATTTAAGATAAAATGAATAAAAAATAGTTGAGTTGTAAAATAACATGTGGCAAGAAGAATGAAAGTAAATTATTGAAATATTAAAAACATGATTGAGTGGAATATGGATAACTATGAACAATAAAAATGACTTAATTATTTTTTGTCTATACCTTGACTCTGTGAAATTGAAAAGTGGTTGGAACTAATAAACATATTTGATTGTGAATGTGAAACTAAAACTATTTTTTTGACTATTTACGGTCAATAAAATCATTAATTGGATATGATGAATAAACCTACTATCTTATATTGGAATATTTTTTCCTCTTTGAAAAATCACAAAAATTAGGGTAATGTCACCTGTGCTTTCTTGAAACATGTCTGTGTGTGGAAAATCACCTTCAGATGTATGCAAATAACCTAAAAATAGCTTGTTCAAAGATAAAAACCTAATAGGGATTACAATAGATGAAAAATTACAAATAAAAGTGGGGAGTGTAATGGGATAACTTGAATCCAATCACCCCCATATTAATTGATCACTACATATGTATCCAATAATCTGAAGGGGGAAATCAAACCCATGCATTTATCATACTTAGTGATTTATGTCATTTTGATTCTTTTGCTACATTATGCATCTAGAGATGGATTTAATACTTGATAATTCTTTGTTTGAATTGGATAAAATAAGATCTTGAATTGTTTAATAATTAAATCAAATGATTAAAACCAGTTTTATAAAGAATAGGGAAGTTTTGTGTAGTGTGTAATAATATAAGTGTGGCTAACCAATGAAATGTGTGTGAGTTGGTAAAGTGGCTTGGTTGCTTCAAGCTTAACCCAAGTTCAAATCTCAATATGGTATCTAAGGATGAATGTGGTCATCATTGGTATTCTAAGGTTAGTTGTGGTTGTTTGTTGGTATTATTAGATTGAATATGGTTGATTATTGGTATTCTCAGGCTAGTTATGGTTGTTATTGGTATTATTATGCTGATTATTTACATTCATTGGTATTTTTGGGTCTATTATGGCCATTTTTAGTATTCTTCAAATGATTGTGGCCATTTATTCATATTCTTGGGCCAGTTGTGGTTGTTGTTGGTATTCTTGGGTTGGTTGTGGCTATTGTTGGTATATCTAGTACATGTGATAGAGGATCACTTGGGAATTTGGTCCCTTGATTGTGTTTTAGACTAGTTGGATCTCTGATAAAAATTAAATACCTATAAAAAAATTAGTATGAGTGTGCCTTAGTATTGAAATTTCCAAGTGATAGAATAAGTGACCTAGATGTGCATTTATGTCAATCCAAAATAGGAAAACCTCATGCTACATATCCTAAAAATATGGACTAACCTATAAGGGAGGGTGTAACTCTTTAAAAATATTCATTTCTAAGGTGAAGGTCAGGATTAAAAAAAGGGACAACACTGACTTCCACTATTGACTTATATTGGTCAATCATGTCCTTAATCTGAACATGTGAAATTTAGAACTTGGGATGTCTGTACATATGTTTAAGAGTTTTTTAGATATTAATAGAAAAAAATTATGTGTAAGATAAAAACTTAGAGAAGGTATAGATCCATATAGCTATTTAAGATAGAATGAGGTGGAAAAATATGCCCAAATCAAGTGCTCAAGTCAATTAAAGTGAAACTGGGCCAAAAATGACATTACAAAGTATTTGTGAAAAAAATTGAGTTATTATAAGATTGCCATAAGGGATACACTTAATTAATTAATTAAGAAATAAAAAAGAGGATCTACACTAATTAGTGCAACAAATTATCATTTAATAATTCACACTCCAAAGTTTATTAACTAGAAAGAGGAAGTAAAATCTTTCTTATATGACTATTTATCCTATAATAAATAAAAATACCAAAAATTCTTATTTATATTCATAATAACTTGGATGTGATCCATAACAGATAGATGTACATATATATGAAAAAATAAATCCTAAACAACTAGGAAAGAATCTAGGAAATGGTTAGTGAGGTTGAAAAATAATCAATTTATATTTATTACCATGCACATATGGAAAAGTAAAACTATAGACTAAGTTATATTATATACCTCATTAGCCCATTGGGTTAGCTCATGTGGTTGAGTGTTGTATGTTATATTTGGGAGTTCTCAGGGTCCATTCCCCTAAGTTGGTGACCTCTATAGTGTTGGGCCTCACATGATGTCCCTAATGGGTCAGGTAGACATGAGTCATAAATACTGGTAGCTTTACCTCTAGTATCATCCATGGATGTGGGGAAGTATCACTTGGGTTTCACTGTCGAAATATTTTTGATGGAAAAAATATTATATACCTCATTATCATACCTCCCACCCATAAAAGCATTGGAATCTAATGATTTTAATAATTTAATAAATATGATATATGGTTCTCTAAAAACCATCTAGCATGTTGTGAAATCTGACTTTTCTTGGAAACAAGGTAGGATGTTGTGGACCCTCGAGGGGTCTAATGAGTATTTGTGTTGAAAAATAAATTTACATCTAATGGAAGTTGATAATATAGAATAGCATTCATAGGATGGTTGATAGGAAATTTAGAATATAATGTTGAATCATAGTAGCATTTGAAGAGAATGACATTTACAACATTTTGAATGCCCAATTATGTTAGAATATAAAGGCAAAAAACATTCTCATATATGTATTGGATTTTTTTAAGGTTAATAATGGATGGGATTGAACTTATTACGGGTTTTCTCTTAGAAGTGACATTTTTCCAAACATATCCAATTTTTTTCCCTACCCTAGATGTGATGAGGAACATAATGAAAATCCATTTTTTTGGTTTCCACTGATTTTTCTAAATCTATACAACTTTGGATTTGAGAGACTACAATTGCTAGATGAAAGAGTTAGACTTATATTACCTTTTTTGCATATATTTAGAACTAGGAAAAGGAAATTCTAAGGGTATCTCATATGGATCCAAAGGATGAAATATAAGGTAGAATTCAAATGAATAATTTGTTGTGTAAAAATGGATTGATTGGTTTTTTGCATGTTATATGTGGTTTAAACTTAAAATCCCACTCAATATATGAGGTGTGGCATTGCCTTATCCTTTTTTCCTTAAATAAAATTAAAAGTTAAAAAAATGAAATTCTAAAGTTTCAAATGCAAAAAAAAAATCAACCTCAAAAACTTTGAAATCTTACACATCAAACCCTACTTATCCATTCCAGGCAAACTGATAGTCACTCATGACTATTTCAATTTCTCTAGACATGATGGTGTAAATCATTTAGCTTCAATGTGTGTTAAACAAATGTTTTAAAAGTGAAAACTAATATAAATAAGATCTGATTGTAAATAAAAATTTACTATAATACTAGTGATGTAGAATCCTATAGGGTATCTACTCAATAAATTAATTAAGGAAGCAATAAGAGGATATATACTAATTGGTGTGAAAAACATTATTTTAGTATTTAAGACTCAAAACTTCATTAACTATAAATATGAATTAAAAGCATTCTTATAGGACTCCTTCTATCCTCCAATCAAGTAAACCACCAACTAATCATTATTTATACTCTTAATAACTAGGAGTTGATTGCTAACAAATATGATACACATGCATAGGAAAAATTTAAATCCTAACCAACTAGGAGAGAATATAAGAAATGGATAACTATATTGGAAATAAATTAATTCTCACTTATTATCATGCACACATAATGAAATCAAACTATAGTAAAAGTTATAGATTATGATTCCTTTTCATTATAAGCAGTCTATGGGGGATGGGGGTGGGGTGGAGAGTCATCCTGTTGAATGTGTTTAGTTTGAGGTTCATTCTAAGGCATATATTTTTCCTTATTATAATGAATTTATTTTAAGACCTCCACACCCTCATGTAGGATAAGTAATGGTTTTAGTTTAAAAATTATACAATTTAATTGAAGTATGTATACTTTAAGAGAACATGGTTATATTAGTTTAACAAATGGAAAAAAAAAAAAAAAAAAAAAAAAAAAAAAACATAACTCCCTATATCTCTCACTCATTTTTGGTAATGATGCCATCATACACTTATTAAATGACACATTTACACATTTTAAGAGTCATATTGACATGAGAATACCCATTTAATTGTGTCTCTTCCATCATGTGATTCAAATTATCTAGTAAAGGAAAATTTTACACTTCCACTTGATACACTTTTAGGTTGTGACCTATCAGATCCTAAGTTATCTTTAGAATATAAATCACTTGTTTCACACACCACTTTATATCTAATTATATATGTCCTTGGATCATTTTAATATCACACCAAAAGTATTTTCTCCCAAATATTTAGTTCCATGGGTCACCTTGGCATATTAAGTGGTAATAAGTCACAAGGCATTATTTAACTATCCATCATGTTGACTAAAATAATTTCTAAGGAAATGGATATAAACAAGGGGTTTCAACTTCAATGGGACCAATTTTTTGCAATCTCAACTCAATTTTGATTTTCTCCACATTTTTTTAGGACATTAAGTGATTGCCAAATGAGTTAGACTACACTTTTACTTAGGCATGAGAGCCCTAATATTTATTATATTAAGAATAAGAGTCCTAACACACTTACATATTTAGATGCTTATTTCCATGCTTTGTTTGTACACATGACACTAAATCACTTGAATATATATTAATTTATCATCTTAATTCATTTGTGATGGATATGAAATAAGATATAGTAGTATCATCAACACTCTTTACTAATATTAATTTTATATATATATAGTTCATATACCATTTAGCTTCATTATTTTCACACTTTTCATACTACATAGCAATGCTCCCTTTTTTGGAGCAAACATGATGGATATTATAATAGCTAGACAATCTCATTGTATGGAACTATTTTTGTGCATACAATAAGTTTTTTGATGTGTTTTGGGATATATATTTTACTCACTCTAACATATAATGTATCATATGAGTCTATTGTTTCAGCCTTGTCTACCTTCATGTGATTGTGTGTTTCATCTTGCACCCTTTTCCTATATTAGTTGTTAGGGGCCTCGTATCTCCCATAAATATTAGTGTTATACTTAATATATTTTAGCTATTTTGTGACCTATTTTGTACTTTTGACATCCCTTTGTTGTACAAATAGTGGATTCATACTACTCATATAAATATCTTGAGGTGTTTCACCACGTTTTTAATCCTATTTATCACAACCACATTTGAGAGCAGATTATCCCACCTTGTAGTCTTTGCATAGCCATGTTTGAGAGTGGGTTATCCCAAATTGAATTATTTTCAAGTGCTTCATTTTTTGGAGTGGGTCTTCATAGGTGTCTATTATGGGTTTATGCAACTTAAGTGAGTTTAACATTCCCCCTAAACTTATCTAGCCTTTAAGCATGTATTTGAGCCAACCCCAAAATTTGGTTTTTAAAATTAACCTCTATGTATTTTTTATTTAATATGAAACAACATTTTTGAGCCAACCCTCATTTGGGGCTTTCAAAATGTCCTACTAGGTAAATTTTCATTTGAGCCAAAACTAAAAGTTTGGGGTCATTTTCTTGGATTGAGATTTATATTATAGATGTTTATTTTTATCTAGTCCACTCATTCAACATTATGAGGTGGTAGGTATGAATTTAATACTTTTAATTGGGTGTTATTAGTAGATTCATTGAATTTCACACAATCATCATATTCACATAATATTTATTCAATTAATGACCATTCATTTAGTGAAATCTTTTGTAATTTAGACACTTAATTTGATAGTTGAGAATCTCCTTTTATGGAGTTATTTTGGTGCATACAATGTCACTTTGTCTTATTTAGTGATCAAGTAGTGGTTTCAAACCATAATGTAGTTTTGATTTCTTCATTAGTTGGCCATTTAATTTCACTTGTCAGGGTGGATCAATGAACCTAGTGTGCACTTTAGTATTGGATTATCCCATACTCCTTTAGCATTTTTATGTTCTATTTTTTTTTTATTACTTCTTAGAATGCCTTGTTAGATATTTCAACACCTTCATTCACTAATATTTTTATTTATAGTTTTTGAGAAACCCTTATGGCATATCTCTTTTTTTCCAATGTGTAATTGTTATACATAGGTGCCTCATTAGATATATTTGTCATGACCCATTTTTAAAGGATTCTTAGATTTCATGTTTTGTATATGCCTCCCCAAGTTTCAAATAATGTGGTGTTGGTGCATTATTATATATGCTTTAATGTTACATTAACTTAGATTAGTTTATCTATGCTAAGTGTGATCTTAGTCACACTTATCCAGGCTTAGAATATTAAAAATGAGAATTTAAATCTCATACCACTTATCAATGCCAAATATAAATTTCCTAGTCACATGTGCCACTTAAGTGACCAATAGGGAAAGAGAAGCTTTCTATTTCACAATATATTTATACCCCTTATCTCACTTTGTATTTTGATTAGATGAATCTTATTTATATATGATAGGTTCATCCTTTCCTCATATGTTTTATAGAGTTATTCATTTCAAATGGACTGAGTACATGTTGGGGAATATCCTAGACTTTATGATCTCAAATCTATCCCCTTGTGGTGACCAAGATATTTTTATAACATAAAATAAAACATATCAAGAGTAATGTAGGATTTGTTTTTGAAAATTTAACATGTATCTTGAGTAGATGTTAGGGATACAATGTTTATATCAGATTGTGTCCAAAGAGGAATACAAAATGCATAGGCGAATGCCAAATAGATTAAAATATTGGGTAGTGTCTATAGGATGAAGTTTGTCTTTTTATAAATAAATAAAAAAATAAGCCAAAGGTATAGACCACAATCAAAGATTGAAATACTTATACAACTACCCAAATTTATGTCAAAACTCTTATAAAGTTAGAAATTACTAAAAGCATTGAAATGAAGGCTCTAAATCTTGCAAATCCTAGAACCTCCTTTATATTTATTATTAGGTAATACAATATTGCATGTAAGGATGGGACCTATTACATCAAACACACCAATAATAAATTTGTGAGATCTTTGTCATAAGGGTTTATGAGTGATAGAACCACCATTTAGGCCTAAGGATAAGACCATAACATCTAATTTTTGACACTAGTTACCATATGGGCTTCATTTTTTATTTTTGTCTTCTAGCGGTTTGTTGGTCTATAGTTTGTTCTCCTCCTCCTAGATTGAATACCACATTTATAATATATCTCACTCTATGCACTACTTCAGAATATAATAAACACCTCATCTAATTAGATCTTATTATTTTCCCACATCTATTTGTGGGCTTAGGCCCACCAAATCCTGACCTCCCCCACCAAAATATTTATCAAAATTTATAAATATATGTCCAATATGTTGCTAGAATACAAGGTCATTTCCAATACCTTGCATGTCACTTTCCTTCTCTCTTTTTCCAACTTCTCCATAGATACATCTACAAAGTTTAAATAATTAACAATAATAAAAAAAATCATGGGACTCAAGAACCCCTGTTGGAACCTCCACATCTCATATGTTGATTTTAGAATCATCTGCTTGTTTCCTTCTTCTTATCTTATTTATCTTCTTATACTTCATCATACATAAAAGATGATATAGAGACTATTTTTTCATTCTCTTCACAATATTATAAAAGTGAAATATTTTTCACTTCTTGATTCACTCTTCTCTTCTTCCCTTATTTTTTTATTCACTATTTTTTATCTTCTAGAACTCTTGTGTCTTATCCTATTGTTGATACTCTTGTCTTAATTGTTGTTGTTTCCATTTATTCATCTAGAAATCCTTTAATTAGATATATATTCCATTTTTTAATATATACCTTTATTATATTAATGTTGTTTATGCATGGTGTGAGCCATGATTTCTTTATCATCTCATCCTCCTATTGTTACTACAAGTTAACTTCTCCCAGCATGGCCAGACCATATTAACCTTCATGCTAGTAAAGGCATTAGATATAGCCATCACAATCATTTTTTAAATTATTTATTTTGAGAGAAAAAATTATCTCACACTTAAATATCACATTAAAGTAACATATGTAGTGAGCATGGATTCCTTGATCATGTTTGGACTCATCCAATTTCCTTCTCAACACATCTATAAGTATATGGAGGTGTGTAAAGCTAAGATGGTTTTTATAATTAGATCATGTGAATATATCATGATTATGTGATTAAGTCTTTGATGTTTCATAACATATAGGTAGATCATCAACATCTAGTGGAATTTCATTATTATTCTAAATTTTAATATAAAGCATCATATGAATCCTAGTTGAACCATCAAGATGACATCAAGAATCATGGTTCACATTTATAACCATCTCTTTTCTATTTTGGAATCCATAAATATGGTTGGGGTTATTTTAATTTGAAAATGTTATATTTATCAACTCACCCTTGAGGATCATTATATTGTTAGATCCGGTGATAATTTTTTTGGACCAAGCTTCCATTTGGTTATTTCACCTTGTCTTAGTTTTAGGTCCCTTTATAGGGACGGGATTACATCCATTTGGTCAAAATTAACTATGGTTACATAATTCTTGGTTCTATTAGTATGATATCTTTTGGATATTAAGTATAAGAAAAATTGAGTTAGGTTATTTTTTAGTTTTTAGTTAAGATAGGATAGCATCTCATCAATTAACTTACCATTCTAAACCTTTATATTTTATAAACATCCTTATTACTATTTGGCATAATGATTAATGTTCATTTTCATATGATTATATATGTAATATTGGATACAGAGACATATCATTCTCCTTGTGTCTATTCATGCATGGAGTAATTAAGGGTTAGGCCTTCATGGACATGACCAAGATCAAGATAAGCTACCATAGGGAAGTTTTTCATGTGAATAACCTATAGTTCATGTTTTCTATTTTTAATACCTAGGATTCCCTCTTTCCTATTGGATTACAATAAATTGTATTTATAATGGGAAGTGGATCTCACACCCTATTTTATGCATTCTCCTACATCTTGTAGAGGATTTGGTTTTTGATGGGTTGTGTACATAGTATTTCTTTTCAGAGCTTTTCAGTAGCAATACTTTTCTTATCATTGATGGGTTTGAAAGAATTTTTATTATCTATATTTTCTATATTCTTTTTCAAGATGTTGAATTTATTATGTTTAGGACCCTTTTATGGTGTGCATCGAGATGATTCTCTGCCTTGATTTTTATGTAATTATTTGAAATTTTAGGGGTAGCCCTGTACATCAAAAATCCAAGAAAGATTAGGAAATTATTAGTGAAAAAATTAAAGAAATAAATTCTCAAGTCTAATCCCTAGGTTGAGCTATGTGATAATCAAACATGAAATGCAATTGGAAAGATAAAATAATAATCTTATCTTCATTGAAGATATGTTTGAAAATTGGTTTGAAGAGGTTGAGCTCAGCTTGTGAGCTGGAAGTATTTAACAATGATATTTCCTTGTGGGAAACATCTCTCCTTGTCACACTTGATTTTGGCATGGCATGAGAATGTAGAAGATGAAGAAATTAAAGCTTCTAGAATAATTCTTGCATAGTAAGTCTACAATAAAGAAGATTTTCTAAATTGGAGGAAGAACCTCTAATTTATAGAATTTTGAAATGGATTTGAACCATCAATATTGAGATGAGGATCAAGGTTCCAAAATGTCTCCTACATCTTCATGATGAGAAACATGGGACATGTAAGAAGAGGATAATATTTTGTAAGAATATGTAAGTTTTGTAAGAATGTGGGCCTTGACATGTGATTTGAATATTAAATTGGTAAGTTGCTTGGATGATGAGGATAAATAGTAATATTGATTTTTCTATATTTTTAATATGTGCATTCCATGTGACCTCATTTAAAGAAGAAGATTAGCTAATTAATTACTCTTAATTAATGAATGTAATGTGATGAGAATTTGATAGTATAAAATGTGATAATATAATAAATAATTATAATCAACATGAAGTGTCTGATTTTAAGTGTCTACAAGCCCTATTATTATTGGTAAATACACATGTTGAATATATTCATTTTGAGTATATTTATATAAAAATATTTATAAAATTCATGTTAAAAATATGTATTATACTTGGAATTATTTTGATCACATAATTGATTGTAATCTCTTTTTTCATCAATTTTTCTCTTTCTCATTGATATGATATAATTTGATATTTCTATTGATAATTGACACATGTTACGATTAGCTTACATGGTTATTTTTATTATTTATATGGATACAAAACATGATTATGAGTTATGTTAATATCTTATCTAACTCTGTATGGATTAACCATGTGATTATTTTGAGTTGGTTGTAAATGATTCACGTGGTTTATCGTATTATATTACATAGTCAGATCTAGATGTGTTATTGGTCACTACTCAAATATCATGATGGATACTCACATCATGTGTAATACTCCAACGCCTAAGATTATCTTTGCACTATAATATTTCTCTATTTTTCCTATGATCTAAATTAGAATGGGTGGTTATAGGGTCATCATCAAATATCCTCTTCATTTATTCAAACTCAATATGCATATTATCAAATACTGTAGACTAGAATTTTCCTCTAAATATAGGGTTTTACTATTGGAGAAGCTTCCCTATGATAAAATTTAAAATGAGAATTGGGGGGCCTAGGGGTTTATTTTTGCCTTGATTTCATTTATATCTTATTGAGACATTTCTAGATAATTCATGGATGCAAAGGAAAATCTTGGATTTATATGACAGGGTCCCTTCCTTTATATCTTGCTCAAGGCTTTGTTGGATAATTAATAGATACAAAGGATAAGGTTTAAGCCCTAGGGGATACATGTTGGCTTCCCTTCCTTTATATATTTTCTAAGATATTTTTTAAGGGAAGATAAGATGTTTTCATATAGTAGAGGGTTTTTTCGTACAAAAAATATATTACTTATTTCAAAACAATTTTGGAGATCTTATTAGTTCTTTTTTTTATTCATGATACATACATCCTATATGATGTCTCCATAACACACCTCATGAATTGGTATAACCATATCTTATATGCATTTAATTCATAATTTATTTTATCCTATTTTATCTTGTGCAAAAATTTAGACCAGTGTAAAGAGTGTATAGGTGACATGTGTTAAATGGGAGAAAAAATTGGGAATGGCTATGAACCTAATGACCCATTACTAACCTGAGCATGACATAATGGATCAAATGCTTAACATATATGTATTTTTCCCTTACCTATGTTGTGTTTTGGCATCACTTAGAGCCTTGTGACCATTTTATATTAATTAGCAATCATATGTTAGTGGTACACATAATGTATTGATTAAACATTTATCAGACCCATTTAGTTAACCATGTGTGAGTTGGTCCCATTCCAAATATATTGGAACCCAAATTTCCTTGTAAATATTATTATTTAAATCCCATACATATATTTCTAGTTGTCTAAGTGATAGACCTTAACTTGTGTGCCATGGAAAATTTCTTGTAGGCTATCTACCCAAGGTTACAATCTTCTAGGCATCTTGAAATAGGGTGGAGCTACATGTCTTAAAGGTGACACATGTCCTTCCATGAATGGATGCATAATAAAATATCCCACTCCCCCTTATAATTGTATTATTATCTTACACTTTCATTATTAATTCATGTTATTTACAATAGAAGGAAATAAAGATGAAGAAGACATACAAATTACAAGAGCAAAGGATAAGCAAGAGAAAGCCCTACAAAACCTTTTTAGGTAGGATATACATTTTTTATCATGTGAAAAAATATGCATAATTTTAGAGTTCTTATTTCAAAAACATGTGTAGAATTTTGATGGTATTGTATTGAAAACATATACATAATTTTGGTGTTCTTTTGTTGAAAACATGTGCAAAAATTGTTAAATATTTTAAAGAAAATGTGTGATTATTATGTAAAAATGTATGAATTAATTTAGGATGTTATAGTGTAAATTATTTTAAGGTAGGTTTTTACTTAGTGGAGTTGGAAGGTGGTGTAGTCCTGGGCAAAGTCCTAAGTGAACAAGTGTCTACATAGGAATCATATGACCTTACCCATACTCAAATAAAGCAATAAAAGGATTATGAAGATTCAATGTAGTGGATATCAACACTAATAAATTATTTTATATTGATTCAAAATAAACTACATACCTATTTCAATCCTTAAGGGAATAATCAAGGGAAAAATGCTAGTTTTTAGCCATGTATAACAAATTTGGATATGAAGAGCTATATAGTATTAAATCAAATACCTTTAGATTGTATTTAGTTGGAAATAATAATATTTAAGCTCTTAAATTACACTCAAAACATTATAGAGGAGGACTACAAAATTTTCTTCAGACTTTGCTTAGTGTGAGATGTTTCCTAAACTCATGGCAGTATTCCAATCAAGTAAGACATTTCTCAGACCTATGTATGGGTATTTTCTAAAAAACATCAATTTTTATTTCTAAACTATGCACTCAAACTATAATAAAGAAAAAAATAGACATTTTTTAAATATGATATATATTCATTGCTCTTTAGTTTGATAGAATTCCTTCATTCTCAGATGTGCATCCCTTATTCTAAAATGTTTTACTCTACCTTATATGTTTGATAGTTTTTTTACCTTAGGGATAAGTGTATTCCGTCTTTGGTTTTTTACACTTTTCAATTTCCAAAATATAACTAAATAGACTTTTGGCCCAATCACGATGCTTTGTCCCTCCAAATTTTGATAGCAATTCCTCTTTTTCATGAGCAGGAACCTCACCTATTTCTAATATGCACTCATATGTATCTTTTTTACTCAATCCATCATTAATATAGAGGATTGTAAATTCCAAACAAAAAAATCTTACCATAAAGTAGTTTAAAATCATTAAATAGGGGGATATGTAACAAAGGAGTTAGGTGGGTTTGAAAAATGGTCAAACCACAAATTTACACATGAAAAAAAGAATACAATTAACAATGAGGCAATTTACTATGGCCCCAAAATGACTTTACATTATGCCTCTAATTGATTTTTAAATGTGAGCCCTTGTTCATGGATAAGGTTTAGAATTTAATAAACTAAATCCTAACTTTCCAAATTTAGTGGAGCTTAACCATGATGCATCTTTAGCAAGTGTGTTCCTTTGTTTGACTAGATACTCTATATATTCCCTGCCTCTAGTTTTATTGACCACTCTTAAGTCCAAAATTAACTAAACTTCCTATAATTCATTCTCAATAAATTTATCTTGCCATCTATAAATTTTTAATTCATCTTATTCACCTTATTGAGATTCATCTCTTTCAATATATTAATACAAGTTTGAAACATTAAATATCAGAGAGATTGAATTCGACTAGTAACCCTATTTCATATGCATTTGGTGAAAACTTCCCCAAAATATTTTAAGGCCCGATCTTATTTCACTTGAGCTTGTTTTAGGTATTCCTTTGTAATCTAATTTTTTTGAGATGACAAAGAATAAGTCACCAAATTAAAAATTATTCTTTATTCTCTTAAGATCAACACACTCTTTATATAATTTAATCTTACACCCAAGTTTTTCCTTTACTTGCCTACGTAATTATTTCATGTATTCAACAAACGCTTCACCCTCATCACTCTTTAAAAAAAAAATTAGACCAAAAATCTCCATCAATCATGAAATAACACTTGAATTATGCCCATACACATTTTTTAATGTTGTTTTACCTATTATTCTTTTCATGGATTCATTTTATGTAAACTCATCCTTTTTAAAAATTAAATAAAATTGCTTAGACTACTCACCAACCAAACATCTCAATAAGTTTTCTAAGATCTTATTGACACATTTGGGTGATATGAAGAGCTAAACTTCATGTTCATATTCAGATTTTTCCAAAGTTTCTTTCAAAAATATTTCACAAACTTGGTGTCTTAGGTTGGAACTATGCTCTTAGGTAGTCCATGTAGCCTAAGAAAATACTTGAAGATAACATTAAAAACTTGTGTAGTATAATTGGTCCTTTTACAAGCTATGAAATGTGCCATTTTCAATATTCTATCAACAACAACAAAAAAATGAATAATGTCATCTCGTGGCCTCTTAGGTATTGGAAATGGCTGATAGTGTATTATATTTTGACTTATTCATTTGGCATGTTGATAAATTACAAATCCTTGTACAATTTTTTTGACTTACTTCTCATCTTTGGCCAATCAGTACCTCTAATTTAGTTGAGATAAGGTCTTGTGAACTCTAAAATGTCTAGCCAATCCACCAAGTGATTTTATTATATTAGGTTCTCCCTCATTGATCTTTGAGGTATATATATTTTTTTGTTCTTATCAAAGTAATCCATATTATATGAAATATTCCATCCATGGTATTTGGTCTATTCTAGTTGGATCAACACATGCTTCCCAAACATCCTTAAAATAAATATCCTCCTTATATAACTCTCTCATCACATCAAAATAGAAAACGTTAGCCCTCATTTCAATCAACAATGTTATTAATATACTTAACGTATTAGATACTTTTTTTTTTCCCGCCTCTATGCTTAAGGAAAAAAGAGAAACTTCTTAGAAAATCCACCCAATTCATGTGCATTTGGATTATATTGTATTGGATATTAATATATTATAAAGAGAGATAATTAGTAAATAATATGAACTATATATGAAGTTTGTAATGCCTACAAAATGGAATAAAACACCTAATCATAAAAATAGTATTTATTCTTAGCATCATTGATATTATCACTAAAATACACTATGGTTATTCCTTTTTGACTGATAACTACTCTAATTACTACTCTACTTGTATCACAATCCACCTGAAATACTTTGGAAAAGTTTGACAATGCTAACATAGTGATGCAGGGGCATCTTCACATGATTTCCATTTTAATTTGTTTAAGTTAGTATAGGTCAATTATAATGTGTTTGTCCTATTTATGAGGTTTATAAGTCTTTAAAATTTGAACTATTGCATATAAAGTATTTTCCTGCCAAAACTCTAATTTGAAATTTTGAATCATGTTATTATCTTAGGGAGAAGTTTTATGATGCCTAATGTTTGTAGTAAATAATTTAGGTTCTAAGTATTCTAAGAGAGAGTCATAAAGGTGGTTCCCATGAATACATGGACCACATGATCCATAATTTTAATGGTCATGTTAGTGGTTAAAAAGTAGACTCTCTTCAACGTACATGAGGAAGTTAGGGGTTAGTTAGGTAGTTATTGAGTTATAAAAATAATTGTAAATGATTTTGTGGAATTAGAGATATGGGGATATATCTAATATTTTTATGAAAATTAAAACTCCAAATTAATAATAAATATCCTAATTTTAGTAACCAACTCTCAGACCTTGTTGCATCTTATTGTTCTATGTTGTATTTTAAAACTAAGCTGTAATGTAAGAATGGTAACCTTATGTATGCATGGAGGGAAAGGATAGATAATGTTGAATGTTGTATTTGATTAAAATTATAAGTGAATTATAGTTTAATGATAGATATGTGTATGTTTATTTCAAGATAATGTTCTTAGTTTAAAGCTAACTACCTGGTACCATGTATTCTATGTGAGAGAGAATACTGAGTAACAAGAGGTGCTATAAAGGATTTTTTTGGAAGTTGATTGAAGTGTTTGCATAAGTGGTAAGTATTTATTTCCATGTTATTAAATTAATTATGTTTTATTTTAAACAAATTTAATGTATGATTTCTGATTTTTTATAATCAAACCCATAAGGTATCTTGGCAATCACTTACAGTCATATCATCAATTAAAAAACCGTATAATAAAGGTGAATAGAGTTGTCAAGGGTGGTATGTGTTTAATGTATAAGGTGATTCAAGTGTATATAGAGGTTAAAAACCTTGATAATGTTTTTAAACTTCTTAAAAAGGTAAAAACCCTCAATATCTCCTTCTCAGGTTATACAAACTTGTGTTTGTGTGCAAAGACAATTCAAAACTTGAAGATATCCATCTATAAAAGCCTGAAGATTGGGATCTAATGATTTAGAAATTTGAATAATGATGACAAAATAATAAACTAGTAACTACAATCATTTGAACTTTCCTATAATGATCAATACCTCAAATTTAAGCTTCTCGAGTAGCTACAATCAAAGAAAACCTGTTTATAGGGTTTCAAGACTAAAATATGTTTATTTGTAGATTTAACTAATGAAAATTCACCATATTTTATATTTTGATAAGGGTAAGGGTATAGAAAGAGACTATGGAGGTTTTAGACCATTTGGGTATGGTATAGTATGGTTATTGGAAACTATATCTAGCTATATGAGATAGAGACCTAATTGGGCCTAACCCAAGACCTAAAAGAGTACAAAAGTGTAAATTCTCAGTATAGTGTGAAAAAAAAACTTCATGAATAGTTATTTTTCAATATAAGTTATTAATAAAAGTGATAAATTCATCCATACATGATTGTACATTAGGATAAAGGATAAAAAGGCTATAAGACCTTGTTGGCCAAAGAGAAGGAAGTAGTATAAATCAAGGAGTATAAAGGAGTAAAGTGAGTTGTTTTGGGGATACAATAATTCTATCAAGAATTATATAAATATAAAGATCACTTTTAATAGGAAGTGATAATTTAATTCAAGTAACAAGTAAAATAATTGATGAACTCATGAACTAAGTAGGAGTTATAAGAAGTAAGAGGGGATCACCAGGGTATTGAGACTTAGAGAAGTGGAAATGTGATGAAAGAACAAGAGAGGACTAGGAGTGTTCAAGATAAGAGAAGAGACTTGAAGACATATTAAAGATATTGAAGGCTTAGTAAAATTCAAAAATTTCATGAGATGAAATAAAGACCAAGTAGGTCTATCAGAGTAAAAATATGGTTTAGAGATAAGTGATTTGTAGGGTGAATATATGATGAAATATACATGGTTCATTTTTCTTTTTATGATAAAAAATTTTTGTGAAGAGACCTTTGCATCATTTGGTATCAGAGTAAGGAGTTCATTGGGAAAAATTGAAATAAGGTTTGTATAAAGAAAAAGGTACACATTTGTTTTGTTTTCATTTTGTATATTTGATAAATTTATGAAAGAATGATGAAGTTTGTTTATAAGGATGATAAATAAAGTTGTAGGTACAGGAGAGAGAGGTAGAAAAGTGAAAATTTTGTGGTGAAGACCTTAAGAAAAGAGGCTTAGAGAGAGAAAGAGGTGAGCGAGTGAAAAATCAAGGAGAAAGAAGCTCAAGAGAAGAGCTTAATAAAGAGAGAGTAATCCTAGGTGAGGACAAGAAATATATAGAATCTAAGAGAGAGAAAAGAGAGTCAAGTGAGAGATACAAAGTGAATGGTCAAGAAGGCAAATGGGAAGGCTTGTGAATAAGAGGAAGAGATAGGTCCAAGAGAGAGACCTAGAGAGAGAAAGTGAAGGTAAAGAGTGATATAAAAATATGAAGGGCTTGAGACAAGAAGATGGACACAAGGAAGTAAAGAAAGAGGAAGTTAAGAAAAGAGAGATTGATAAGTTGAAGGTGTACTTGATAGTTTTAGAGAAAGCCTTGGATGAACTTAGACCAAAGTTTTTAGTTGAGATTAGAAAAAGAGTGAGATGGCCTCTTAAATACATAGTGATGAAGAGGAAAAAGTAAGTATAAGTGTGAAAAGTTAAGAGACAACTAAAGGTGTTGAGCAAGCAGCCTAAGAAGACACAGGAGGGGAAAAACAAGCCTCATGATTTTCAAACTAATGATGCTTTGATATGTGTGTATGTAGGTATGAGAATTTAAGAAAGAGATGAGATAGTTTGTCCAATGCATGGGATTAAGAAACAAGAAGAATCCTTTGAACAAGTAGGGTTCCAAAGGAATCAAAAAGGAGAGGCTCAAGAAAGAGTCTTAATGATGGAGGAAGAACAAGCAGGTCAGCTATTCGTGAAGCAAGGTGACATGAAACAAGAAGTGATCCTTAGTTAAGAGGATGTAAACGAAGATAAAGGAACAATGGGACAACATCATGAGTAGAGGTATGAGGACTATTCTAGTTTTTATGAAGTATTGAAGAGAGAATATAAGTTTGATCCTCATCAAATATAAAAAGAAATAGTTAAGTGACCAAGGAGAATATAGACATATGACATACAATAGTGGAATCTAAGATAAGAGAATTAATGAAGGAAAGGAGAATTCAAGCACAATATGACACTCTACATGATGAAGTTGGAGATATTGAGGTTAAAGAACATGTGGTAAATGAAGGAGAAATCACACAAGGAGAAGAAGAAGATGAGTTGGTGGCCGATGCAAAGAGGAAGGATGAACCATATAAGGCACTTGGTGGTGCTTGGTAGAAAAATAAATATGTGAATAATAAGAAGATTTGGATAATTCCACAAGATCATGATAAATAATATGATTTTGATAATGATTTGTTGATTATAGGTATAACATGGAGGAAGATATAAAGAGGCAAGACAAGATACAAGTGTGGATCAAGAGAACATGCACATATGCATGAGAGAATGGTTACAAAAGTAGAAAAAAGACAAGAAGGTATAAAATCCTTAAGTAGGGATTGGGATCTAAGAGGCCATGAAAATAAGATAAAATTTAAATAAGATAACAACTGAAGCACATCAAGTAAGAATGTTTATAACTTTTAGGGAAAGTTTTATTTGCCCCTTGGTAGTATGATGTAGGGGCTTCTTCACATGGTTTCAATTTTAAGTTGTTTAAGTTAGTATAGTTCAATTAAAATGTGGTTATCCTATTTAAGAGGTTTAGAAGTATTTAGAATTTGAATTATTTCATATAAGGCATTTTCCCACCAAAACTCTAATTTAAAATTCTGAATCATGTTACTAGCTTAGGGAGAAGTTTTGTGATGTCTAATGTTTGTAGTAAATACTTTAGGTTCTAGGTGTTCTAAGCGAGAGTAATAAAGGTGGTTCCCATGTATACATAGACCACATGATTCATCATTTTAATGGTCATGTGAGTGGTTATAAAGTTAGATTCTTCTCAATGTACATGAGGAAATTAGGGGTTAGTTAGGTAGTTATTGAGTTATAAAAAGAATTGTAAATGATTTTTTGGAGTTAGAGAGATGGGGATAGATCTGACATTGTTATGAAAATTGGAACCCAAAATGAATGAGGAATTTATTAATTTTAGTAACCAACTCTCAGACCTTGTTTTATCTTATTGTTATGTGTTGTTTTATAAAACCAAGTTGCAATGTAAGAATGGTAACATTGTGTATGCATGGAGGGAAAGGATATATAGTGTTGAATGTTGTATTTGATTCAAATTATAAGTTAATTCTATGGGAATAGTATAGATATGTATGTTAATTTTAATAGAATTTTCTTAGTTGAAAGCTAACTACCTGGTACCTTGTCTTTTGTGTGAGAGAGAAGACTGAGTAACTAGAGGTGCTATAAAGGATTTTGTTAGAAGTTGATTAAAGTGTTTACTTGAGTGGAAAGTATTTATTTCCATTTTATTAAAGGAATTATGTGTAATTTCAAACATTTTGAATTTATGATGTCTTATGTTTTATAATCAAACCCTGTAAGGTAGCCTAGCAATTACTTACAACCATATTATAAATTACAAAATAGTATAAATGAGGTGAACATATTTGTCAAGGGTGCTATGTGTTGATTTTATAAGGTGAGTAAAGTGTATATAGAGGTTATAAAACCTTTATAATGTTTTGAAACTTCTTGGAAAGGAAAAGACCATCAATATCTCCTTCTTGGGTGATACAGACCTATGTCTGTGTGTAGAGACAATTCAAAACTTGAAGAGATACATCTATAAGAACCTCAAGATTGGGATATAATGATGTGGAAAGTTGAATAATGATGACATAGGCCTAAACCAATAAATAAAATCATTTTAAATTTCTTATAATGACCAATCCCTCAAATTTAAGCTTCTTAGGCAACTACAGTCAAAGAGAACCCAATTTCTAGGGTTTTGAGACTAAACTATGTTTATCTACATATTTAACTAATGTAAATTCACCATATTTTGGATTTTGATAAGGGAAATATTATATAAGGAGACTATGGAGGTTTTATAATGTTTGAGTATGGTATAGTATGGTTGTTGGAGACTGTATCTATCTAAATGAGACAAAGACCTAATTAGGCCTAAACTGAGACCTAAAAGAGTAAAAAAGTGTAACTTCTCAATATAGTGTGACCAATAAACGTCATGAATAGTTAGTGTTCAATAGAGGATATCAGGAAAAGTGAATATTTATTCCTAATTCATTTTTATAAGACTATACATGAGGATAAAGGAGAAAAAAGGCTACAATACCTTGTTGGCTAAAGAGAAGGAAGTGGTATAAATTAAGGAGTATAAAGGAGTAAAGTGAGTTGTTTTGGGGATCTAATAGGACTATTAGGAGTCAGATAAAGATAAAGATCAATTTGAATTAGTATCAATCCTTTAATTCAAGGAACAAGTAAAAGAATCAATGAACTCATGAACCAAGTAGGAGTTAGAAGAAGTAAGAGGGGATCACTAGGGTATTGAGACTGAGAGAGGTGGAAATGTGATGAAAGAACAAGAGATAAAAATGAGTGCTCAAGATAATAGAAGATAATTTAAATATTTAAGGCTTAGCAAAATCTAAAGGAATTAGGAGATGAAATAAATACCAAGTAGGTCTATCAGAGTGCAAAGATGGTTCAGAGCTAGGTGATTTACAGGGGTGAATAGATGATGAAATATACATGATTCATGTTTCCTTTTATGATAGACAAATTTTATGAAGAGACCTATACATAATTTAGTATCAGATGAAGGAGTTCATTAGAAAGAAGTGGAAGAAGGCCTACATAAATAAAAAGGTATTAATTTTTTTTGTTTTCATTTTGTATATTTGATCAATTTATGAAAACATGATGAAGGTTGTTTAGAAGGTTTATAAAGAAAGTTTTAGGTACAAGAAAGAGAGGAAGAAAAGTTAAAGGTTTGTGGTGAATCCCTTGAGCTAAGAGAATTGGAGAGAGAAAGAGGTGAGATAGTGAAATCTCAAGGAAAAAGAAGCTCAAGAGAAGTAAAGAGAGAGTAGTCCTAGGTGAGGACAAGAAAGAGATAGACTCTAAAAGAGAGAGAGTCAAGTGAGAGAGACCAAGTGAATGGTTAAGAAGGTAAGTGGGAAGGATTGTCAAAAAGAGGAAGAGATAGGTACAAGAGAGAAATAGAGAGAGAAAGTGAAGGTAAAGAGTGAGAGGAAAAGATGAAGGGATTGAGACAAGAAGATGGCCATAAGGAAGTGAAGAAAGAGGAACTTAAGCAAAGAGAGACTGTTGAGTTGAAGGATTACTTGATAGGTTTAGAATAAGCTTTGGAAGCACTTAGACCAAAGTTTTTAGTTGATATTAGAAAAAGAGTGAGATGGCCTCTCAAAGACATAATGATGGAGAGGAAAAAGCAAGTAGAAGTGTGCAAAGTGAAGAGACAGCTAAAGGTGTTGATAAATTAGCCTAAGAAGACAAAATAGGGGTCAAGCAAGCCTCATGATTTGTAAACTAATGATGATTTGACATGTGTGTATGTAGGTATGATAATTGAATAAAGAGATGAGATAGTTGGGCCAATGCATGGGCTCAATAAATAGGAAGAAGCCTTTGACCACGTAGTGTTCAAAAGGAATCAATTGTAAGGAGAGGCTCAAGATAGAGTCTTAATGATAAAGGAATAACAAGCTGGTCAGCCACCCATGAAGCAAGGTGACATGAAATAATAAGTGATCCTCACTCAAGGGGATCAAAATGAATACAAAGGAACAATGGGATAGAAGCATGAACAAAGGTATGCGGATTATTCTAGTTTGTATGAAGTCTTGAAGAGAGTATATAAGTTTGATCCTCATCAATTATACAAATAAATGGTAAAAAAAGTGACCAATGAGAATATATACTTATGACATGAAGTAGTTGTATCTAAGATAAGAGCATTAATGAAGGAAAGGATTACTCAAGAATAATATGACACTCTATATGATGAAGTTGTAGTTGTTGAGGTTGAAGAACATATGGTAAATGAAGGAGAAATCACACAAGGAGAAGAATAAGATGAGTTGGTGGTAGACGCAAAGAGGAAGGATGAATCATACAAGGCACAGAGGTGTTTGGCATTAAAATAAAGATGTGAACAAGAAGAAGAGTTGGATAATGCATCAAATTCATGATAAATAATGTGATTTTGCTAATTCTTTGTTGATTCTAGGTATAACATGGAGGAAGATAGCAAGAGGCAAGACAAGATACAAGTGTGGATCAAGAGAGCATGCACATATGCATGAGAGATTGGTTGTAGAAGTAGATAAAATTCAAGAAGGTATAAAATCCTCAAGTAGGCCTTAGGATCCAAGAGGCCATGAAAATAAGATCAAATGTTAGTAAGAGAGCAACTAAAGCACATCAAGAAAGAATGTTTATAACTTTTAAGGAAAGTTTTCTTTGCCCCTTGGTAGTATGATGTAGGGGCATCTTCACAAGGTTTCCATTTTAAGTTGTTTAAGTTAGTATATGTCAATTAGAATGTTTTTGTCCTATTTAGGATGTTTAAAAGTATTTAGAATTTGAATTATTGCATATAAGGCATTTTCCTGCCAAAACTCTAATTTGAAAATTTTAATCATGTTACTAGCTTATGGAGAAGTTTTGTGATGTCTAATGTTTGTAGTAAATATTTTAGGTTCTAAGTGTTCTAAGAGAGAGTCATAAAGGTGGTTCCAATGCATACATGGACGACATGATTCATCATTGTAATGTTCATGTTAGTGGTTATAAAGTTAGACTCTCTTCAATGTACATGAGCAAGTTAGGGGTTAGTTAGGTAGTTATTGAGTTATAAAAATACATGTAAATGATTTTATGGAGTTAGAGAGATGGGGATAGATCTGAGATTGTTATGAAAATTAAAAACCCAAATGAATGAAGAATATCTTGATTTTAGTAACCAATTATCAGACCTTGTTGCATCTTGTTGTTTTGTGTTGTTTTTGAAAATTGAGTTACAATGTAAGAATGGTAACCTTGTGTATGCATGGAGGGAAAGGATAGATAATGTTAAATTTTGTATTTTATTAAAATGAGAAGTGAATTCTAGTGAAATGGTAGAGAGGTGTATGTTTATTTCAAGAGAATGTTCTTAATTAAAAGCCAACTGCCTCGTACCCTATATTTTGTGTGAGAGAGAAGATTGAGTAACAAGAGATGCTATAAAGGATTTTTTTGGAATTTGATTGAAGTGTTTTCCTAAGTTTTAAGTATTTATTTCCATATTATTAAATGACTTATGTGTGATTTAAAACATATTGAATGTATGATGTCTTATTTGTTATAATCAAACCCTGTAAGGTAGCCTGACAATCACTTATAGTCATATTATCAATTAAAAAATCATATAAAGGAGGTGAACATAGTTGTCAAAGGTGGTATGTGTGATTGTATAAGGTGATTCAAGTGTATAAAGAGGTTATAAAATGTGATATCCCCTTCTAATAGGGAATATAAAACGTCAAAAGCTCTGATACCACTGTGATGTCCCTTACTTAGGGGCTCCTTTCTTCCTACAAATGCTCTGATACCACTGTGATATCCTCTTTCAATAGGGAATATAAAACGTCAAAAGCTCTGATCAAGATATAATTTTTCAGAATAGATTCAAATATGCATAAACAAATCACAGATCTTATCATTCATCCAGATGATTAAAATAGATGTCCTTCTAAACTATTACAATTACAGTCGTCTCTTATGCATATAAAATATGAAATACAGTCTTGAAAACCCTGGCTTTGCAAATCTGGAAGTGAAACCTGAATTCTGGAAGGTCTCAGCTTTTCTGTGTCGACACACAGACGCCATCGTCGGTCGATATCTCACTGACGTCGGTCACTGTCGGTCGGCTTTCTGCCGACATCGGTCTTCAGTCGACCGATGTCAGTCACTGGGGTGCCGATGTCAGTTCCTGTGTCCTCTATGGCACTATTCTGGCTTGTTGCCGTACTGTACGGAATTGCACAGATCTATACAGTCCGTACCGAAGCAAGATAATATGCAGGCAGCCCTATATTTTGGATCCCTGATCTGAAAACCTCTATCTATATAATTATTTAAATCAAAACATAAAGAAATAAATACCTGGAATATCTGTAATAACTTATGTGTGAAGTTATCTCTCAACCCTGAAATTCTGTGATAACTTTTGGATGAAGCTATCTCTCAAATCTGTACCTTTGTGATAACTTCTAGATGAAGCTATCTCTCAATTTGGCAATAAATTAGCTGATATCTCACAACCTCTAAATCACACACAATGAAGAGTTGACGTTCTCCACTGCAATGGAATCCTGGAACCCTTGGCTCAGTCTTCACAGAAGAATTTCTTCAACAATCAAAATCAATAATCAATTCATACATTTCATAATCAATAATGGCCTCCATGAGAAACCCTTATACCCTCAAAAAGATATGCTTGCCCTAATTAGGGTTTCTTAAATTAGAATTAGGGTTTCTAATTAAAAATAGGCTAAATAATTAATATTTGATTAAATCAATCAAATATTAATATCTCCCTCAATACATGTCGGATCCTCGAACCGTTTGAAGCTAGTGAACTAGGGAGTGATTCCGCACATGACCATACCAAAATAAAGGTGCTCCACTGCATGTCAAATATCCCTAAATAATAGGAGCTCAGGCCCAATGTGTCTGAAATAACCTGAATGAAAACCAAATGTAGAAATTCTGTGAATCAAAGTCAAGCCAAGCTCCATTATGACCCTCTATCCATCCTATTAGCCTATGAAGGTCATATAATAGACTAATCATCAAGTCTATCAATGTCCATGAAAAAGGGGACATGACAATCCACCCCTCTAGAAATTGCTTGTCCCCAAGCAATCTCAGAACAATGAACCACTCGATCCACCTAGATCCCAAATGTAGTTATGCTATACACTGCTGTGAATCAATGCAAGTAACTGCAACATCAGAAAAAGTAGAACAAAGAGGAACCCATAATCAAATTGGTGAATGCAACTCAACCAACCTCTAAGGTCACAAATATCATATACACCTTCCACCATGCTATGCGGAAGGCATGCTCCAACTCTGCAATAACTCCCAAATGGGACTATGCCAAGTATGGAGAATCCACACACTGTACCTCTATTGTGGTCAGCATATTTGATTAACTCATGCTCTAAGTCATGCACCGACAAACTGTCAATCCCATCTACAAAAGATGGTGCCAATCCATCCCATAACTGATCCCTCTATAAAGGTGGCACAACCAACTGTACCACACTATCATCTGTGTGAGAAGAATCAATCTGGAGACTCGACTCCACTGGTATGCTAAACTCATTAGGACCAAGAACTCCCAAATCTTGAACATGTGTGTCAGTACCAACAACATGTTCCTCAGCTACAACTGTAGGAATATACTCATAATCAACACTCAATGTACTAACCTCTGAGTATACCTCCACACTCTAAATGCTAGCATCGAACTCATCCTCATCTAACTCTGAAGAAGCTGCTACTGAAACTATCTCATCATCACAATCTCTAGCTCCCTCATCCTCTGCAACTAACTGAGAGTCCAAATCCTCATGACTAAACTTGACCATATGTCTGTCAGAATCCTGGTGAACCACCTTCATTGCCTCTATCTTGGGCTCTAAAGCCTCTGCCTCTGACTCCTTAGGATTATCATGCTGTTCAAAATCTTCTGATTTCGAAACCTCATAATACTCCCATATTATACGATATGACTTGCCCTTAGGCCTCAAATGACAATTGTGGTTGGCATCATATGGATCTTTGCAGTATAAGCAAAGCTTTCTCCTATTAACAGTAGCACACCGATTATTTCCTATCTCATAAGAATCATGGGACATGCTGCTATCTTGTCCAACTGTTCTGTAGTGCTCTCTCCTCAGCTCAACAAAGTGATCAAAAGACAACATCTCCCGACCTCGAGGTGGTAATAAGTCCCACTCCTCCTTCGCTGTCATATACTGTGTGGGTTTGTCTTTAAATGAAGGGTATGAAAGAGCTTCATTCAACCTCTTCAAACATAGTTTCAACTTCCTCATATCATAGTCCCACCGACTCTGAGTACCGAGAGTCATCATGGATACTTTGCTGATTCAATCTACCCAAACTACCCAACAGGATGGCAAGACATTGGCTCTAATTTTGCCCAAACTATCCAACAAGATGGCAGGAATTTGGCTCTGATACCACTGTGATATCCCCTTCTAATAGGGAATATAAAACGTCAAAAGCTCTGATACCACTGTGATGTCCCTTACTTAGGGGCTCCTTTATTCCTACAAATGCTCTGATACCACTGTGATATCCCCTTTCAATAGGGAATATAAAATGTCAAAAGCTCTCATCAAGATACAATTTTGCAGAATAGATTCAAATATGCATAAACAAATCACAGATCTTATCATTCATCCAGATGATTACAATAGATGTCCTTCTAAACTATTACAATTACAGTCCTCTCTTATGCATATAAAATATGAAATACAGTCTTGAAAACCCTGGCTTTGCAAATCTGGAAGTGAAAACTGAATTCTGGAAGGTCTCAGCTTTTCTGTGTCGACACACAGACGCCGTCGTCGATCGATATCTCACCGACGTCGGTCACTATCGGTCATCTTTCTATTGACGTCGGTCTTCAGTTGACCGATGTCGGTCACTGGGGTGCCGATGTCGGTTCCTGTGTCCTCTGTGGCACTGTTCTGGCTTGCTGCCGTACTGTACGGAATTGCACAGATCGATACAGTCCATACCGAAGCAAGATAATATGCAGGCGGCCCTATATTCTAGATCCCTGATCTGAAAACCTCTATCTGTATAATTATTTAAATCAAAACATAAAGAAATAAATACCTGGAATATCTGTAATAACTTCTGTGTGAAGTTATCTCTCAACCCTGAAATTCTGTGATAACTTTTGGATGAAGCTATCTCTCAAATATGTACCTCTGTGATAACTTCTGGATGAAGCTATCTCTCAATTTGGCAATAAATCAGCTGATATCTCACATCCTCTAAATCACACACAATGAAGAGTTGACGTTCTCCACTGCAATGGAATCCTGGAACCCTTGGCTCAGTCTTCACAGAAGAATTTCTTCAACAATCAAAATCAATAATCAATTCATACATTTCATAATCAATAATGGCCTCCATGAGAAACCCTTATACCCTCAAAAAGATATGCTTGCCCTAATTAGGGTTTCTTAAATTAGAATTAAGGTTTCTAATTAAAAATAGGCTAAATAATTAATATTTGATTAAATCAATCAAATATTAATATCTCCCTCAATACATGTCGGATCCTCAAACCGTTCAAAGCTGGTGAACCAGGGAGTGATTCCGCACATGACCATACCAAAATAAAGGCACTCCACTGCATGTCAAATATCCCTAAATAATAGGAGCTCAGGCCCAATGTGTCTGAAATAACCTGAATGAAAACTAAATGTAGAAATTCTGTGAATCAAAGTCAAGCCAAGCTCCATTATGACCCTCTATCCATCCTATTAGCCTACGAAGGTCGTATAATAGGCTAATCATCAAGTCTGTCAATGTCCACGAAAAAGGGGACATGACATAAAACCTTGATAATGTTTTTAAAATTATTGGAAAGTCAAAGACCCTTAATATCTCCTTCTTGAGTTATACAGACTTGTGTCCATTTGCAGAGACAATTTAAAACTTGAAGAGATCCATATATAAGAGCCTCAAGATTGGAATATAATAATTTATAAAGTTTAATAATGATGGCATATGCCTAAACCAGTAACTACAATCATTTAAACTTGCCTATAATGACCAATACCTCAAATTTAAGCTTCTCGGGCAACTATAGTCAAAGAGAACCCTATTTCTAGGTTTTCAAGACTAAACTATGTTTATCTACAGATTTAACCAATGAAAATTCACCATACTTTGGATTTTGATAAGGTAAAGGGTATATAAAGATAATATGGAGGTTTTAAACCATTTTAGTATGGGATAGTATGGTTTTTGGAGATTGTATCTATCTAGATGAGACAGAGACCTACTTAGGCCTAACTTGAGACGTAAAAGAGTATAAAAGTGTAACTTATTAGTATAGTATGACCAAGAAACTTCATGAATAGTTGTTTTTCAATATAGGTTATCTATAAAAGTGAATAGTTCTTCCAAATTTATTTGTAGAGGACTGTACATGAGGATAAAGGAGAAAAAATACTACAAAACCTTGTTAGCTAAAGAGAAGGAAGTAATATAAAGGAGTAAAGTTATTTGTTTTTGGGATTAAATAGGATTATAAAAATTTAGATAAATATCAAAATCATTTTGAATTATTAGTGATCCTTTAATCCAAAGCACAAGTAAAAGAATCAATGAACTCATGAACCAAGTAGGAGTTACAAGAAGTAAGAAGGGATCACTAGGGTATTGACACTAAGAGAGGTGGAAAGGTGATGAAATAAAAAGAGATAAAAAGGAGTGTTCAAGATAAGAGATGATACTTGGAGACATATTAAATATATTTAAGGCTTATCAAAACCCAAAGGCATCATGAGATGAAATAAAAACCAAGTAGGTCTATCAAAAAGTAAAGATGATTCAGAGCTAGGTGATTTACATCGGTGAATAGATGATGAAATATACATGACTCATGTTTCCTTTTATGATATATTTTTTGAAGATACCTCTACATCACATAGGCTCTTTAGTGATTTTATTATTCAAAAATTAAAATATTTTTCTAGTACCAATGTCCATCTAATTCTCTCTTATCTCCTCTCATGGTTTTGGTGATAGGTGCATATATACCACTAAAATTTATGATAATTTTTTTATAAAATATTATTAATCCATGAAACGTGTATGCCATACTAAAATTGCCTTTACCTTTTCAAGGTTCATTCATAGCCCTTTGTTGGAGATCAAAAACCCCAAATACACCAATTCATCCTTAATAAAGTTTTATTTATTTAGATTGATCAATAATTTCTCTTATTTCAGCCTCTATAGGACTTTATTAATGTGTAATAAGTGTTATAATATTTATAAAAATTAGTGTTTCCTAAAGATAAACAATCATAAATTTTACCAAGAATGGTTTCATTACCTCATTCATTAAGCTCATAGAAATAATAGGATCATTTTTATCCTTAATGGCATCATCAACCATTCATTCAACCCTTAGTATTAAATATTTTTTTCAATTTATCTCTCTCTTATCCTTATTTGATGGTATCCAATCTTCAAATAAATCTTGTTGAAATACTTGGATATCCCTAGGCAATCCATGGTATCATCCAGTCTAGGCAATGGAAACATATATTTGATGGTTATATTTTTAATTTAACACAAATTTATGTACATTATAAATTAACCATCCTTATTGGGTGATAATATAATAAATACTAAAAAAGGGATATGATTTTATCTAATCAACTCTCTTCCCAACAAATCACATACATATTTATTGACTTCCCATTCTCTATAGGTATTAATATATAGGAAGCCTTATGGGGTAAGCTTTCACTAGGGATCAAATACACATGATGAATTATTCTCCTCGTTAGTGGTAGCCCCTATCATATTTACTTGGACATAATATCATTGAATTCCTTCAACAAAACCTTTAAATATAAAGGTATATCATTGATGTTTCTTTATGTTCAACCCTGTAGCACCTTAGGAATCATAAAAAAATTAAATTCCATTAAAAATTATTTCACATCACTATAAAGGTCCTTAGACTATTATCCACCTCTTCATTTTTGGTATTCAATGGACTAATGATATGTTATCTACCACTTTATCTTACGTCATAGGTGTTTTCCATACCATCATGGACAAATATTCTATCAAATGTCCATGGTCTTCCTAAAATAACATGGAACACATCCATGGGAGTTAGTCACACCATACCTCATCCTTGAAAGTACCTATATGAAAGCTTACTAGACACTAGTCATCAACCAATATGTGATGATCTTTTGCCATCCAAAACACTTTGTAAGGATTTGGATGAGCCACTATTTTCAATCCTAGTTTATTTATCATTTCAACTAAAACTGGATTTTTAGTGCTTATAGTAGAAATTATAACCTTGTAGCACTTACATCCTACCTTGAAGACTGTCCTAAATAATCTCTTCCTCTAAATGAGATAATTTTCCTCTTTTATAGGTCTCAGTAAGACATTTTTCATCATAAGTGCCTCCCATTGCCTAGGTTCATCTGGATGTTTTGTAAACTCTATGGACTTTTCATCACCTTGGGCTATATGTGTATTATACTCAATTATATATTATGCTCCTCCCATATATTTTAGACATTAAAAATGTTGGTGTCTATCCTATCCATATCTATAAAAATTTACATAGAAGCCTCTACCTCTACCTCTTCAAAATCCATCTATTCTTCTTACATGGTACATTCTTCCTCTTGCTTCATGGCTATTTTTCTAACTATGAAAAATGTTAGTTTCTTCATCAAGTCTATGTTTTCCTTTGGATACATTAAGTTTTCTTCTCTTTAGAGGAACCACCTCTAAATCTAGCAATACCTTATTGTCTTATTAAAAATGTTTCCTTCACCTTTAGTTCATATTGACAGGCATCCTTAGTTTTTCATAGACTTACCATACTTAATTCATATTTAATATTTGGTCTTATGCCATTTATGTACCTATCAACATTCTCATGATCCAATTCATGATGATAAAACATGATGGAAATATTTTAAAATTATTCAGTGTAACTCTTTAAAGATAAACTTATTTACCTCAAGTTTTACATTTTTTAAACTCATGTTGATAGTCAACTAGTAGAAACTTTGCATTCATTCTTGTCACCATGGTATCCCATTTGATGATCTTTTCCCTTCCCTTTTCTCTTTCTATTAGAGTGTACCTCTTTACACCAAACTATAACATGTATTTTCATGTTTACCTCCATGGATCCTCTATCCGATCATAATTTAAGTATTCATCCATCTTTGTCAACCATCGATCAAATATTGAAGGTCTAGAGTCCATAATAATCATGACACTTCCATTTTTATTCCTCTTCCAATCTTAGAGATAGCCATGGACAACATTCTTTCTCCCACATCAATCTCTTTTATAACATCTTCATATTTTTGTGCTTATTATCCAAATACTTCTTTTTCTTTAGTATTAGTATCACATATTCATGTTCATAGCCTATAATTATATGTTATTCAAGATCTTGCATTTAAGCTTACATATCTCTTATAGCTTCAAGTACTCCATTTAGTCTCCCTACAACTTATGCTACTTCAAATTATTGTAACCTTCTTTTTGGAGGCATTTTTATTTTTATTTACACTCCCTTCCTACTACTATAACTCTCCTTAGTCATAGTCTTATGTATTAAACTAACTCACATTTCCTAGTTTGACTCCTACCAACCTAAAGTCAATACATATGCCTATTTACTCTCCTCTTCCATTTGTAGGTTGATAGACTGACTTCTATAATTCCTCCCAAACTATTATAGAGTTGGATTTCCTTTTTTTAGTCTCACACTTATTCTAATCTCCCATAAAGGACTTAACCTATGATCTAATACCACACTAGTGTAATCTTGGGTAGAGTCCCAAGTGAATAAGTTTATACCCAAGAAATCTATGACCCAAGCCACAATCAATAAAAGAAAGAAAAATCATTATGAAAAATAAATGTAGCGCATATCAACACCAATAAATTATTTGAAATTTATTCAAAATAGAAGACATAAATATCTCAATCCTTAAGGGTAGAATCAAGATAAACAAGGCTAGTCTTTAACAATATAAAATTTATTTTTAGATGAAATCCCATATTAAATTATATAAACTACCTTTAGATTGAATTTAGTTTGAGACAATGAGATTTAATCTCTTAGATTACACTCAAAACTTTAAAGAGGATTAATATAAATTTTTCTTCATACTTTGCTTAGTATGGGATGTTTCTGAAATTCATGTTAATCTTCTAGTCGATAGGACATTTCTCAAACCTACATATGCATATTTTTATTTAATTTTTTTTCTCTATTTATTCTATACTATGCACTCAAGCTATAGTAAGAATACATAAACATTTTTGGCATATGATATGTACTCACTCCTCCTTAATTTGACAAAATTCCTTCATTTTTGGATGTGCAGACCTATTTCAAAATGCTTTGATATGTCTTATATGTTTGATAGTTATTAAACTTGGTAATATTTTTTTCCCCTCCTCCTTTAATAGTCTCCTATATTCCTCAATAATTTTATGCATTTTTTTATTTCCAAAAAAAATAGATTTTTGGCCAATAATGATACTCTACCCCTCCATATATTGATAAAAAATTCCTCCTTTACATGAGTAGTAGCCTCCCCTATTTATAATATGGATTCCTTTCTGTATTATTATCTCTTGACATGGATAATGCATGAAATTATCAATTCCAAACAAAAAATATCATGCCATCAAGAAGTTCAAAATCATCCTAGAAGTGGTTACATAGTAAAGGAGTTAGGTGGGTTTCAAAGATGGTCAAAACATAAATTTATTCATGAAAAAATGAAAAAAAGTAATGATGAGGTAGTTTACTATGTTATCGAGATTCCCATTCATCATAAAGGGATTATGTTGAGCTTGGGGCATGAGAGGGGTTGCATGCTCATTACCATAATATTTTTTGTTGCATAAGTTAAATTTCTATAAGTTGTGATTTTTTGAATTTAGAGAGTAAATCCTTAAGATAAATTTTTATTTTATTCTTACCATCCATCCCATGTAATTATAATACCCATTGAACTTTGCTTATTTATCTTCCATGTGATTGTGTTAACTAAATTTTAAACCATTATGTCTACAACTAGTTATCTTCAAACCTATGATTTAGATCATTAAGAATCCTTAAAATTGTGATTGGGTCATGAAAAAACCCCTTGTGTTTGAGGTTTGATGATGGCCATTGATGATGAGTCCCATAAATTTTCCATTACTTATATATCCCTAAAACATCTCACCATTACATTGCTTCATAAACCCAAGCCTTTTATCCATAATTTTCCATTCTTTTACATGATATATATAATTTGTGTGTGTGTGTGTGTGTGTGTGTGTGTGTGTGTGTGTGTGTGTGTGTGTGTGTGTGTGTGTGTGTGTATAATTTATAGATTCTATCCAAATCCAAAACCAATTTTGAAACACAACAAGAGGTCCTCCAGTCTCCTTAAAACAATTGTTGAGAATCAGTCAATATTTTCAACCTTGAAACCTAGGTCAACTTTAAAATAAATACAAATTAAAGGACAAAACCAATTTTAGTATCAAAGATTACAAAACAACCAGAAAAAAAATTTCAAAAAAATCAAATTCCATAGAGAATCAACCTTTAGTTACAAACATACGTCTACCCCTACTGGAAAGAAGATTCTCCATTGTCCATTGAGTTCCACTGAGGATGGAATTTTGAGCATCTAATTGAAGTCTTCCCACTTACATTTTTCTACCTCTTTTCCCTTTTTTTCCATAGTTTGGATTTTGGATAGAGCTATAAGATTGATCTATAGTTAAAATAACCCTACTTTCCAAATCTTATTCTTCTTCCTCCCAGTCCACCTCTGCTTCTTTTGATCCTTCTATTTGCTATAAATTTTCTAAAATTGGAGAAAAGTTTTCTAAAGCTATAGCTCCAATATATTCTATTGTCTTTTCTTGATCTAGATGAGTAGAAGAGAGATGCCCTACTTTTAAATTGATCTCAAATTATTTTGCCACCTAAACACCTCCAAACTTTTCTAAAACCTTTACCTAATCTAGCTGAGGATAAGATAAATGCCCTGACTTTAAAATGGCTTCAACTTCTTTAGTTGCTTGAACCTCATCTTTTTACAAACTTACCTAAACTTTATAGCTATTTTCTAAAGATGGAAGTTCAACCAACATTTGAAAAATTTGAACCAACTAGCTATTCAAATAACCTACTTTTTTAACCCATTTATGTAATAGCATAGCTTGAGATCCTTTAAAGCCATTTTTAGGACAAGAAGCTATCTTATGATTATTTTGATTACATTTAAAGCCCCTGAATGACAATCCTTAAACATTGACATATTGAGTCCATAATCCATACGATGAAGATATCTGAATAGAATGATGGAAAGGTTTGGAAAGATCCATCATAACACACACCCTAAAAAAACTCTGATTAGCCTCCACTGAATCATTGATTTTCAAAAACACTCATAACTTACTAATTGTTTGAGAAGACTAGGATCTCTCACAGCTAAAGGTAGATTATAAAATTTGACCCATACTAGGGCACGGGAGATAATCATGGTAGCAGGGTTAAAAAAGGAGGCCAAGGGCATAAAAAAGTCCCCTATTTGCCTAAAAACCAAGGACCATTCAACCACATAAAATCCCTATCTTTTACAGAATAAAATTGAATAAGAAAAAATCCATTGGATAGAAAAGTTAGTGAAGGAACTTGAATAGATGGCCAATTTCCAAAATACCAATGTAACAACATATCCAAAGATATTTGTTTCCCTATACATTTTCCTATCAAAGATTTTCCTCCTCTTTCTAACCTAATTTCTAAAAGCTTTGCATCTGAAATTTCTATGACTAGAGCAAAATTAGAAAAGATCAAGGGGATGCCAACTTAAAAAGTAATTTTTAGTGTTTTATTTTGAGCTAAAACTCCTTCAAAATTATCATGTGATTCTTCCACTGACTTTGAAATATTTGCTAATGGTTCCTATGGCTACAACTAACTTCTAGATATTAGAATAGGATATAAATCAGGGTTAACTTGGAGAAGCTTCTTTTTAAAAAAATCACCAAAAGAATGAAAGGGATTCAAAACATCAATACAATATAAAAAATCCATCTCAGAAGCCCTATCCACCTTATTTGAATCCTATAAAACCTTATTTCCTTGGGAAGATCCATTCAAAAACCCACCTCTACCTTTAGTCTGATTCTCCAACCCTAGTCCCTCTCCAAGAAGCTCAGAATCTAGGGTAAGTTGTTTAGTATTTTTGAGATCATGAATAAAATTTACTTTCTTGGATTTCAACCTACCCATCCTAGGCCTATAATTACCAAAAATTCTATGCTCCTCCCAACCTAGACTAAAATCTACTCCTCCAACTTGCTCAACATCATCCACAGAGATACTGCCTAGAAACCCTACAGTTATAAACATTGATGAAATACTTATTATAGGTAACACTTCACCTGCTACTTTATTCCCTTGTGCTACCAACTCCCTGAAACTCCTACCATTCTTCTTTGTTGCTCCTACTCCTTCCACTATTCCAAATCCTTCTACCACTCTAATTCCTTTCACTGCTACCCTACCAACCTTTGTTGTCATTGATGACACTACCACAATCCCTGTATTCAGTCACTTTTGATTTTTATTATTCATATATATTTATTTTTATGATTAGAAGAATATGATTTATAGATAAAATGGAATGATTGATTTATTTTTTCTTTTGGTAATGCAACTATTCATGATTACAATTCTTTTTTCAAGAGGTCTCATAAGCACAAATTTTTTGACTATATATATATATATATATATATATATAAAGTATTATAGTTTACCTATAAATTTTTTTGTGTGATACATGTAGTAATTTTTGTGCATGATTTGTATTGAAAATGGTTTATGGAGCTTCCATGTGTCATAATAATAGTTCCTCAAGTTTGCTACTATATGAGAAAGAAAAAATAAAAGTATTGTGAGATGTTTATAAAAGTTATCTTAATTTAATTAATTTTAGTTGTTTATGACTTGAATGATTCCTCTCATCTTTTGTTTGACTGAATAACTATCTACATTCCAAAAGTGGTTTCAACTACTTATAATAGACATGGACGTGTTGTTACAAGTTATTATTCTATTGTTCCAATTAAATATTGTTATGATATCTTCTATTTTTTATATTGTTATTTATTTTAACCTATAAATATTATAATATCTAAATAAAGATCTAATTACTCTATTTAAGAAATAATTTACATGTTTTATAATTAGCTAGGGGATCAAAATGGAGTATGTTGCTCATTTCTTGTTTTGTTTAGATGTTTCAACTTATCTTTATTTTGTAGATTTTGTTGAAGTGGCTAAATTTACTCCTACTTGTTTCATTATTTTAGTTTAAATAATTTTTTTTCCATGTTCTCTTTTTGTTATAGAATTGTGATAATGGTTCTTTTTTGCTATGTTAATTTTGTCTTCTACTATCTTTGTGACAAAGTGAATTTATTCTTATTTATATTTCATTTATTCATTTTATTTTATTCTATGTTATCCTTATGGATACTATATGAAATTTTATATAATGGTTTTTACAATATATAAATGAAATGAGTGAGGGAACCCACTACCCTCTTTTACTGATACAAAAAATATTTTGTAATCAAGATAATGAAGTTGTAGTTTAGATAAGAGTGTATTTAGACTTGTATAAATTCATTTGATGTACAGTTGAATCAATAATTCCTTTCAATTCCTTTGTGTGGGAAGTTTCCAATATAGATTACTATTTAAATTATAGCATTTAATTTATTGTAATTTCCTTTCCACAAGTGTGATTTACTTTCCTATCAATTTATATCTATAAGAGTGTTTCCTTTCTACGATTGATTTCAATTCATTTTAAGTGTGGGTTTTTTTTTCAATTCCTTGTACGAAATAGATTAGTAGTTAGTTCATTCAGTTGTTAAAATTAGTTTAGTGTAGCATATAAAATATATAATATTTACAAAATTATACATCCTTAGGTTGAAAATTAAATTAAGGATCATATGATTTGTATATTATAAAGCCACCTATTTGTGTAATTTACCTTGGTTAAAGGAAGTTTTCTCAAGAATACAACTAGCAATGGGTTGTATGTTCCCTACATATTCCTAATGACATCACATTTATTGGGAGGTGAGAACTTATTTTTAATTTTGCTAATTTGCATTTGATGCAAAAGTTTATAAATGATATGAGAAATGAAATTGAAGTGTGCTTTCCAAGATGAATAAATCATGCTTATTATTAACTATGTTACTATTGAAAATAGATACAAATGTATAAAATTTGTGTTTAAAACTCAAATTCTATACTTGAATTGTTACTAAAAAGCTTATAATTTTCTAACATGGGCTGGATTCCTATAATTTTCTTATAGATGTATTGATCTTAGTAATAAAGATAAAGTAGTTGAATGCTTCATATACATATGTTGTTCTTCATATGAAGAGAGATAATATTGAATCTTCTAATTTGATTTTAATGGATTACAATGAAAAGCTTATTTTGTGAAAAAGAATATTTTATTTTGTCTAGCTATATGGAAAGAAGAAAAGTGGAATTGTTGATCTTAAAATATGGTAAGAAGTGTTTATATTACAGATTATGAGTTTAATGTGTTAACCCTTGAAGTGCCTTGCATTGTATAAAAAAATTAATTATTTTCAATAAATCCTTATCTTTCACAATGGAATATTAAGGTCTTTTTTTCACTCAGTCATTAAGTTGAAATGAGAAGTGTGTTATTATTGTTAACCTTAATTGATTTAATTGTATTATATGTTATGAGTTTTGGGGTTTGGGGGATTGAGTCCTTGTATTATTTTCCATCATTTCCTTGATTATTGTTTCTTACTTAATGCATGTGCACAATTTAAATTTTTGAAAACATAATTAACATAGAAACCTTCTAGGAAAAAATATATTCATTATTTAAAATATTTGAGCCTTTATCGAAAACAAATGAATATTCATATTAAGTAAAGTTCTTATTATTATTTTTGGGTTATACTAGGAAATTTATTTTAGATAGCTACTTGTATTATAAATTAGACTAATATACTCAAGAAAACAAAAAGTATATGTATGTATGCATTCATATATGTATGTATGTATGCATGATACAATAACTCTATAGATACAATGGTACATTGTGTGGATTTTCCTTATTGAAAATCATTTTTCTTGTTGAGTATTAGACTGTGAAGATATGTTTTCTATGAAACCAAAACACTAGAAAAACAAAAACAATAGGTAATCACCATGTGTGTGTGTTTGGTTTGAAAATGTTTTGGTTTCATATAAAACATATCTTTAAGGTCTAATAATCAACAATAAAAATAATTTTCAATAAGGAAAATCCACATAATGTACCATTGTATCCATAGGTTTATTGTATCATTAAAATAAAATTTTGTAAAGATATATGAAATATATAGTTATTCCTTATTATTTATTACTCATTAAATAAAAAATATAAATGGCATAAAATGAAATGCCCTATTTTTACCCTTTATATGTCTTATTAATATTTTTATTTCCCCAAGGTGCTAAAATTTTATGCTTTTTCAAACACCAATAGATAATTTTATTATTATAACCTTTTAGACACATAAATTTGATATTAGTCACTATAAAAACATAAAATTTATTATGCTTTGACATACTTGGAAATAAAATACACATTTGACACTTGCTCAGATTTTTCCTCTATTCATCTACCCACTTGTCGTCTTGGCCAACTCTATTGACTAGATACACCTATTCATGATTAGCCTATTTGACAAAATAATCTTCTAGAATTCTACACAAACCTTATGTATATCTCATGTCATTTTTTTTCACTCTTAGAAAAATACTGGTAATGTCTACAAATTTATAGTTATTATAGGTGTTTTTCTCTTCTGGTAGTGTCAATGAACATTCAAAAACTATTTTTCAAAATTATAAAGCCTCTATTAGGCTGTATTAGATAGGTTTTATGGGAAAATCATCATGTGAAATAATAAAGAGTAAGATATAAACACAAATTAATCATAAAGTTAACACTTACTTGGTAACTTGGTTATTACCTTGATCAATCACTTGAACAAAGTGAGGAATAAAATAGCACTCTCTTGAAACATCATTACAAAGTCATACATATTTGAAAATACCTCGAAGGAGAAACCCTAAATCTAAGTTGGAATATACAAAAATGTAAAATTTATATGGTGACAAGTTTAAAAAGATAAAGACTGCATTTCATTAGAAATTAATCATAATGTTTCACATATACACATAGGAGAAATTTATGCAATTTGAGCCCTCTTAATACTATTATAAGGTATGAAACACTTAGTTATATACTAAGGAGTATTTGGGATTGTATAGCCCAAAATACTAACCTATTTTCAAGGTTCATATTTTAGTCAAAACATAAAATAGGGTTTGGATGAAAAGATAAGGAAAACAAAGATCAATGCATAAGGTTGTAGGAAGTGCACATACATGGGGAATGTAAAAACATAAATGTATGGGTTTGAGGAGTTAACCTATGAAGGGTTTTAAAAATTTGTTTATAAACCTCATAAACATTATTGGTGCATTAGTTAGCACAAATGACATGACTAACTAATCACAAAATCTTTCCTTTGTCTTGAAAGTTTTCTTCCATTAATCTCTTTCCTAAATTCAAATATGGTGATATCCAATTTTTAGGTCAATCTTTCTAAAGTATCTTACACCACTAAGACAGTATATCATGTCATCCATGTGTGGTAATGGAAAATTATACTTGCTCATAAATTTTTTAATGCCTCTTGAATTAATACACATGCACTATTATCCATCTTTATTTGGTGAAAACACTATAGGTACTATGCACGGGATCAAATTTTACCACAAACATTTATTTAATAATTCATGTACTTTCATTTTTAATTCTTAATTTTTAATATATATCATCTTATGGGTGTCCTCATTTAGAAAACTCTCTCCTAGAATTAGATCCTTATAATGATTAATAATTCTCACTAGAGGTATTTATTCTAGTAATCAATACTAGATACCTCATATAGTATCTCATTTACTTGATTTGAAAGTTTATATTATGTCTTCTCATTGGATTCTACACCAATTTATTTCACCATATTTTATGAGATCATAACATGCCTCTTCACACTCTATTTTTCTCATGAACTCTTTTCCTGACACCATCAACATTCTTATGTAAACACTATTATGCCATATCTCTCTTTCATCCTTTAATGGGATTAGGGTATAACTTCTCCCACATTTATCCAATCCATAAGTATTCACTTGACCATCATGCACTAACTTGATTTTAAATTTACAAGGCCTTACAAAAATTACATGACACACATCAATCAACATTACATCACACCAAAACTCATCTTGGTATGTGCCTATCTATAATTTAAACACACATTGATCATTAAACAACACTTTCTAACTATTTTTCAACCAAGAAATCTTGTATGGGTTTGGGTGTGCTAATTTCTTCAGACCCAATTTCTCAACAATATCATTGGAAACCAAATTATCTATGTTTCCATTATCTACTATCTTTTTTCACCATTTACCCCTAACTTACATATATTATTGAAGATAATTTTACTCCATGCTAGTTCCTTATCTTCTCTTTGTGACATTAATAACACTTTCTTCAACATTAGTTCTTCCCAAACTCAAGTCATTTTAAATGTTCAACTAATATAAATAACTCCTATTGTCTATGAAATATATGCATAAATTCATTTATTCTTATAATCCATTAACTTTATGCCTATTTTATTTTCATGGCTTGATGCCCTGGTTGGCAACACCTAAATTTTTTTCCTGGGAATACTCTTTCTCTTCCTTGTCTAAATCTCCCTTGTCCCCAAGATTGATAAAATATAATTTATTATTACATTTTCTTTGGTTAAAACTTATTACTCCCACTTTGGTTCTAAATATTATCATCACTCCATGTTATAACTTTTGCACCTTTCCTTGACTAGTTCCTTATATCACTTCCTATTCCTCATCGCATGAATCTTATTCTATCTCACACGTTACTCTACTATCTGCATGACATATTTTTCTCTACCTTGAATGAGAACTGATAAGATTCTTCCATTTTTTGGATATAGTCCATACAAAAATCTTCTTGGATTCCAAAGTGTAATACATTTATATATCGCATAACCTTCTCCTTATCTACCTCAATGTGACTAGATCTTATGGTAATGTTGTAGAAATCTTCAGTGTACTATTTCACCAACATCTCCTTTTGCCTAAGATTTTCAAGTCTCTTTGAGAACTCCATATATTAATATACAAGTAAAAATTTCCCTTTTATTTTAACAATCATCTTGTCCAAACTTGGGATCTTATATTTTCCTTTTTTGCATCATTCATTATGAACTTCCCTAAACCACATAACTGTATTACCTTCCAAATTCATTTTTACAATCTTGACACATTGGGGATAAATAATATACTCATATTTGAAATACTATTCCATATCATCGATCCAATCAACAAACTCTTCTTGATTCATACTTCTTTAAAAAAAAAGGTAAGTCCATATTTTCACCCTTACCAATGCATGATATAACTCTCAATAGCCATTCCTCACTAGCATAAATTTTATCCTCAAAATATCATTCACATTCAATACAATTTTATCATTAAAAACATTATACTTCCACTTCATCACCACTCTCATCTTATTGTGGGATGAAAACCTACCACCAGTCCTCCTCTCAATGACATCCAATTTTTTTTTGCAGAACACAAAACACACCCAAGACTTCATTTAGTCTTCCTTATTGTCATAACCCCATTGAATCCTTGGCATAAAGTATTGTTTTTTTTGTCACTTGGATTTTAAACCTTTTACGATATTTCTCATCTCTATTAATCCAAGTGGCACAATGGAAACACCTCTAGGCTGTGGGTAAGCCTAAGAGTGAGGTGAATCTCTAGATAGGGCTAGCTCCCTTGATGTACCACTTTGGATGACTAATACACCTAAGATTTGTTAGGGGGGGGGGAAAGGGAGAGAGAAAACTAAAAACAAACTATCCTAATGGAGGTGATACACAAAATAAGTTGATGACTTTTAACCAGCTACATGTTACACGTGAAACCAAGAGACTAACCAAACATACACTTCTCCAATCTATATATTCTCACATCAATATTACATTATGAGGTTATAGATGAATGTTTAGGATAGGAGGAATAAATAAGAGTATTTTAATGGAACTAGTAAATAGACCAACTCACTCAACCTTGACACTTCCTAGAACACTTCACATGCCCTGAAAGAAGAAGATTTCTAACTACAAATAGGTGAGAGAATGAAACAATATGCTAAGGAAACAAGAGTCATCACATAATAAAAATAAAAAATTAAAGTGAGAACACTATGAATAGTCATGGAAGAGGTAAAAAATAGTAATATTATTTATCAAATGGTATTCAAATGATGAGGGATTCACCATACTTAGGTGAAGCATAAGTTACAATGGCCAAAATGGCTAGTTCTTATAGAGTTTAAGAGAGAGAGGAGAAGAAACTATAAAGATAATAAAGGAGTTAATTGTGCATGATAATAGGATTTGGTATGAACCATGCAAGGTTAGAAAAGACAAGTGGCCATATAAGGTATGAAACCTATGTTAGTGGCATGAAAGTTCTCCTTCTAGATTAGAAAACTAAGTTCATGATTTGGACCGATTTTATCATAAAAAAATTAATTAGGTATATACCTAATCATTTGAATTAAGGTAAAATATTTTATAAATTCCTTTAAATGCATTGGTTGTAGTCCTGGTCATCTGACATCATCTGGAAGTGAGATATCACCATCCACAGTCTAAAAAACTCTTCTTTCATGCACCCTACACACTTGACCTATAAAAATACATAAATTTTATATGAAAATACATTTGATGTAGTGGATGAAATTTTTCAAGACCCTCCAAGGCCTTATAATCATCAGGAACACCTTAAAATCACTTCCACTTGAAGTTTTCACACTTGTCACTAGCTTGGTCACTATGCTCGTTTTGAATGGCTGAGATGAGAACTATTGTTTGCACATTTAGGAGTCTTTAAAGGAATTAAATGTCAATATAGAGTTATATTAAGTTTTAATCTTCCCCCCAAACTTTATTTCATCTTTAAACTCCTTCTATAACCTACAAAACACATAAAATAGTCAAAAGTACCTTATTTTATTCCCTATTCATATAGTTTCATACAAATAAAAAGGGTGGGGAGGATAATTAGAGTAATATAAAAGTTAAAATAAATTTAATGATAAAAATATGCCATTATATTAGCTTCCTATCTTCATTTACTCCATCGGGTCTTGACTGAGGGTTTGCAAGTATTTTAGGCAATTTTTTGTCCTTAAACTTTGTTTATAAATCCCTACCATTAGAATTACCAACCAATTTCACAAGATCACTATTAAATAAATTTTATAATAACTTCAAAATTATTGGATTCACATACACAACCTCTAAAATATATGAGCATCTAAACTTCTCCTATCGAGCTCCTTTCTCCTTTTCTTACAGGCTTGAGTTGTCTTAAAGCATAAAAATGACCTTTCCATGGTTTTACATACCTCCAAATAGCTTAGAAACTTATATAAATATCCCATAATCATGATATAATAGGCTATAAATCATATCAAATATTATAAGTGAAAATAACTTCTTCATCTAACACTAGGCCTCACCATACCTCATAGCCCTGACTGCAACCTTAAGAGTATGGAGCACCCTATTGAGTTTCACATTTATGTGCTTGGTTTTCATGATTTTTCTAGGTTTAATATAAATTTATACACTTATTTTAAAGGTTCAAACATCACCTGGTTCATCTCTTTGCCTCCATTCTTTAAAACTACTAATTATTGCATAAAGAGAAGTGCCCTCTGTCTGAGACAAAATAGAGGGAACTTCCCTAATTTTCTCAACCAAAATGAATGGTGGGGGGATTATTCAAGTTTTTGAGATACTTTACACAAATTTTAAGCCTTTTTTCAGTTTTACAGACCCTTCAAATGTATTGAATCTAAGACAAACCTATGAGAAGTGGACCGTACGTAGGGTTTCTAGCATGTGGACTGCTTGAATATGTTGCATAGCCATTTCTCTACTTATTTTTAATTACCAGTAGCCTATAACATGATCATTATTAATTTTAATTATGTATTTTTACCACATAAAACTTTATACATACCCCTTCCCATCATTGAATCCTCAAGACTGTATGCACAAACCCTAACTAAGTTGACCTCAAGACACCACTCCTGTAGATGTCTTGCATGATTTGAATTTGGATATAGTGAATATGACTTATTTATATATTATAAGATCATTAATCCATGTTTTATACCCATTTATTCACCTTGGGTAGCCTCAGATCATCACTTAGGCACCCTATCTCAGTCATTATCACCCTATAGTCACCTACAACTGACTGTATAGAGTATTGTAGGTGGTTGTTATCCTCAAACCTATGATATATAGTCCATAGGATCCATATGAATCCTTGGAATAAATTTTATCTAAAAAATGCTTGTATGTTTATAGGTCTCTACACTTAAGATCACACCATGGATTGTGAAACCTTATAACCAATTATAGGTGGTCTTTTCTTGTGAAAGGACACTTGTAGATGTGAATTACACATTGAGACATGTACCATGCTCCTTTGGATATCCCATAAGGTCTAAGGGATTAATTTTCCGTCTAAAAATTGATTTTTTCATGATTAAGCCCTTGCATTGGGTGATGTGTGTTTTGATCCTTGGCTATAGGTGAACAAATTGGGAATTAGGTACACTTGTAGGTGTGTATAAGAGGTAAAGTACAAGATATAAACCTATTTTATGATATCTCAAGTCAAAATTATTCATTTTACTCATTTGGAAGCATTGAAATATGGTGGCAAGGTCCAATTTTCAACTTGGGTGAAGAAGGTCTCTTTTGGGTCACAGTCTTGTAGACATCAATGCCTAAGTTTAGTGTCTTTGTAGGCAACTTTAGGACTCTCATCAACTATCTTCCCTTGGTCATTATCTCCTCACACTTTGTAGAATCCTTTTATTTTATACAAGATACAAAATGAAGTCATTTACATGCCTCAAAAAACCCTATAACCCTATTATGAAGCTTTGGAAAAATGATTTGGGCCTCTATTTTGTACTTTTAGGGACAAGGGGCTTGAATCTCAGTCATCATCCTTTTGAAGTGACCCTCAACCTTGTCTATCAACCTATCAATTATAAAAGTTATACCATGATGTTTAAAATATACTATGACCTCAATAATGGCTCAAACACTTATTTAAACATTTCAAAATGGCCTTTTAACCCTTTATGGTGCCCCCTGTAGGTGGTTATTCAGTGTGTACAAATAGTAAGTACAATCAAGAAGAATACATTATTTGTGATATTTAAAAGACTTTTGATCTCTTTATATAATTATAGTTTAACTCCTTTCATAAAATATAACATTTATAAACTCACAATCTCCTTCTCAACATGACTATTCCATTAAGACACCACCTATGGATGAGCATTTTGAGTTGCATATAGGCAACAAAACATGCAATGTTTCATATACTCAAGAGATCTACCCTCCATTTCATTTGATTTATCCTCATGGTGTTGAAATGAGACATAAATATGATACACAAATAAAAACAATAGTTGACACTTCCTTTTCAATGTTGAATCCTCCATGAGAGCTCCTAGCTGATTGTGTGTGACAGTCATAGGGTAGACTGACCATATTTCATTCAATAACTTTAATTTCATGAAAATTGATTTTGAGAATGAAATTTAGATTAAATGAGATAAAAATAACATTTAAAACATGATAATAAATGTATCAAAACTCCCTGGAGCCATTTTCAAAGCATGAAAATCCTAAACAAGGTGAAAACCTGCTTATTGCACATTAAAGTGCTTCCTCGTAAAAACTAAGATAATTTGATCATAAAAACATCATGAAACATTAAAAAAAGAATTTAAATAATATTATTATAGAAATAAAAACATATATAACAAATATGACCAATTTTATTGTACGAAAATTCTCAAACCAAAGCAAAACCTATAGGGTGCATAGATTAGCAAGCAAAAAAATATAGTCAACTTCATGAGGATGTTTCATAAATCATAGGCCACCATATTAAAAATATTTTTATATAAATTAACATATATAAGTTTAATTTATCCTCCCAAAGGTGTTTAACTTGGAAGTTCTCCAACTATCTGTACCAAGTACAAACCTGAAGACTAGTTCTGTGTGCCTAGAAGGGTGAAAAAGGAGTATAAAAATTTTATCCCAAATTTTATTATTATAAAGTAATTCAATATTGTAAATGTATATAATTAAGCTTAATATTCATTCCCTACCTTATCTCACATGGCACACTTCCCCAATGGTCATACAAGTGTCAAACTCTTCTTTTTTCTAAGAAAACCACTCTTTCTTCTGAAGCACCTACAAATTTCAGTTATAAATAGTTACCTAAGACATAATATGACACATAGAACATGACATAACCTTTGACACCTTCAAATTTCCCTAAAATTTTTACAACTCATTTAATGCCCTATTTTGACCCCTAAAATGACTCAAAATGATATAAGGACTAAAAGACTAATGACCAAGGATAATATGACATTAAATAACATTAAATGACATATGATACACCTTATGAAAAAAAATTATACCCCATAAAACATATAAATACCAATTTTTTACCTATAAGGGCCCCAATTTGACTTGTAAGGTCAAATTTGGTTAAAAAATTGGTGACTCATAAGGGTAGTATGCCTGCTATACTAACTAAACTAGTAGCCTTATCAGTCCATTGGGCTTATGGAGTCATATGAAGTATATGAAAAAATAAGGAGACATTTGGCCATAGGCTTTGATCAATACAAGACCATTTAATTACCTCAAACACACAAAATAAAGGACACACACCAAACAAATCAACCACACTAACAAGACACACACATGTGCTCAAAACACTTAGGAAAATAGGAAAAAAACAAATATATACAACTAAAAACTAAGCATACCTCCCTTTCTAGGATTAAAAGGAAATTTAATTGAATCATCTTCTTCATGAGATGGATCATGATGCTAAGCATGTTGCTCTTTGGATTGAACACTTGATAAATCAAACCTACTTCTTGGCACCTCACTTTCTATGCTTTCAAGTACACCATATTAAAATAGGTCTCCAATGTATATATATTCCTCTTGTCCTTGTACACATACCTCATATTTCTACCCACTCTTCATCTCATGAGCAACTTTCATCTTCTTTGTAGGCATGGTTTCAAGAGGAATGGTTTCTTGTTCCTTGAAATATTTAGTGAGAAGAACCTCGCTCATATAATAATTGAATAAAAATATTAATTGAATCATATATTTGTTAAACACTCTAATTACAAACATAATTCCTTTTATGGAAGGAATAACTCCAAATCACTTCCCAATTAAGAGCAATGCTCAATTACCAATGACTTCTTGGATGCATTACAATGGCCTTTAACACTTTATTTATACTATCATAATATAACTAACTCCTTGTTCTTATGCATGTGGTACTAAATAATTATTCACTATTCTACTATTTATGCTACTAATTTATCCCTCCCTAGGTATATTACATTCCAACCCCCTTAAAAATGTTTCACCCTCAAAACATGATAAGAAATAGGAGGGTGACAAAATAAAAATTCAACCCTATATTTTAAAATAGGTTGAAAACCAGATAGAAGCCCATCCATGCATTCTTTTTTGCTTTCGCTTCTTCCTTCAATTTTGGGATATGAGTATGTACATCAACAAGTTGAACATGAGCGCCATATTCAAAGGTTGAAGTGTAATTTGCATAATGGTGATTATCTCCTCAAAATGAGAGTAAGGGTGCTCAAAATAGTCATCTTGATGAAAAATGGAGGATACATGCCATCCCACTTAGAATTTTTCCTTACACATATTTTGTTTACAATGACTAATCCCATCAAAGAATGCATCAAATTGCTATAAATATTTGAAGGCAGAATAAAATAAGTTTCTAATGTGTGAAGGGATGATTTCGAGAAGAAAATATTCATTGAATTAATCATCTAGAGTGATCAACATACCATGCTCTGTAATTATCCTCCAATTCAAGCCATGTAATTATTTCTACTTCATATTCTTCAATTATAGAAAATGAATCCATATACCATTCACTATAGTTATGCTAACAATCTAAACATGCATTGATTTTCTCATCATATTTTTTTGTTATATGAAAGTGAATCTCAAATTTATCAAAAATAGCATGAATATTGTTTAATGAATGCATTGCCTTGGATAAAATAGAAAGCTCCATGACTTTTTTTTTTTTTATAAACTAGTAGTCACTAAAACTATGATAAATTTCAAAATACTATAATAAATTCAAAAATTCAAGTTTTTTTGGAAAGATAAGACAAATATTCACAAAAACCAATTTTTTTTTGGCTTGATTCATTACCATTTGTTAGTAGTTTGAAGAAATATAGTCAGGTTTTTTGAGGATAAAAATAAAAATCTGCACTTCTTAGATTTGCTCCACGAATCTCCCAAATGTGCTTGCAATAGAATCATGAAGCTCCCAAATGTTCTTGAAATAGAAATAACAATAATTAAAATATCTCTAGAAAGTGCTCTGATACCAGATGAGAAGAACGTCACTCATATAATAACTGAATAACAATACTAATTGAATCATATATTAGTTAAACACTCTAATTACAAACATAATTCCTTTTATAGAAGGAATAACTCCAAATCACTTTCCACTTTGAGGGGTATACCTCCTTAAGAGAAATGCTCAGTTACCAATGACTTCTTAGATTCATTACAATGGCCTTTTCCACTTTATTTATACTATCATAATTACCCAACTCTTTATTCTTATGCATGTGGTACTAAATCACTATTCATTATTCTACTATTTATGATACTAATCTACTCCTCCATAGGTATATTACATTTAAGCAAATAGAAGCTTGTTTTGACCTCCAAAGGTTGATGTATAATTTTCTCTTACTCATCTATGAAATTTTGAACAATGTCATCTTGATTACCATCACTTATAATCAATTCCAAAGAATTTGTAGACCCCTTGAGAGACTTAAACTCATTACAAATGTTTTAAAACTACTACCAAAAACCCTCATCTTCTCTTTGATCAGCATCATGAATGGTAAAAACAAGGGAAGATCCTTCATCTTCTTATTTATAATCTAAAAGGAGTTCATCCAAGATTGATTCTTTGACACAAGGAAAGCATTATTCATTATCAACCAAACAAGAAGTCTCAACACAAGGGCTCACCTCTTCCTATCATTTAGGACCTCTTGAGGGATCTAAAGTTGTATCTCCAATTTCATAATCTGATATTTATTTTGAAAGGATGCAAGTTCTTCAATCTCCTTCTTTGTGATTCCAAGACTAGGAATCTTGAAGTCATGTGACTTAGTCCAATGAGGCTGCTAATGAGTTAGGATTTCTTCAAGCAAGAGTTATGAGTTTTTGTCAACCAATTTCTCCTATATAGTTTCCCATACCATAGGTACATCATGTAAAAGGGTTATGGGGTGAGGATAAGATGAACTAGTTATTGGAGGTGGCACATAGAACTCAAAATTGGATTGAGAGTGAAATGTAGGGAATATTTTTAGAAGCTCTTGAGGATGGGGAGGTAGACCTTGGGATAAAATGGCTTGGTTTTCTTCCTTCCATTTTAAAATCACTTCATTCACATCTGATTTCACTTGAATACTTTTTTGAGAGAGGTTAAATTGGTTGTGTTTAGGCATGGGATCTTCTTTTGGGTCTAAACCTTCCATCACACGTTGACTTAGCAATCTCATCTTTGACTCTAACTCTTTAATTTTCTTGGATAGATTCTCATAGAAAATTATTTATTAAAGTTAATATGCATATTTATGAGGATTAGGAGTATAATAGGGTTGACATGGAACACAAGAAGCTTCTTGAGGAAGGGTGGGAGGGACTTGCATCGAATCAAGCTCTTTCTCAACTTCATACTCCTTATCAAAGATTTTATCCTCTTTCTTTCCCCAAGATTCCACTAATTTATTCCAGCTTATAGTTTTGGGATTAGGAATCTTTTTTTTAGGTAGTGGTGAAACTTGAGGAGTGGATGAAGTTTTTAAGAAGCTTGGTATCTCTTTAGGCTTGGATTCTCCACCTTGTCTCCAACTTGGAATCTCATATTTAGAGGTCATTTCTTGAGGTGGGAATGTAATTGAAGAGGTAAATGAGGGATTATATTCCACTTGTTTTACTAATGATTTAGACTACTACATATACATATTATCCAACTCAATATGCCTATCATAATTATCTTAAAAAATAAGGTTTCTCTTTTCAACTCTCTCTTCCAACTGATTGGGAAAAGGATGACTTTGATAAGATTGATTGGGTTCATGAGTGGGAACCATATAAGATTGATAGAAATCTTTTGGAAGTGAATATGAAGGCTAAATTTTTGGTGAGTCTATTTCTCATGATTTTTTAGCCTATCTTCCAAGGATGAAACTAAGCCACTCACATCTAGCATCTCACTTATGAGCCTTTGCCAATTGGCTCTCTCAATAGGTGCCCACTCTCTTTTGAACAGATCTAATGCATCTCTCACTTTATGAATAAGATGATTAGGAATATCTATACCATATACACTTTGTGTGTCAAGATCCAACATGTACTTCTCATAGCCCAAAAGTGTTTGCTTGAAGGTGGAAATGGAGTAACTTAAGAAGTGACTAGGTTGACGAGGAGGAGCAAGACATTGAGAAGGATCGATATAAGACTGATACACTTCATGAATGGGTTGGTAAACTTCATGTTGTAGCTGGTACACTTCATGTTGGAGTTAGTAAAAATCATGACAAGGTTGATAGGGAATGCCATAGGCTAGATATAACTCACTAACTTGTGAAAAACAAAACTCAACACCAAGGTCATCCATGAAACTTCATTTGGAAGTAATAACACAAGGAATGATAATAAATAGTCTTAAAAAGGAATGCCTAGGCTACTTAACTAACTGATGTAACTTTAGAGTTGCCATTGATTCTTGGATAAATGCCTCTAAACACCGATTATTGAAAGACAAAACCAAAAGTCTTTCAACTTCTTGGACCAAGAGTCCCACTGCGCATGATAAAAACTATTGTTAATTAGATTTACACCATTTGAGGAGATGTCTCAGCTCTCCTCATCCAAGTTGAATAATCAAAACACCTCTAGGCTATGGTGAGCCGAAGAGTGAGGTGAATCTCTAGATAGGGCTAGCTCCCTTGATGTACCACTTTAGATCACCACTACACCTAAAATTTGGGGGGAAAGGGAGAGATAAAACTAAAATAAAACTATCCTAATAGAGGTGAGACACCAAATATGTTGATGAATTCTAACCAATTGCATGTTACACATGAAACCAAGAGACTAACCAGACATATACTTCTCTAATCTGCATCTTCTCACATCAATATTACATTATGAGGTTATGGATGAATGTTTAGGCTAAGAGGACTAGAAAAGAGGCCTTTAATGTCAATAGTTAATATACTAATTCACTCAACCTTGACAATTCATAGAACACTTCACATTCCCTATAAGAAGAAGCTTTCCAAATGCAAATAGGTGAGAGAATGAAATAATATGCTAAGGAAACAAGAGTCATCACTTAAGCAAAATAAAAAATTCAAGTGATAACACTATGAATAGTCATGGAAGAGGTAAAAATAAGTAGTATTATTGATCAAATTGTATTCAAATGATCAAGGCTTCACCATACTTGAGTGGAGCATAAGTTACAATGGCAAAAATGGCTATTTCTTATAGAACTTGAGAGAGAGAGAGAGGAGAAGATAGAAGTCCAAGAATCACAAGGACACCTATCAAGATGAGAAAGGAGTTAATTTTTCATGAGAAGAGGATATTTTATGAACCATTTTGTATGAAAGGAGTCAAAAAAGACAAGTGGCCATACAAGGCATGAAACCTATGAAAAGTTACATGAAAGTTCTCATTCTAGCTCAAAAAACTACCTTCATGATTTAGACTTGTTTGAACATCCAAAAATTCATTAGGGATACGTATTGTGATTGAAATTAATGGGAATGATTTTATACATGTCTCTGCATGCATTGTTTTTATTCTTTATCATCTGGCATCATCTAGAAGTGAGATATCACCATTTGTAGTCTAAAAGCCTTTTCTTTCATGCACCCTACACACTTGGCCTCAAAAAAGACATAATTTTTACATGAAAAAACATGGGAGGGAGTGTATGAAATATTTTAATACCCTCCGTATCCTTATAATCATTAGTCACACCTTAAAATCACTTCCACTTGGAGTTTTCACACTTCTCACTAGCTTGGTCACTATGCTAATTTTGACTGGCTGAGATGAGAGCTATTGTTTGCACACTTAAGAGTATTTACAATGAATTAAATGTCCATAGGGAGTTATTTTAAGTCTTAATATTCCCCCTAAACTTTATTTCATCTTTAGAATCCTTTTAGAACCAGTAAAACACATAAAATAGTCAAAAATACCCCATTTTATACCCTATTTGTATAGTTTTGTACAACTCAAAAGGGTGGGGAGGAGCCTAAGAGAGTTATATATAATTTAAAATAAATTTAATGATCAAAATATTCAATTATATCAGCTTTCCATCTTCATTTTATCCATCAAGTCTTGACTAAGGGTTTGTAAGGGTTTTAGGCATTTTTTTGTCCTTAATCTTTGTTTATAAAGCCATGACATTGGAATTACCAACCAATTTCACAATATAAATATTCAATACCTTTGATAATACCTCATACCTTCTTGTATTTCCATGCACAACCTTCAAAAATATATGAGCATCTAAACTTCTCCTATCGAGCTCTTTTCTCCTTTTCCTATAGGCCTGAGTTATCTTAAAGCCTAAAAATGGCCTTTCCATGGTTTCACCTACCTATAGATAGCTTAAAAAATTCTATCATGATCCCATAATCATGATAAAATAGGATATAAATCATATCAAAGACTAGAAGTGAAAATTACTTCCTCATCTGGCACTAGGCGTCACCATACCTCATAGCCTTGATTACAACCTTAAGAGTATGGAGCACCTTGTTGATTTTAACATTTATGTGCATGGTTTTTAATGTTTTTATAGGTGTAATTTAACTTATTATGATTCTTTGAAAGGTTCAAACATCACTTGGTTCATCTCTTTGCCTACATTATTTAAAACTACCAGTTATTGCATAAATGGAAGTGCCCTCTATCTGAGACAAAATAAAGGGAACTTATCCTATTTGCTCAGACCAAATGGATGGTTTGGGTATTATTCAAGTGTTGGAAATACTTTACACAAATTTTCAGCCCTTGGTCAGTTTTCTAGACCCTTCAAATGCATTAAATCTAGGATAGACTTGTGAGAAGTGGACTATATGCAAGGTTTATAGCATGTGGATTGCTTGACTATGTTGCATAGCCCTTTCTCTGATTATTTTCAATTTCCAAAATACTATAGAGGCTATCACACTCATAATTAATGTGACTCAGGTATTTTTACCACTTAAAACTTTCTACATACCCCTTTCCATCTGTAAATCCTCAAAATTATATGTAGAAACCTCGACTGAGTTAACCTCAAGACACCACTCCTATAGATGTACTACATCATTTGAATTTGGATATAGTAAATATGACTTATTTATATCTTCTAAGATCATTAATCCATGTTTTTGACCCATTTTTTCACCTTGGGTATCCTTAGATAATCACTTAGGCACCTTATCTCAGTCACTGTCACCCTATAGTCACCTACAATTGACTGTACACAGTCTTGTAGGTGGATCTTATCCTCTAAATTGTGTTATATAGTCTAAAGGATCCATATGAAGTCTTGTATTTTTGTAGGTCTCTACATTTAAGATCACACCATGGACTATGAAACCTTGTAACTAGTTGTAGGTGGGATTTTCTTCTGAAAGGACACTTGTAGATGTGAATTACACACTAAGATATGTATAATGATCCTTTATATATCCCCTTAGGTTTGTGGGATTCATTTTCCATCTGCCATTTGATTTTATCATGTTTAAGCCCTTGCAGTGGGTGATGTGTGTTTTAACAATTATCTGTAGGTGAATAAATTGGGATTAGGTATGCCTATAGGTGTGTATAGGAGGTAAAATACAACCCATGAACCTATTTTATGATCTCTCTGATCAAAGTACTCATTTTAATCATTTGGAAGCATTCAACTATGGTGGCAAAGTCTAGTTTTCAACTTGGGTGAAGAAGGTCTCTTTTGGGTCACAATCTTGTAGACATCAATGCCTGAGTTTAGTGTCTTTGTAGCCAATTTTAGGCCTCTCATCAACTATCTTCCCTTGGTCATTATCCCCTCAAACTTTTTATAATCCTTGTCTTTTCTAAAGGATACAAGATGAAGTCATTTAGATGCTTCAAAACAACTTGTAAACCTGTTATGAAGCTTTGGAAAAATGCTTTTGGGCCTTTGTTTTGCACTTTTGGGGATAAGGGGCCTAAATCTCAGTCATCATACTTTTGAAGTGACTCTCAACCTTGTCTATCAACCTATCAATTATAAAAGGTTTTCCATGATGTTTTCAATCTACTATGACCTCAAGAAGGGCTCAAACACTTATTTAAACATTTTAAAATGGAATTTTAACCCTTTGTGGTACCCCCTATAGGTGGTTATTCAGTGTGTATAGACAATAAGTGCAATTTATGAATAATACATGACTTATGATATTCAAAAGACTTTTTAGCCATTATCAAAGCATGAAAATCTTGAATAAGGTGAAAAACTACTTGTTGCATAGAAAAGTGCTTCCTCTTGAAACCTAGCTAATTTTCTCATCAAAACATCATGAAACATGAAACCAAGCAGAGGGAGAAACTGAGGAGGGAGTAAACATCATTTGGAACCAATATGACCAATTGGATTGTACAAAAATGCCCAAACCAAAGCAAAACCTATAGGGTACATAGATTGGCAAGTAGAAAAACATAGTTAAATTCATAAGGATGGTTCATAAAGCATATGCCACCATTATTCAAACTCTTATTAGGAAATTAATCTAAGTGTACTTTCACCTCCCAAAGGCATTTAAATTTAAAGTTTTACAACTATCTGTACCAAGTATAGACCTGAAGACTGGAATGATGTGCCTAAAAGGATGAAAAAGGAGAAGAATAGTTTTAGCCCAAATTTGACACTTCCAGAGTGCTTAAATCATGTAAATGGATTTGAGGAAGTTGAAGAGTTATTCCCTAATCTTATCCCATGTGGCACACTTCCCCATGGGCTGTACAAGTGCTAAACTCTTCTTTTTTCTAAGAAAATTGCTCTTTCTTCTAAATCACCTACCACTATTAGTTAAAAATAGTTACCTAAGACATAATATGACACATAGCACGTGACATAACCTTTTGACACCTTCATATTTCCATAGGAGGTTGTACAATTCATTTAATGCCTTATTTTGACCCCCAAAACGACTCAAAATGATATAAGGACTAAAATAATAATGACCATGATTAATATGACATTAAATAAAATTAAATGACCTATGATATACCTTATGACCAAATTTTAGACCCCCTAAAACATCTAAAGACCAAGTTTTTACCTATAGGGGCCCCAATTTGACCTGTAGGGTCAAATTTGGTCAACAGTTTTGTTTTCATTTCTATTGGAGAGTAGCGTAATATTTTATTGAGTTTTGCATTATCTTTCCACACACACATCAAGTGAAAATAAAGGAAACATTGTATTTATCCCTTGATCTACAATCAATTCTGGAATTGCTTGGTATACTTTGGTTGAAAATGATATGGTAAACGTAGGAAGGAAACTATGTTTCCTCTTTAATACAATATATATGGTTGGGTGGAACTTTATTTTTGGCCTCAAATATCCATATTATGATGGGATCCCAAGTTACACTAGGATCCATCTTGAAAAATATTCATATTTTATTTTATTATTTTTTATTGGGGATAGGGGATCAACTGACATTGAATGCTAGATCTGGAAAACTCTAATTTTTTGTTTTTTATCAGGGGTGGTGTTGGAAGCTTAAAAATTATGCCAAAATCAAGGAAAGGTTTTAGTTTTACATGATTATTATATTTTATGGGGTGGTTATCTCCTCCCCAACATCTTCGATTCTAGTATGCACCTTTGGGAGATTGATATATTTGATTCCAGTGGGTTTTAGATTTCGAATGGAGGGAGATATATTATTTTTATGTTCTTTTAAGAGAGAAGGGGATCAAACCCCTACTATAAAACCAAGTGGTGCCAAAGAGGGAAGCAAAGGAAAATGCATCTTGAGGGGATTCGACAGGACGTGGATAAGAAATTCACAACATCTTGAGAGAAACATAAGTGGGTAAGGAACTAATTGGATTCATATTGGTCACTCCCATTAGTAGATAACTAAACCTTGTTTTCATTTTTATATGCATACTGTTGCATTTTAATTCTTGATGGAATTGATAAATGAAACCCTAATGCACCTAATCAATTTAGTTAGATTGGACTCTTTTGACAAGTTTGGGATTATTTTTTATTACATTTCCATATATATATATATATTCACATTGGATCACTTTGGATTAAACATAAAAAATTCATATGAGGCTCTACCTCTTAAAACCCTACAATGCCCTAAGTTACTATTCATTGGGTAATGGGGAAATTTAATTGTCTCATTGATTCGTAATTGTGGGTATTGAATAGAAATTTTCTATGGTAATATAAACCCCTGCATATCAAATTAGCATATCCTATGGGATACACCTATTTCTATTATTTTCCATTTGGTAAATAATGTTTTGATATATATATATATATATATATATATATATATATATATATATATATATATATATATATATATATATATAGATTTGGATGATTCTAGTAATTTGGGGGTTGGGGAACTAATTTGATTACCATTGGGGCTGAGTGTGATGGCACGTATATTCCATTTATTATTCCTTTAAATAGACAAAATCCACTTTTTAATTGAGTATACACATTACTATGTCTTAATTCCTTGATGGTAAACATAAATAATTGTTTAATGGTATTTAAGTAGAATACCTTCCAACTATTAGTATTCTCTTCCTTATTTGAAGGTTTTTTTATTTTTGATACACAATTCTTGTTTAATAATTTGACCCAATGTGGGATAAGGAAGATTAGAAACCATTTTTAATCAAATCTCTTGGACTACATTTTATTGTCCATAATCAAATGACTGTAGGTAATGATATATTTTTTAATGGATTGAATGCTTTATATCTAAGAAGTTATATATATTAGTATGCCTTTATTCTTGTTTTGGAAAACAACTATTGATGGTACCCAATTGGATAATTATTTAGATTCATTTGTATGCAATCTTACCTCCTTTATTAAGTGTTGTTTCATTTTAATGGCCCATAGAAATTCATATAATTGTTTGAGGGATTAATGCAATGCTGATACAAAACCCACCAACCAACTTAGCTATTGAAAAATATTATAGCCCTATTGATTTTGTGGTTTTCATTCACAAAGCATCCTCTAATTAGTTGAAATTTTATTAACCAAGTTAATTCTTTCGATGATTCATTTCATCTGATGAAAAGCGAGGATTTATGGTTTACAATTTAGCATTAAATCATTATTCATTAGTATTAACAAGTTAACCAATGGGCTACCCAACTTACCATGCATTATATGAATGCAAATCTTGAAATGAATGGGACTACTGGTGGTTTTTGGTTGTTGATTCTATTATACAACCTCTCTCTTTGGTGGTTAGATGTTATTATTGTATTGTGTGATTGTTTTCAGTTTCTCTTTTGTTGGTTGATTATGTTTATGATTCATAAATGAATTGTTATCTTATTTAAACTTTTGTGTTGAGAGTTAGTTTCCTTGTGAGTGTTGGTTGTGTTGAGCATCATTTGGTTGGACCTTCAATTTTGGGCATCTCATAGATTGTGTAATCCCATTCTTTTGAATTTAGATTTCCATGTTGTGGTTGATTGTTCTAGTGAGTTTAGTGTATTTTATACCTATTGAGGTTTAATGATGCTAAAAATAATTTTCATGAATGTAATTAATGATTATGTAAACTTGATTTTTATTCTTGGTTGTATGGTTGTAGACATTATATTATCATTGTGCAATTTGATGTAGTGTTGGAATTAGTAGTTGGTTACATTTCTATGGGTAATGGATGTTTAATGAGCCTGAATATGTACTATAGTGTATGTTGGTCCTAAATTCTCTTGTTTTCCATTATGGAATGTTATATATTTCAAATCTTGGCATACAAGTGTATTATTTTGATATATGAAACTTTATCGAATGATGGATATATTATATCTTGCTTGGATTGGAAACTACATGTTCAACTAACAAATTTTAGATTATTACAAGATTGTACATGACTACATATAAAACTATATAGTGAATTACAACTGTAATAATGAGTTAGTTTCATACTAACATTGTTAAGGAAAATTGCATTAATTATTGAGTATAATAATTGTGACCATGCACCCTTATTAAGCTATGCTTAGGGTGGATTGTACCTCCTTGTGAGGTGATTTTACTCTATGATGACACCAAATATGGTTGTAATAATGCCTTGGTTTTTGTTATGAAAATTTGGCTATATTATTACAAACTAAGAGTTAAATGTTATGATTTAATACTGTTGTTAATTCATGAATAGTGTATACTTCATGTTGTATTCAAAAGGATTTGGGAATTTACTGGTGAATGTTGTTTTCCTACTAGGTAGGGATCACAATCTTGCTATTTTATATTGATGCACATATTAGTGCATAAAGATATTAAATTCATGAAAGTGATTGAGTATGATATAATTACTTAGGCAAAAATTTTAAGATTGGTAAATGTTTTAAATATTTTAAATTCATTTGAAAGTTGTTGTTCTAAGCAATGGTTGCTTAATATTGCATTAATTACCTTGTAACATTTTTGGGTGATTACATCCACCTAAATTAATGATAGGAAAAAAGTTAGTGCATAGCACGGTTGGGAATAAAAGTTGAAATTATCATGATTACCTTGCTTTAGCATATATGCTAATTCACTTAATTATATGGACAACCTATGTAATTTATTTTGATTACTCCTCCCTCATGTGTATGGGACTTAGGAAAACTTGTGTTTGAATAAATATTCCTTGTTGGTAACTCTTTTAATACATATTCACTTTATGTAACAAAGGTTATATTGAGGCATAATGGATATCAATTTTGATACTGATGGCTACCATTAAATGCCATAGCTTCATTTCATTATGAATTTCTATTGCTTAAGCAATGAAATTAAGGAAAAATCAAAGTGAATAAGTATGTAGAATTAGCCAATTTGATGCAATTAAAATCATGAACTCCTTAATGGGCATTTCATTTTGTTTTTTGAACCTATTGTCAATCCCATGTTCACTCTTGGCATGCATTTGAAGGATATTGATTTTGTTATGTTGCACATGGAAGTATGATCTTTAAAATAATGATTCAAAGCCTATTGTTCATATGGTTAACATGATATGGATGGAGATATTATTCCCCTTTGCCAATCACCTGAAATATCAATTGTTCTTATTGTGAAGACTTTAAATGTGAAAAAGTTTATTTTGAATAACCTTGTATATATAGAGGATAGCCAAATATGGCTCATTGACTAATGCCACTAATGATGTTATGGTCAAACTATTAGGATGATAAACAAAGGACCTGATTGATTTCCCATAAGAAAACTAATGTGTACCCTTATAATATGTTTATGTTTGGATTCCTCTTCTTGAGTAATGGCTATTATTATACATAATATGCTCCTATGTGTGTATGTATGTCATGGATGGTCAAATCACAGTGAGTTGATATTCACTTGAATGATTCCATTACCATCCTCTTATGCTAAGGTCTAACTTGAGATGGACTTTGGGGTGTTATACCCAAGTTTTCCTAGCTCTTCTATTTTCCATGGTGGTGGATTTATGAAGGTATGGTTTTACCTCCAAACCTTCAACCTAATTCTCTTAGGAGACCATGATGCTTAAGTAGTGTTATCAGACCATTAAAATGTCCTATGAGGGGTTTCTAATCTAAGTATAGAGTTTATCATATATTGGTGTGCATGCACACACCAATACAACCCAAACTATATCTTCTATTTTTATGAAGAGCTCTCTTATATAACCCTTTGATGATGTGTTAATTCTAGTTGAGTGTTCACTTATACCTAATAAAGTGTTGGTTGAAATAACATGAGTGTGAAACCATTTAGTATGTTTTCTCTTGACCTTAGTTTATGTGTGGGTCTATGCATGCAGTGTTGTTGTGTACTTTATAATTTAGCAACTCCTAGAATGTTTTTGGGGGTTGTTTCATCTAGTATCAGAGCCTGTGCTTAAAGGTTTTGAATGAGTTTTAATGTAATATAATGATTTTTGACATGTGCTTGAAAAGTTGGTTTGAGATTTTGTGTGATTATGCATACCCTTTCAAAGGTTTGTGTTTTCATAATATACTTTTGGGTGACTGTAAATACTTATAGTGTAGATGTATGTATCTTTATGGAGGCTTATTTTATCAACATGTATGCCTTGTGATGGTTGAATGCCACCTATATGTCTATGTTATCTTACCAAGAAATAAATTGGAACCTTGTATGATAACATGCATACTAAAAATTTTCTAGAACTGTATGCCTTGTATGGACTTGTATATGTATTATATGATTGAAAAGGATATGATGTGACCTTTATAAAGGCACTTAGCTCTTGGATGAGTTAAATAGTACCTTGTTTATGCAAGCTTGAAGTGATGGAATTTATTGTATTATGGAATGTGTGTGTCTGTGTTCAAAAATCAATAAATTTATGCAAATGACCTTATGATGCTTACCCATATCCTTGGTTGGGTCAACCCTTCCCTCATTGGTTTGCATTGGGGCAAGCATCACCTGTTAACTGTTGACTTGTATGGGCAAGTTAGTGGGAGGTTGGTGATAATTGATTCACCCATAGAATTGAGGAAATGATCTTTGGTATCTATTGTTAACTTGTATGAACAATTCATCAATAGATGATTAGAACATTATGACCTCAAGGAGACTAAGGGTTGGACTTAAACCTAGAGGGTTGTACTGGTGAGAGTATCTGATTTACTTGGGCAACTCAGTGAGGCTTGAGATATCCACTTTAAGATATCATCTTTAGATCTATTAAGAGCTTGATATTAATTATGTATTCAATATCTTTTGAGTTAGATATATAAGCATGTGGCTTCATAACTCTAAAGGGTTGAAACTATATAAGTGTGTGGGGATGTTTATTCCCTATTTTATATCTTTTAGGTGGTTTTGATCATGGATATGCTTACATCTGTGATGGTTATTTATTTATGGATAGGTTGATTTTTATGAGACTATCATGTTGAACATGAATATGTTATGTCCATGGGGATCTTTATTTTGACTCTGGTTGAGTTATGCATCCATGAGGATGCCTATTTAGAAACTTGGTTATGTTTTGACACTCATGGGATGTCTATTATGATATAGATATTCTCTGCATCCATGAGGATGTTTATTGTGAGTTAAATTGAATTTGTTGATTATGGAAAATTACAATTTCCATGGTAGTGCTATAACATTCACCCTATGTCTTGGATAAGTCCACCCTTTCCCAAAAGTGATGTTGTATCAAAGCAAGAATTACTATTTAACCTTTATCTTGTTAGATTAAGTCAATTAGAGGAATAGTGATATAATATTTTTATTAGAATCATGAGATAATGAATTATTGTCCATTGATAAATTACATGGGAAAGATATCCAATGATGCTGAAGTATGATAATTTGGGAAGACCAAGGGTGCAGCTTGATCCTAGAGGGTCTAGCGGGTGAGTGTGATTAACTTGCTTGGGTAAGTTAGAGAGTTTTGGGATCTCTTATTGTTATCGGTTAGCATGAACCATCTATCTATGACACATGAACATTGTTGGTAAATTTACAAAAACTCATGGAGATAGATTTTATAGGCCTTGTTGGAATACAACCTTTCTTGAGAGAAGGTGATCCTAATCTGAGATCTTTGGGACTGATCATGTTGTGCTATATGGTAGATTTTTGGTGTGATTTAGATGTCATATAGACATCAGGTGACCTGATGGGAGTCATGGAACCTTGTGCTTCATCCTCATGTATGTTAAGTGTTGTGATGTGAAAGTACCTTGGCATAATTATTAGAACACCTGAGTCACATATGTGTGATCTATTTCATGTGGTTCCTCCTTGTATGCAAAAATATTACGTGTTGTGTAGCTATTACTTTTCATTGATTATGTTAAATCATGTAAATTCATATATTTATTATAATTTGTGCATATAGTTGACCTTGTGGAATTTCACATATTTTTATTGATATTAGTACTATTGTATGAACATTCTATACACATATATGTATGTTGTTAACTATAAAATGTGAGAATGATGATTGATCATTATGTAAAGGAGTCCCCCACTTCTAAAATTAACCATGTGGACCATTCATTGCTCTATGTTTTCAAAATTTATGTATGATCATTCGATGGTAATGTGACCATAAGCCACTCATGTGATGTATTTCAGTGTTGAACGAACTTCTATTGATTAAAATCTACCAAGGTATAATGTTGTGATGTGTGTTGTAATCCCACATTGCTACTCTAGTATTGAGTATTGGTGTAAGTATGTGGTAAGGGTAGAGAAGAAATACATACATAATTATTTTGACTAGGTACGGGCCAAGAAGTGGAGTCTCTCATAGGCTAAAAATCCACTTTTCCCCTTTGCACAAGTAGCCACCAGATTTGTTTAGAGTGTGCACGACATGCATCACAACTTGGTTGTGTAATCTTAGTGCATAATGGTCACTTTATCGATCTATCATTTATTTAACCACCTCTTGGAGGTTTTGGTAAAAGAAACCCTTATGAATTTTATTATTATATACCCTTGTGAAGCACTAAATGGTCCTGTAATTTGGACATTTATGCAAAATCAACAAGGTGGTACTTACTGAAATGCATGTATGTGTTGGAATGTAAGTGAAATTATGTTTTGGTTAAGGTACTATTTTTTTAATACCTATTATAAATATTCTAGGATGAATATTTTGTTTTTGTTTTTAAAGCATAATTGGAATGTATGCTGATTTTATGCTCTGATAGAGAAGCACTAAGCCCTAATTAGGTGATGTTTAAAATCCTAGGTACCCACTTGACTCTTAGATAGAGTGATGAAAGTTGGGTGATGGCCTTAGATGGTTGATTTTGGATGGTGGGATTGGTATCCCTGACCATCATGAAATATCTTGTCTGTGTTGGAAAACATATTGTAAGCTTTCAGGTTTCATGTGATGTCTAGTATGGCTTCTCCATTGTTTAGCATGGTTGGTATGAGACACTGCACTAACCCTTGAATGGTTGATGATGTAGTGGAGTAACCATAAAAATATGGATTACTACCTTTGTGTGATGAAATTATATAATAAATGTTCTTAAGATTATACATGTGGTATAATGTTTTTAGTGGAATATTTCCACTCTTAATTTGGATTCTAGTTGTAATCTGATGGGATTTGATGATTATAATTGTTTACCTCATGTTGAAGGTTTGTGGTGTTGACACCAATAATTATAACCCTAGTAAATCTTATATTCAGATTGCTAATTTGATTTAGATAATCAATTTATAACTTGTTATATCATAGCTATATATATATATTGATAAGATATTCCTATGGTGGTATATATATATATATATATATATATATATATATATATATATATATATATATATATATATATATATATATATATATATATATATATATATATATATACCACCATAGGAATATCTTATCAATTCATGTGTCATATCATGACACCATAGTGCACATATGGGGAGCTAACTGCTTTCCCAACACTAGATTACACATGTCCAGATTTAAGAGCATAATTTTCTACCCTCATAATGACACACATGACCCTTTATGAAGATGATTATTTAAAAACATAAGCATATAGTGTTCCAAAACATAGTAGCTTACACTCACCTTAAAAGGCTTTCCAATAAAAGTGATATTGACATTTATAAATAGAATATATATATATATATATATATATATATTCTATTTATAAATGTCAATATCACTTTTATTGGAAAGCCTTTTAAGGTGAGTGTAAGCTACTATGTTTTGGAACACTATATGCTTATGTTTTTAAATAATCATCTTCATAAAGGGTCATGTGTGTCATTATGAGGGTAGAAAATTATGCTCTTAAATCTGGACATGTGTAATCTAGTGTTGGGAAAGCAGTTAGCTCCCCATATGTGCACTATGGTGTCATGATATGACACATGAATTGATAAGATATTCCTATGGTGGGATGTGACTATCCTTAGGATAATATTTAAAATATTAGCAATTAAGGTTAAATTTTTCCATTTTGGGAGTATGTTATATCCTCATGTCTTACTAAGGGGTAAGTTGTGTATATTTTCATTGGGTTGTGTCTTGGGTCTAAACGCCTAATTGCTATTATTTTATACTTGATTGGGTTTTTCCCTCACCAAATCAATGATTTGTAGTCATTATTAACCCATTAGTTCAAAAAATTTATTCTAGTCCTAGTTGACATTGCACTTACTATGATAGTTGATTATTATGACTTAGATGTATGATTTTGATTATCATGATTATTGGTTTTGACTGGCTTATTTTTATCATGGAGGCATATGCTTAAATTCACTATTAAAAAGTCTCATATTGTGTACATATCAAAGTTTATTATTATTATTTATTTCTTGAGAAGATACCGTTAATGTTTTGCATTGTTGGTTGTAGGAATAGGTTGAGTTAGGCTTGATGATGGACTATGGTAGCTAGGACAATAATGGGTAGGAGTTATGAGTAGTTGGATTGATATTGATAGGTAAATTATAAGGTGACACAAGTTTAAAATCCATGGTTCATTTTGGGTCCTATAAATTATTTGGGTTCATCCTTATTTAATTAATTTTGCATTGAATAGATTTTGGTTATGTCATCCATGTGTGGATGCATCGATTGTTCATTTTTCCTTGAGTTGGGTTTATTAATTATGAATCTATTATTAATATTATTCTATTTTCTTTGTGACTTGGGTGTTATAGGTTGGGGGTTGAACTTAACTACCATTGCAAGTGATATCTAGCCTTGTGCCTTGGACCCCATTTTTATTATCAAATTTGTTCCCATGTTTTGGCTATGATTTAACTATGTGAATTATACCTACGTGGGCCATGCCTTGGACCCTAGGCATATTAAGCTAGCTTTCATAGAGGGGTAAATTGATGTTTGGATGACATTAAATTTTATAATCATGCCTAGTTGGCTTTACTCCATGCCAATGATCTAGGTGAAAGGTTTTATTATGAATTATCATTATTTCATGCACTATTAAATTGATTTTCACTGTATGCAAAAGGATGGAGGTGAAAGTTGTTATTATCTTTTTTCATTAGGTTTTATTGCTAAAATGCATAAATATGTAGTTAACATAACACCTTTCTGATTATATAACTAGTAAAGGATTTACCAAGTGGTTGCTTTGTTACTAGGACATAGTTATTGATATTTTGTGCTACAGAATAATTTCTAAGCATTTGATATAATATTTTTTAAGTAGTGTGATCCTTGGTTGTTTAAAATAGTCATCAGAATGGTTCCTCTCTAAGATGGGGAGGATGTCATAACCCTACTGAAACCTTGGTATAAAGTCTTGTTTTGTTTTCATTTCTATTGGAGGGTAGAGTAATATTTTATTGAGTTGTGTATTGTCTTTCCACACACACAATAAATGAAAACAAAGGAAACATTGTATTTCCTCCTTAATCAGTAATCAATGCTAGAATTGCTCAGTATACTCTGGTTAGAAATGATATGGTAAACATAAGAAGGAAACCATGTTTCCTTTTTAATGCAAGATTGATGGTTGGGTGGAACTTTATTTTTGGCCTTAGATTTTTATATTACGGTGGGAGCCCGACTCACATTGGGAGCCATCTTGAAAAAGATTCATATTTTATTTTATTATTATTTATTGCAGATGGGGGATCGACTGGCACTACACACCAGATATGAAAAACTCTACTTTTTTTTATCAGGGGTGGTATTGGAATCTTATACAACATGCCAAAAATTAGGGAAGGGTTTTATTTTTATAGGATTATTATATTTTGGAGGTGGTTGTCTCCTCCCCAACATCTCCAATTCTAGTATGCACCTTTGGGAGATTGATATATTTAGTTTTGGTGGGTTCGGGTTTTTTAATGGAGGGAGATAAATTCCCCTTATGTTCTTTGAAGAGAGAAGGGGACCGGACCACTGCTGGAAAACTAAGTAGCACCCTAGAGGGAAGCAAAAGAAAATGTGTCCTGAGGGTAGTTGGTAGGAGGTGGAAAATAAATTCATAGCATCTTGAGAGAAACAGAAGTGGGAAAGGAACTAACTAGCTTCAGATTTGTCATTCCCATTAGTAAATAAGTAAACATTTTTTTTATTTTTATACACATATTGCTGCATTTTAATTCCTGATGGAATTGATAAATAAACCTGTAATGCACCAATAGATTTAGTTAGAATGGAATCTTTTGAAAAGATTGGGATTATTTTTTATTACATTTCCAATATACACACACAGACACACACACACACACACACAAAAAAAAAAAAAAAAAAAAAACTAACTTCATATGAGGCTCTACCTCTTAAAACCTTGCAACACCCTAAGTTATTGTTCATTGGTTAATGGTGAAATTTAATTGTCTCATTGACCCATAATTGTGGGTGTTGAACAATTTTTTTTAATGGTAATATAAACCCTTGCATATCCTATGGGCTATGCTTGTTTCCCTTCTTTTACCATTTGGTAAATAATGTTTTGATAAATATATATATTGAGTTGGGTGATTCTAGTAATTTGGGGGTTGGGGAACTAATTTTTATACCATTGGGACTGAGTGTGGTAGCATGGATATTCCATTTATTATTCTTGTAAATAGATAAAATGCCCTTTTTAATTAAGTATACACATTACTATGTCTTAATTCCTTGACGACAAACAAAAATCATTGGTGAATGGTATTTAAGCAGAATACCTTCCAGTGATTAGTATTTGCTTTCATATTTTAAGGTTTTCTATTTCCGATATACAATTCTTGTTTAATCATTTAAACTAGTGTGGGACAAGGAAAATTAGAAACCATTTTAAATCAAATCTTTTTGATTTCATGCAATTTTCCATAGCTGAGTGGCTGTAGATAACGATATATTTGTGAATGGATTGAATGTTTTATATCTGAAAAGTTATATATATTGGTATGCCTCTATTCTTGTTTTGGAAATCCATTATTGATGTTACCCTATTGGATAATATTTCAAATTCATTTGTATGAAATATTACCTCCTTTATTAAGTGTTGTTCCATTATAAAGACCTGTATAAATTTATATAGTTGTTTGTGGGAGTACTGCAATGATGATACAAAACACACCAACCAACTTAGCTATTGAAAATTATTATAGCCCTATTGATTTTGTGGTTTTCATTCACAAAGCATCCTCTAATTGGTTTTAATTTTATTAGCCAAGTTAATTCTTTCAATGACTCATTTCACCTAACAAAAATCTAGGATTTATGGTTTGCAATTTATCATTAAATTGTTGTCCATGAGTTTTGTTAAGTTAGCCAATGGGATGACCAACTTACCATGCTTTACATGAATGTAATTACCGAAATGAATGGGAATATTTATGGGTTTTGGTTTTTTATTTTTCTATACAACTTCTCTTTTTAGTGGTTAGATGTTATGATTGTATTGTGTGACTGTTACTTATTTCTCTTTTGTTAGTTGATTGTGTCTATGAGTCATAAATGAATTGTTATCTTACTTAAACTTTTGTTTTGAGGGAAAGTTGCCTTGTGGGTGTTGGTTGTGTTTTAACCTATTTATTATTGTTGATCATTTTTTTTCTTTCCCTTTTGTTGATTAATTATTGAGGAGTTGGACTATGGCTTGTGTCACTATATGCTCATCTTTACTTGGTAAAAACCTAGATGCCTGATTCCATCATCTATTTGATGGTTGGGGTGGTCAAGGCCACTGATGGTTTGGCTCATTAGGCTAGACCTTTTGGTTTGGGCATCTCATGAATTATGTACTCCTCTTATTCTGAATTTGGATTTTTGTCTTGCAGTTGAATGTTCCATTGAGTTCAATGTATTGTATACCTATTGAGGTTTAGTGATACTAACAGTAGTTTCCATGAATGTAATTAATGATTATGTAAACTTAATTTTTATTCCTATTTGTATGGTTGTAGACATTATATCATCATTGTAAATTTTGATGTAGTGATAGAATTAGCAGTTGGTTACACTTCTATAGGTAATGGATGCTTAATGAGCCTGAATATATATTATAGTGTATGTTGGTCCTAAATTCTCTTGCTTTCCATTATGGAATGTTTTATATTTCAAATCTTGTCATACAAGTGTATTGTTTTCATATATGAAACTTTATCTAATGATGGATATATTATAGATTGATTGGATTGAACACTACATGTTCAAATTTCAAATTTTATATTGTTACAAGATTTTACATGGCTGTATATAAAACTATATAGTGAATTACATCTCTAATAATGAGTTAGTTTCATACTAACATTTTTAAGGAAAACCTTAATAATTATTGAGTATAATAATTATGATCAGGTACCCTTATTAAGTTATGCTCAGGGTGGAGTGTACCTCCTTATGAGGTAATTTTACTTTATGATAGAACCAAATGTGGTTTAAGAATGCCTTGATTTTTTTAATGAAAATTTGGGTGTATCATTAAAAACTAAGAGTTAAATGTTATGATTTAATACTCTTGTTAATTCATTAATAGTGTATAGTTCATGTTGTAATTTGAAAGGATTTGGGAATTTACTAGTGAATGTTGTTTTCCTACTAAGTAGGAATCACAATCTTACTATTTTAGCTAGATGCACATATTAGTGCGTAAAGCAATTAAATTCATGAAAGTGATTGAGTATGGTACAATTACTTAGGAAATAATGTTAAGATTGGTAAATTTTTTAAAGATTTTAAATTCATCTAGAATTTGTTGTTCTAAGTAATGGTTTCTTAGTATTTCATTAATTACCTTAGCTACATATTGGGTGTTTACATCCACCTTAATTAATAATCAGAATAAAATTTAATTCATAACACATATGGGAATAAAATTTGAAATTGTCATGAATACCTTGCTTTAGAATATGTTCCAATTCACTTAATTGTATGGATAACCTATGTAACTGATTTTGATTACTCCTTAATCATGTGTATGGGACTTAAGAAAACTTATTGTGTCTGAATCAATATTCCTTACTGGCAACTCTTTTAATGCATATTCACTTTATGTTCCAAAGGTTATATTGAGCCATGATGGATATTAGTTTTGATACTGATGGCTACCATTAAATGCCATAGCTGCAATTCATTATGAATTTCTATTGCTTAAGCAATGAAATTAAGGAAAAATCAAAGTGAATAAGTATGTAGAATTAGCCAATTTGGTGCAATGAAAATCATGAACTCTCCTTAATGGGCATTTAATTTTGTTTTGTGAACCTATTTTCAATCCCATGTTCACTCTTGGCATGTATTTTAAGGATATTGGTTTTGTTATGTTGCACATGGAAGTATGGTCTTAAAATAATGCTTCGAAGCCTATTATTCATGTAGTTAACATGATATGAATGGATATATTATTCCCCTTTGCCAATCACATGAAATATAAATTTCTCTTATTGTGAAGACTTTAAATGTGAAAAAGGTTATTTTGAACAACCTAATATATATAGAGGATAGCCAAGTATGGTTCATTGACTGATGCAAAAATGATGTTGTGGTTAAGCCATTGGGTCGATAAACAAAGGACCTAATTGGTGTCACGTAAAGAAAACTAATGTGTACCCTTATAATATATTTATGTTAGGATTCATCTTCCCGAGTAATGGTTATTCTTATACATAATGTGATCCTATGTGTGATTTTATGTCATGGTTAGTTAGATCATGATGTGTTGATGTTCACCTGAGTGATTCCATTACCATCATATCTTATGCTAAGGTCTAACTTTAGATGGACTCTAGGGTGTTATACCCAAGTTTTCTTGGCTACTCTATTTGCCATGGTGGTGGATTTGTGAAGGTATGGTTTTACCTCTAAACCTTCAACCTAATTCTCTCAGGAGAACATGATACTTAAGTAGTTTTATCAGACCGTTAAATGGTCCTATGAGTAGTTTTTGATCTGAGAATAGCATTTGGTGTATATTTGTATGTATGCACACACTAGCCCAAACTATATCTTATATTTTTATGAATAAATATCTTATAGAATCCTTTAACAATGTGGAAATCTTGGTTGAGTGTTCATTGCCACCTAATAGAGTGTTGGTTGAAAGCATGTGAGTGTGAAACCATTTATTGTGTTGTCTCTTGAACTCAGTTTATGTGTGGGTCTATGCACGTAGTGTTTTTGTGTACTCTATAATTTAGCAACTCCCAAATTTTTTTTGGGGTTATTTCACTTCGACAACTATAGTTATAACATCTCTGGTAGTATCTCTCCTTGGATAAATATTCTCATCTAAACTCATGTCCTACTATTGTAATTCATATACTCATAATCCTACATAGGTGACCTTATTCACACTCAACAAGATTTGAATCTTGATCTGATACTAAGAGATAAAGGTTGTGGGTCAAGTTACCAATGTGTAGAATCTAATCCATGTGTCAAGTGATTCTATCACCCATAAAAAACACACACAATCAGTCACACACAAATACAAGAAACTAAAAAATGTTTAACTTCTTATTTCCAAACATAATACATAATATTTTATCTTAGCAGTAGATATGGATTTTTTGTGATTGAGTTACTTTGGGAAACCTTTAAATTATAATGATTATCTCTCAAACTTTTATGCAAGGTGATATCCTCAAACCTTGTCCCTCTCTCTTCCTTTTACTCTCATTCCAACTACCTTCGACTATTATTTTTGCAGAGTTTCCTCTCTAATTGAATAATCTATTGAATGGATCTCGAGGCTCCTACTTATAGACCTTAAATTTTTTTCAAAGACCTATTATTTACCAATAGAATAACCACTAGATTAACATTCAATTAATGAGTTGTCTATTAATGTGTCTAGGCCAAGCTAACTTGTGTGGATTGAAATATAATTAAGATGTAAAAATTCCAACTAATTGATTTTCTTGCATTTATTTTTGGGTTCTCACCTTTGATGTTGATGTATGCTATTTTAAAATTTGGTAGTATTGTATCCCTATCAAAGAAACATGGCACCGAAGTGAAGTTCATTGAATTTATAGTATATTTTGTTCTTATTTATGCAATTCATTTCAAAGGGTTTCCTCATTATTTGAAGAGATATGTGTGTGACTCAATCTACCTAAACTTTCACACTAGTTTCTATGCTAATTACCCTTTTCTTTCTTAGGTGTGCTTAAACACTTAGCCTTAAAAAAGAAACACCCTAACTTTAAAAATGATGTAGGATTACATTACACTTAGGATGATCTACATTAATAACACATAAGGTTGTCTATGAAGATAGGATAGTACCAATTATCATAGGTGTCATAATTTAAAATTAATATCTAAGGAGTGTTTGAGTGACCATTTTCTAATTTTATCAATAAAAAATATTAAACAAGCCATATTTATAATCATTAACAATTGTAGGGAGTGATGGAATGTGAAAATAATCTAAGTATATATCCTCACTTTTGAATTTTGATTTTCAAATTATCTAAGTATAATATCAATCTATTTATTTCGTAATTCATATTTTTATGTTATTTATATATTTTATAAAAAATAAAATATCCCTAGTTTTACATTACTTCACATCACACTAATCTAAAATAAGTAAAACACTCTGGTGAACCTAATCAATGACTCGAGGAAAAAAATCCCAAGGCTTTTGCCTTAGGGTTTCATATTTATTCTTGTTTAACCCTAAAATTATCTAGATTGGGGTTATCTATATGTTAAATGGGTATATATAAATGAAACAACACAAAAGTTATAATCAAATCTATAGTAGGCTAATTAGATGCTAAACTTAGATTTAAACATACACTAAATTTTTTATGCTAAGATAATCTAAATATATAAAGTATAACTATGATAGATATACAAATGAAAAAAAAGTGATGTACTTAGATTTTATTGATGCTAATGTAGTTCTAGATTTATAACAAGAAGAAAATAAGTGGGAAGGAGATTCTAGAATAGTTGTCAAATTCTATATTTTATACTTTTGACACTCTAGATAATAATGTTAGCTTGGGATGGTTGCATCGACATTACTTTATGGATTAGACACTTTCATCCTATAGGGAATATCTATTAAAATAGGATGTGACCACCTAGATACTAATAAGTTTTTCTTGTGCATTCAGATATGGGTTATGGACCATCGCTCTTTGTGGAATGGAAAATCCCTACTTTTCCATCTTCAATGTGACCTTAGGGGAAAATGGGTTAGTGGGAAAATGGTGTCGATTGTCCCAAATACCCTACTATTAATGAGAACTACCTACATATCCAATACTTTGAAGATGGGATCAGATTGATGTAGTTCTCCCCTATGTGTTGGCTTGTGTGATAATCATACAATATGTATAAAATAAGTACAATAGTGACCTAGATTTTAACTTGGTAAATTGGGTTCTTGGGCTACTCCCTTAGCACTTCAGACCTGTAAATGTGTAGTGCTTATGATTGGTATGTAAATAGGAATAAATAGGGAAGTTTTGTTTAATTGAATGTTCTTTAGTCTTTTATTAGGTGTTTTCTAGGTATGAAATGAATGAGGGTTGATATTATATTTATATCAATCCCTTTAGAGTAATATATCACATTAAAGAACTTAAGAAAACCATTAATATATGTTTCATTTTAAAATTTGATGACTTTATGGCATTTTACACTTGTGTCAGGAAATGATAGTAATGTCAATGCTACTATCTATCCTAGATGTTATTGTCTAGGGATTAGAAAATTAGGTATAGGTTCAAAACTTGTAGATATGGAAGATAAGTACATTTTAATCATTATATTCAAGATATAATACTTAGGTCATCAACATAAGATTGGTTGGACTAAGAGATATATGCCAAGGGGCACAAAGATAGAATAGATGTGAGACTTGTAGAAATGGGAAAGGTAAAGAACTAAGAGGAACAACTAAGCTCTACATTTTCTAAGTGTACAAGATTGAGGTGTTATATAATCATAAAATATTGTCTACATTACCCCCATTTAATTGAATAATAAAATTTATATTTTAAAAGAAAAGAATGTGTACCTTGGTGTGTATGCACTCCTTATCTTTGTGTGTGTCCAACTTGAGTTATTTTTTGGTGACTGCCCTGTAACCAAGAGCATGTCATAGTATATAGGTGAATATAATCTAGGTTGAAATTAATTGAAATAGATTGAAATTGAAATATCAAGATTTAGGAGTACATATGTGTGTCAATGTAACTACCTTGCCTATTGGAAAGTTGTTTTGAAAAAATATGTATCATTATAAGGATTCACAATGAAGATTATAAAAAATATAGATAGATATTTAAAGTGAATAATTCCAATGATACACACACATACACATAGAGAGAGAGAGGAAGGCACATACCCCCAAATTTGGAGAAGTGAGTTACCACCTGGCTGTTGAGATTAGCTCAATCATGCAACCCAATAATAATTATAAAATGGTGATGCTAGATGATCAAGTCCAACCTAAAAAATTAGAAATATTGAGTGATTTTATCACCTCAACCATACCAAAAGGTGAACCAACTACTAAAGTATATTGACTCAATAAAAGTTCATAAAAGTCTATGGGGTATCAGTACAAAACATTTTGTGATATGGCAATAGTCCATAATAGAATTTTGAAATCTAAAATTGATTTAGATTTTGAAATATTAGGCACATGTTACATAGAATATGTACCTTAGATATATCTCATGCTAAAATTATGTATAACAATAATACCATTGTATATAATTCTGTCATAACTGTGAATTTGAATCATATAATTATGTACTTTGACTGATTCAGATAACTATGTAAGTGTGGAGGACATGCTTATAAAGCATTCCCCCACTATATATGGAGAAATATGAAAAATGATATATGTACTAACATGGAGGACATGTTTCCAGAACATTCCCCCACTATAAATTGAGAATGTTGAATATTGAATAGGTGTGGAGAACATGCTTTGAAAGCATGACCCCACTAAATTTGGGAATTGTGAATGTGTGAAAGCCATGTTTGTATGACATTCCACACTAAATATAAAAACTGATATAAGCACTATATACTAAATGAGTGCATATAACATGTTTTCAAAGCATGCCCCCACTTAATTCAAAAACTGATAGAAGTACCATATATTGAATTAGTGTGGAGAACATGCTTCCAAATCATGTCCTAATTGAATCTAAAAATTATGCCAAGTATGGATAAAATGTCTATATGACATACCCCAACTAATATACCCCCTTGTATACACATAATATTTTCAAACTTTATCAATTATTGATCTTTTCTCTCTTGTAGGAACTCATTGAGTCTTAATCACTTTGAGTGCACACCTTAAAAGGTCCATTGGGAAAGGGGTGGGCAGACCATTAATGCTTCAAAAGATTGTTGTCCCTTTACTACCACTTTTTATCAATCCAACCATATCCTAAAAACATTCCCCTAAGTTTTGACTCCTTTTTTACACCCTTCTCTAGTCATTTTATGCCTTCATTATACCTTCCCTAGCCTAAAATCCTTTTTAACAATTTACAATACAATATCGGCCCCATTGACCTTGTAATCTAATTGAAAAAACTAATTTAGGGTATAGGTTGGCCCCTGGCCAAATTAGATGAAGACCTAATATGTTTTTGTCAGTAATGATATAGATTTGATTGGGCTGACCCTGTCAGCTAAACTTTTAGAAAGGATTAAGGTTAGATTTAACTATATAAACACATTAATTTCATCATTCTTAGAGAGACAACAAGAGTTAATTATTTATTTTCACTTCTTTACAATCAGTTCTTCCACCATTATACTTGAGGAGTCTTAGCTTAGGGTTATATTTGGATAATAATGTTGTCTTGTGAAAAAGTCTTGGATGCTTTGGCCTTTCTTGGTGATCCTTACAAACCATACCAACCTCTTGAGAAGCACCTTTAGCCAAGGGAGAGATTAAGTCTCGATGGGTTCATATTCAAGGTAAGCATATCTAACTTTTATCCTCTCTTTTAATAGATAGAATTAGCATAGGTAATGGCTTTTGAATATATTGTTCTCTCCATGCATTAGGGGTTTACCTATACTTAGCTTAAATAGGATTCTCTTATGCATGTTTAATTTTATGTTTACTAACCCCCATTTTTGTGCCACAAGAATTGGTGAGCACTAGATTAGACTTTTACTTTGATTTTATCATTTGTACATTCGTGAACAGGAAAACATAGGACCTAATTAGGTTTATTGCATAGTTTTACTCGACTGGAGGCTTTGAAAATCTCCATAGTGATATTGTTGTAGTAAGAGATCCCTTGGTTAGGTCTAGTAGATCCACTTTTGTCATGACCCTACATATACAATGTATCAAAAATTAGAAGTGTAAGTAGGATTTATCTTCTCCGAGCTAGGATTGATTTATAGATCAGTTTCATTTCTCTTTGCATACATTATGGTGAACCTGATGTGACTCTAATCCTTGTAGGTTTTCTTTCATGCCATCATTTTTATAATTTTATTATACTTTTCTATATTTTTAGTAATATTTCAAACTAGTTGGTATATTTTTAACTTTCTATGTGTAGGTTTAACACACATTCAATTCAAAATGACTCTATTTTGTTTGTTCAGGTCTTCATCAGTTATAGGTTATTGGATCGAGCAATTTGACATAGTATTTTTATTTAGTTCTAGATCAACATAAAATATCAAATAGGTTGACACTATTTATTAATTTCTTCCACCAAAATATAGGTCAAAAAATACTGTTGAACAGGTCAACCCTATTCATTATTTCTTCTTCAACACACAAGGTTTTACAGAACTTGGTTGAACTAGTCAACCTAGTTTGTAGAATTTGAAAGTAGTAATTAAAAACTTTAACATAAAATTTTAAATATAAATCATGTTCAAGACCACCAAAGTTATTTTTCCATCTCTCTCTATCATTTTAGTTCTTTCTTTAGTTTTATTTTTCACAAGTTGGTATTCTTCAAAACTACAACCCTAAAGCTAACTAGGTTGACTAGGTCGACTTAGTTTTATAGTCTACCTTCTATCTAAGATACATAGTTGACCTATTTGAATCTATTATTAAAGACCTTTATTTTATAGAATAGTAGAAATATAGTCAACTATATTATATACTATTTGCATACAGTGTCACCTGAAATGAATCTGTATTATTCTCAATCAAGGAATTAACATCTATTTTTTAGAAATTAATTCACATTTCCTTTTCAATTGTTTACATACTAAGATTAACTCACATAGTATAAATAGGTGGTTTTTGAAATTACCATTTTAGTTACACGACCAAACCACTTTACATTAAAAATACATTAAAAAAACTTTAAACATTTGTCTTCCCAAGGCCTACCTACTTGGAATTCATCACCAAGGGGGAAGCCGACTTGGTTTTTTAGCCACGTATAAATATGTGGTTAATGGGATATATTGGCAAAGCACCCAACACCTTTATTACAAGATTTTAAATTGATGGGGTAGGCCCAAATATCAAGCCAATACCATTGCCAACATAGATCTTTTTTATCCCAAATGTCTTAAAACCAACTATAAATTAATTTCTAGTGTCATGTTTCAGCCAACTTTCCTATCACACTAAAATTACACTTTCTTATAATCTAATAACACCTAGGAAGAACAATTAGTTATAATTTAATTTTCAATTGATTGATTAATATTTGATCATTGCATGTTATATTTCAAAAATTACATTGGACAATGTTGATGCAAGGTTTGTGCTATGTAACCTAATTAGATCTATCACATTGATCCAATTGTTTGTCTTTTCTTCTATTCTTACTTCAAACTATCTTGCAATTTTATTTCCATATTTCAAGACATGGTTGTTCTTGTCGATATAGTATCTTATGAGATATTTTTCACCTTATTACCTATAGTTCACAATAAATTTTCATGACTATGTATCCTTATATCTTTGTTTTATCCCCTATTCAACTGTACACAGTTGACCCATATGACTGTGTATTATTTTTAGCCTATGTTTCAACATTACTCTATCAACCCAATCAATTCTGTACCTATTAGTCAACTTTGTTCCTTATCAAGCCAAATCTATCCCTAATTTTACTTATTCTTTCTTAATTTTTCTTTCTTTTATTAAACATAATGAAATACCCTATCAAAATCTTCTTGGACAACCTGAATCCATTTAGAGACTTTATGGGGTGCTCCTTTCTTCCTATTTTCAACCTTTGGGGCATATTTTGATGCTTTCCCGCATATTATTTTAACCTTTGGGGAATCTTGTGATGCCAAAACATATATCACTTTAGACCTTGGGTCATCCTACGATGCCCATCCCTATATCTAATTATCCATTAGGGCATCTTACAATGCCCACTCTTATTCTACATTACATGATACCAAACTAATTCAACTTCAATAAATATTTTGAGACACATAGGCTTGTCTCTCACTTGTTCATCCTTGATATAGACATTATCCTAGATAATTCCCTTCTCATCATTCTTTCGATATGCTATCCTTTTAACACATTTCACAATATAGTTACATGGGTCTCACCCTCTACAATAGTCTCTCCTTTCATAAACCTTAATTCCTCATTTTTGGTCCTTTGGTTTTCCATTTTATCATGAGTTTCATTGTAAAACCACATATAAGACCTAATCTTCCTCAGGATTTTCCTTTTGTTCTCAATGTTGATTTATTTTCCAACAATTCTTTCACCCCTTAGGTTTCTCTTTTGTGAGTCAAAATATAATACTATGGATAGGACTTGGCCTTCGTTACAAATACCATCTTTATCTAATTTAATTTTCACATGGTTTGTACACCCTCATAGGTTTATATTTTATGAGTTGTAGTGTAAGACCATATTTAAATAATTCAGTGTTCCTTTTCTAGAATGTTTAACAATGGTTATGAGTTTTTGATCCCTTGTTCTCAGCTTTGGATTTTTCTTCTTTTGTAGATAAAATTTGCTCAACAATAGGGAGTTATCATGTTTTATTACACTTCCCTCATTTTTATGATAAGGAATCACACTTTAGTGTCATTGTATCCATTTTCACCCTTCGTCACATTTTTTGTACTTTGAAGTAATTCAAATTATTTCATGTTTCCTTCCTTTTGATTTCCTTTCCTTTCATTCCACATTAGATAAACCAAGGTTGAATTCAAGATAACATTTTTATTTTACTTTAATTAACGAGACTCTTAGACACCATGCTATCTAAGTTCTCTTTCTTAGAAACCAAGTCCAAAGTCTTCAAATTATAGTCATCTTTAGCACCCATGTTTGGTTTTGTGAATCCATATGAAGGAGGAATAGAAAAATCCATAAAAAAATTTAACATACAAATCATTTGAAATAAAAGGCAATGATACAAAAGGAAACATACAAAGTAAAAAAGTTAAAATCACACAAAAAGATTCTTAGAAACCAAGTCCAAAGTCTTCAAATTATAGTCATCTTTAGCACCCATGTTTGGTTTTGTGAATCCATATGAAGGAGGAATAGAAAAATCCATAAAAAAATTTAACATACAAATCATTTGAAATAAAAGGCAATGATACAAAAGGAAACATACAAGGTAAAAAAGTTAAAATCACACAAAAAGACATGATTACAAGCACATCTCCTATCTCTAGTCAAAGCTTAAACTCCACATTTTGGCCTCATGATAGAGTTGAGGTCCATTGGGGTATGGTATACTAGTAGATTGGAATAAAAGAATTCAAAAAACTCTGTGGTGCTACCTACTTTCTCATGCAAGTACCTAATCTTCAAAGTATATTGATGACTCTATAAATGGTCCTGAGGAATGGGGAACACCCTGTGGAAAGGTAGGTACGTTTTAATTTTAATGCATATAGACTTCATGGGATAATCTACATACTTCATTTGTTGGCTCAAGATTTGTGTAGATAGGAGATGTTCTTTAGAGTCCTTAATGTCAAAAGTACTCTTGTTTCAACAAGCCTAATTTGAGTGTCTTGACTTAGATAAAGAGTTCCTTTACCTTGATTTTTCCTTCATTCTTCCTTCCACCCATTTCATTTACTCCCTTGACAGACAAGGGTGATTCTAAATTTATTTTCCCTTTCTCTATATTGACTCTTCACATCTTAAAAACATGATAGAATTACTTTGTTTTAATTTTATCTATCCTTAGAACCAAAAATATGCTTGAATAACTATGGATTATTTTCTTTACACCACTAATTTACATCTCATCATCACTTCAATTTATTTTACCATTTTTTAGTATTGTGCTACCCTTTTTGTGGATACCTGAGTCCATTTATACTTTCATGTCCTTTTTCTATTTTTGAGTGAGGTTGGATTGTTACTTCTCACTCACCAATGTTGTTTCCCCTTTTATGCACTTTTTCCATTGATGATGGAGTACAGATTATTATTGCTCACTCATCAATGTTGTTTAACCATTTTACTTGCCCATATTTATTTAAGGATTGTTACTGCTTTCACATTGATGTTTGATTACCATTTTTTGATATGTATCCTTGGTTTAACTTGGTGAGTTTTCCTTTCTTACTTAAGGTTTACTTGTTTGAGTTTTTTAATCTTTAGTAGCCTTGGATTTTTAGTTACCTGATTTACTCTAAATTTTGACTTGATTATTTAGTCTAAATTAACATTTTTCCACCCTATCTATCCAAATTTATAAGTATGTCTCATCCACACCGCATTAGTTATCATGGCTTGCCTGCATTTGTTTGTTTTTTATCTTCAGTTTTATATCCTTGGGTTTGTTAAAATTAGTCTCTACACCCTGAAAGATCAAAACTAAAAACATAAAAAACAACCATCTAGTGATAAAGGTAAGCCAAGGTATGCATACATTACTTTTATTTTTAGTTATTTCCATTCCAGTCATTTATTTTCATTTATTTTATGCTTTAAAATATTGTAATTTTTTATCTTCAACATTGTGTGTTGCTATGTTCTTTTTTTGAAGTACCATCCCATGTTGCACCTAAGTGACATGTGATGAGATTTGAGTTGGGCATATGTATACATAATATTTTTAAACTTTATCAATTATTGATACATTCTCTCTTACAAGAACTTGTAGAGTCTCAATATCTCTAAGTGCATGCCTTAAAGGGGGCATTGATGATGGGGTGGGTAGATCATTGGTGATTTGTAGGATTGTTTTACCTTTACTACCAATTTTTATCAATTCAACCATCTCCTAAAATCATTCCCTTAAGATTTTTCTCCTCTTTTACACCCTATTATAGTCATTTTATACCTTCATTAGCCCTTCCCTAGCCTAAAATACTTTTTGACATCTTATTATATAATTTCAACCCCATTGACCCTATATTATAATTAACAAATATCATTTAGGGTCTAGGTCAGCCCCTGGCTAACTTAGACTAAGACCTAATTTGCTTTGTCAATAATGATATAAATTATATTGGGTCGACCCTATCGGCTAAAATTTCAAAAAGGATTAGGGTTAAATTCAACTATATAAACACATTCATTTAGTTATTCTTAAAGAGACAATAAGATTTAATAATTCATTTTTACTTATTTACAATCTTCTCTTTTACCATTCTACTTAAGGAGTCTTAGCTTAGGGTTTCTACTTGGAGAAGAATCTTGTCTTGTGGAAAAGTCTTGTTTTCTTTCACCTTTTTTAGTGATCATTATAAACCAAAACAAACTCTTATGAAGCACCTTTAGCTAAGGGAGAGATTGAGTGTCAATGAGTTAATATTCAAGGTAAGTATCTATAACTTTGATCCTCTTTTTTAGTAGATAGAAGTAGCATAATTAATGTATTTTGAATATATTGCTCTCTCTATGCATTAGGGTTCTACCTATACTTAGCTTAAATAGGATTATCTTATGCATGTTTACTTTTATGTTTATAAACCCCCATTTTGTAACACAAGATTTGGTGAGCACTAGATTAGAATTTTACTTTGATTTTGTCATTTGTAAATTTGTGAACATGAAAACATAGGACCTAGTTAGGGTTATTGCATAGTTTTGCTTGACTGGAAGATTTAAAACCCTCCCTAGTGATTTTTTTGTATTAATAGATACCTTTGATATGTATATTAGATCCATCTTGGTCATGGACACACATATCTAATGTATCAACAATAAAAAGTGTAAGTAGGATTTATCTTCTCCAAGATAGGATTGGTTTATAAATCAATTGCATTTCCCTTTGCATACAAGTGAATCTAAAAATTATGCCAAGTATGGAGAACATTTATCTATGACATGGCCCCACTAATATTCCCACCCACCTTTGAGGTGAGAGAAAGAGAGGAACTAGTAGTTATCTCACCTCAAAAAGATAAGACAATTGTATAACCTATGAATGTAATCATGTAACATATAGAAGGGAACACATCTAGGTAAATGCATCATTAAATAACAAATAACCAATATTATCACATGAAGGCCTAATATGAATGATAAAGATAATGGCAATTTATATATATTGATAGTATAAGATAAATAATCAAACAAGCACACACACAAAAACACTCAAAAGTAAGTCAAAATACAATGGTGCAAGGAGACTGCAAATAAGGGGCATGTTCAAAATTTTCACAATCAAAGGGACATAACTTAGTAAAATGTCCATAAAGGAAAGGGTGACATATTCAAATGTCCATACAATTAACAATGACATATATAAATGCCAATGAAATCATACATAGGCACAGGGGCTACAAGCAAAAGAGAATATTAAAGTTATTGAATAAAGAATACAATAAAAAGTACATAAACTCAAGGAAGTGCATAAAGTAAAGCATAAGAAACAAACATAAACATGTAATAATAGCCCATGGATCCAATGTGATATAAAAAAATGTCAAGTGTATAGCATATCAAGTACCTTGTGTAAGATGTAATCATAGATAATAGGCATGTGTAAGTATATATAAGCTCAAACATGATAATGTAGAGTGATAATTGAAGCATAAAACCTATGTGTATGAATATCAAATAAGAAAATTCCCCCAATGTCCATATGACATGAGTATAGGTAAAGCCCAACATTTGAAATAGGAAAGTATCATGTATATGTGTATGCCTATATATCACACTCAATAAAAAATGTAACACATATACATATGTAGGATTAACTAAGTATGACATCCATAAAATATAACTAACACATATATGCTAAAGATCCAATAGAACACATAGGTGCCAAAAATGTTTTTGGATTTTTGAATGTTTTTGTTTTTTTTTAGTATTTTTGAATTTTTAAAGAGGAGGGATCATATTATGAGGCCATCCAATGGATGGTCATAAATATATCCCCACTATAAACCTTAAAACCCTAAGTTTGACCTTTTAAATTGTTTTCGTCATGATTGGATAGGTTGAAAAGGTACATGGCATATTCCTCCTCATATTTTGCATGTGTATTAGAAGAAGTAATGCTATCATTTGAAATATGTATTACTTTGACTTCATGAGGAAAGGATATACCTTGATGTGTCATGATATATAAATTTTTTTGTGAAGACTTTTGATAAGACTCCACATTGTTCACATGATGAAGTTTCATTTGACCCTTGTAAGGTTGAATCAATGTTTTTATCCAAGAGGTGTATGGAGTAACAAGCATTTACATGCTTGTCTACTATTTTTGTTTTGCCCTTATCTGGATTCAATTCTATATTTTTTAAAGGTGGATTTAGCTTATATGTACATGGACCTATAGGTTCGAATAGGTATGTCACAGGTGATCAAGTGGACCAAATTTTAAGTTTCACATTTTCTCATCTATCATATCATAGGTTGTATCTCTAACATAGGAATCCAAAGATAATGTTAGATTTTATTATTAGTGCATAAAATAAAAATAAATCAAAGGCAAATAATATTCTAACTATTCCCAATCTTCTCCTTCATCACCCTTTTGTCCATAATATCTAGGGACTCCTAAAATTTGATGTCCTATGGACTCATCTGGCCACCCTAATTGACTCCTGAATTGCTTGGGACTCTCCCTTTTCTAACAAGACCCTCAAGAAATTATGGACCTTATCCTTTTAGAATCTAATTGGGAAGTTTGTAAAGAAAGTAATAACAAAATATTCATAGACTCATCTAGTACCTTTGAAAGGGTTGCTCTCATTTTTTTTAGATCCATTATTGAAAACTTCAAAGTCTCAAAAAAAGAAAAGGATCAACATATATCTCAAAGTGAAGAATTCCAAATGGATTCCCCCTAATCAAGGATGGATCAAAATCAACTTTGATGGGGCTTATAAAGGTAACCCTAGCTTATCTAGAGGAGGTGGTGTGCTTTGTGATGAAAAAAGTAGTCTCCTATATGCTTATGAAGGTGGTATGGGATACCAAATCAACCATAAATTGAAGCACTTACATCTCTATGGGGCCTTCAGGTGGAAAAATATCTTGGTGCCAGTAAACTCCTTGTGGAAGGAGACTCCCTCAACATTATCAATTGCCTAAACAACTTGGATAAAACTTCTTGGAGCATTGATAATATCAATAAAGAGATCCTATTATTAGGCAAAGAGTATATTGAGGTTAGATTCCAACATAATTATATTAAAGGCAACCACTTAGTAGATGTGTTCACTAATAGAGGGGTTTCAATAGTTGCATTCAAAATTTTGACCAAAGATGATGCATTCCCTTATGATTGTATTGAAATCATTAATAGAGATAGACCTCCCCCTTCCCAATGATGTTCACGACTTTCAACCTAATCCACCCATCTCTTATGCTCATGAAACATTATTATTCCCATTATTTCTACCTCCTATCATGTGTGACCCATATTGTAACACTATTTTTACATAGTTTCTCTAGAAGGCTCCATGTTACTTTCACCCACTGCTTTCCCAACTGCCATAGTCTCCACTCTTTACATTTTTGCCTCCTAATAATATCCACCATGGGAGGAGATCTCAAAAAAATCAAACTTATGATCTATGATCATTTTAGAAAGGATAAAGCAGTTTGGGAAATTTTAAAAACTGGTGGTCTAACAAACTTCATCTCCAATATCTATAGAAATGACAAGCATCTCTTTTGAAAATTCATTAAAGCTTAGGAGGATAGAGTGGTCACCATTAATAATGTCATAATTTAAGTCATTTAATGCCTCATCATTTAGGTCACTAGTCTAAAAATTGAGGATGTAAATTTCATAAAATTTAGTAGGGATTATAAAGAGGAGCACGATAAGTTTCTTCAGGATGATGAAATGATGCCTAAGTGCATAGGCAATTTATTATGGAAGGATGTTCTTAATAATTTTGATAGAGTTGTGGAGCATATCATGCACTATGTGACTTTTGGACAATAGGTATTTCCTTGTCCATCTCTTGCATCTTCCTATTCTCAATTACTATCATCACAAAATACCTATCAACCTTCCTTTTTACATTCTCCATTCCTTGGAATCTTCCATATTTGAAATTAAAATGGGTAAATAAAAGGAACCTCTCCAACATAGTGTCATCTTCATGATCCACAATAATTCTAGTCTTCCTCTACCCCACCTCCTATTCCCTCCAAACCCCCCAAACCCACTCCTAAGCCCATTCTCGAGTGTCACATCCCTCCTAATACCTTGAGAATACTGAGGAGTTCTACTAAGTCTCCCCCCTTACTCCCTTTTGACATTACTAGTAATGACAGTGACCCATAATTGTTTATTCCTTATAAATAAAAAAGTTAGCGCCACTTAAGCACCCTGACCTTATGTCTACTCCTTCCACCTTAGCTATTAAAAAAAGGAAAGTGGCTAAAAATGATGCTCTATCTTCCCCTATTCCCTAATCCCTCCCTGCTTCTCCCTTCCCCATCCAAATCCTCCCTCCTCCCCCATCCCTTCTATAATCACCCTCCTTCTCACTCCCTTACAACCCTCACTCCCAATCTCTCTCCCTCTATCCTAGAAGATATCAAACTGGATGACATTGATAATAGCCTACAAATGCTTAGACAAAGTCTCCCATCTTCCCCCACTCTTGAACCTCCCCTACATCCTATTGATGCCCCCTCCCTACCTTATCTACCCCTCCTCCCAAATTCAAGGAAATCTTGGAGGATCATAAGCAAATTTATAGACTGAGAAAGCTTGACTATGAAATATACCTAAATAAATCAATCTTTCACTAGTGTGTGAAGGATAAAAAATGATTCAAGGATGAAATTAACAAACTAAGCCTCAATGATGGCATATATTATACCAAAATGGATCTCATTGAAATCAATTCTGAGGTCCACCAAATCAAGTAAAGGTTCTATAATCTAGAAAATCAAAATGACTCCATCAATGAGAATCTCATAAGCTTGATTGACTATAGAAAATTTACTATGCTAGAGAGTATACAAAAGCATGGATACTCTAAACTCCCTGGCCAAAGGCAAAGATGAAAATGTTGAATCTCACTCCAAGGATGCCAAACTAAAGGGAATTTATAGTGACATGCTTGAACTTAATCCTAGTGGAATTTATTCTCTAGAATATCTCATTTAGAAGTGGGCTAAGGACTACAAATACTAGATGAATCCTAAAATTTAGTTTGTTGCTTTTCCTCTATTTTTCTATTTCTTCTTTTGTTCTTTCTTTGTGATAGACTTATCTTATTTGAGTTTCAGACCTTTTTACTATAGATCTATAAGGGGTAGGGTCCCAATTTAAAAAACCCACATATTATTTTATTTTATCTCTATAAGGGGTAGGGTCCCCATTTAAGAAAAACCACCATTACCAATACTAAAAACATTCTAAGCCTAAGTAATGGGGTGAGTAAATAAATAAAAAATAAAGAACCAAGAAGAAGATAAAAGAATCATTTTACCTTCCTTGATATCCTTGATTTATAATCGGTATATAAATGTGTTTGTGCTTAGTTTGTGAACAATTAATCTTTGGAAATGCTAGTGCTTCTTAGGCAACATCTCCCCTTCTTCACTTATGGTTTGGCTTGGCACATGAAATTATTATGAAGTTTCCTTTCAACAATTGTACATAGTAAGTTTGGCTTGAGAAGCTTGTTAAATAATGGTCATGGCTTGGGTATTTATATCCTTGGTAAAATGATGAGAACAATCTATCTCAATATGAGGATAAAGGGGCCAAAATGGCTCTTACATCTCCATGACGATGAACATGTGACATGTAAGAATAGGATAGGATTTGTAATAAGGGAGGATATTTTTAAGCTTTGTAATAAGGGATAAGCTTTTTAAGAAGGGATACACTTTGTAAGATTTGGTGGGCCTTACCATTTGATTTGAATATTAAATTGGCAAGTTTCTTGGATGATGAGGATAAATAGGAATATTGATTTTCCTATATTTTTAATATGTGCGTTCCATGTAACCTCATTTATAAAAGAAGATTAGCTAATTAATTTCTCTTAATTAACTAATGTAATGTGAAGTGACTTTTAAAATGCAAAGAACATTTTGACATAACTAATCCCAAAACATCTCTTACACAATCATAATTTGACTCAAGATGAATTAAGTTAAGGTGACACTTACATATAGGGTATTTCCCCAATTAGGGACATGCCGATATGTTATAGAATATGCATACCAAGTGCATAGAATAATTTGGGTATTTCAGTAATTTCTAGGCTTAATTTTCATTATTTACTTGAAATTGGTTTGAAGTCTGTTTAGACACAGAAGTGGCCAAAAAGGAGTATTTATATTTTGTCCCTATTTGAGAAGGCATTGTGAGACACAAGTATAGTACCATATTTTCAAAGAATGAAAAAGTTCTTAAGAAGAAAATATAGATAATGATTAAAAAATAATGCTCTAAACAAAGTTTGGGAAGCCTATGATTCCCCCTTGAGGGAGTCACTGAAACATAATATTGATGGATGGTCCCTCAAAAATAAGAAAGAATAAAAATGAAACTAACCCATGGATGAGATTAATCCAATTGAGGTAATGCTTTCATGTGTTGATTTAAAACAATGAGAAAGTAAAGAAAATGTTTACTCCAATGTGGGGGGAAGTGGGAAGGATGCATACCAAAATAAGAGGCACACTTTGTCTATCCCTAAACAAGGTGAAAACTATGGGCTTAGGGAGTGACCTATCCCCAAAAAAGAAACATACTTTGTCATATCCCAAATAGGGTGAAAGTTAAGAGCTTGGAACTAGAAGAAAGGATAAATTATGAAAATAGGCCACCAAAAGGGTGGTCTTGATTGAGCAATTAATTTTCCCTAACAGGGTATATTTGATCATGATAAATTGATTATACCCTAGTAGGGTGGATTAGTAAATATAACTCAAGGATATAACCTCTTACATATATTAAATATGAGTAGGAAAAAACATAGGTATGATGGTATGATGACTTTTAATTGATTGAAGAAGCCACAACAAACTAGGAACATGAGGATGTACAAAGTGATGAAAGAGATAACTGGAAGAACCTAATGAGGAATAATGGTAGAAATGGTGATAATGATGATGAATAATAATTGATAAATGTGGATGATTTGGTTTTAACTTCTAATGCAGAGATGCTAGTGCTGATTAGCATTGATAAAACTAGAATGGTCAATTGGTTTTGATTTGATCAAAGAATATGGGGTAATTTACAAAGTGAACAAGGGGAATTATTATAACACCATTGATTTATAGACTATATATCTATTATTTAATTTGGAATTTAACATTATGCACCATAATTTTAAATGAACCATGATAATGTTAGACATCATAAGCATAAAGATTGACTCCCAATACAATACAAAATTGAAAATAATGCACTAATGATAAAAACCTTGATGATAATGTTGACATATGAATATAGATGGGATCAATTACAATTCAAAAGGAATCATCCTATGAATGCATATGCATTGATTCAAGGTGACAATAAGGAATCAAATAAATAAGCAAGCAAATCAACAAATAACTAAGCAAATAAACACACATAGTTTGAAAATAAAATCAACAAAAAACATCCTATCATTAACTAAGTCCATATCCATGTGTGAAGGATTAATGAAATTATAAATGGGTGGTGCCCCCAAGAAAGGATATATGCAAGGGAATAACATGTGGGGATAAGATATCTCGATATATGTTACACACTTTGATTTTTCCCAATAGGGTGAATGATGCAAGTTTGGCCTAAAAGTATGAATTAGATGGTGCCCCTAAGTAAGTTTATATGCAAAGGGAAGGACACACCCACAATGATACTTAGCCTAAAAGTGTAAATGGGAACCAACCATGAATTTACCCCTATAGAGTGGATTTGTCAAGGACACATCCCAATAATTTTTAAAAATAATTGGCTCAATGACTAAGCTACACCAAAGTGGGTAGATTGAGTATTATTGACTATGTTTATGAAAAGACAAGTGTTTTTCAATTTTGTAGCTTTATATCTCTCTAGGAGATGGTAATCCATTTTAAAATGTTTAGGTTCTTGTGGATTTAGATAGTGTATGGATGTTTGAAGCCTTTTATAATTTGTAGGATTTTATGGCTTTAAGTCTCTCAAGGAGATTAGAAGCCTTTTGCAAATTTTAGTTATTTTGATTGATTTGAATGTTTTTGGAATGTTTTGAATGTTTTTGGGGTATAGTAACTCAATAGAGATTTAATATATACAAAATAGTGTGAAATTGCCAAATAGTGAGAGCATGGCTTAGAATGGTCACAAAAAAATAAGAGTGTTGGCTTAGGTTTCTCACAAAATGATGAGAGTGTGTCTTAAGTTACTCATAAAATGGTAAGAGCTTGGCTTAAGTTGTTCATAAAATATATAGAGCATAGTTTAAATTATTCACAAAATGGTGAGAGTGTGGCTTAAATTACTTGTAAAATGATGAGAGTGTGGCTAAAATTTCTCATAAAATGGTGAGATCATGGATCAAATTACTTGTAAAACAATGAGATCTTGGGAAATAAGGGTGGTTGATATGACCTCAAAAAACACTAAACACTACTTACATAGTCTAAATGTACCTCAAGCTAATGTAGTTCACCCTATCATAAATACTACGATTCAAAATCATTGTGAATTATATAAATGGAACAATATGGGAGAAGTAATACAAAAATTGGTACAAATCAACATAAGATTGGAATAAATGGTGCAGGATTGGAACAAATGGTACATGTACATGATTTGATCTTCAATGGGAATGAGGTTTCCCCCAAGTATCAAGGTACTTTTAGACAACAATATATTTCTCTTGCTCTTTTATATTTTTAATTGATTTTTTTGATGTTTTTGGATTTTTATAACATCTCAATAGAATGGAGGATTACAAGATGCGTAATGTGGACCATTTTATATCTTACCAATACTTTCTCAGAATGGTGGCTCTTTCAAGAGGCTATTGCTAATGTGAAATGTATATCTGCTATTGTTATCTTCATTGGTTGTTAATTTTGCTTCCTCAAAATCTCTTAATAAGATGTCTTTATAGCCTTGATAAAAGAAAGTGTGGTCAGGAATGGTAAATTAGGATAGGCATTGGATAAAAGGTATGGTTTGGAAATGTAATATAGATCTTGAATGAATGAATGGATTGTAATGGAATGTATAATGGCTGGGTAACAAATAAAGATCGATATTTTCAATCACACACAATGTTTTTGATTCTAGATTTGACATAATTTTGGATGTGGTAAGCCCAAAGACTTTTGAACATGCTCTCAATAAGATCATATTATTTTTTTGTTATTTAGGCCTAAGAGTTGTTGTAATCTGATTACGCTTTGGATTGGAAGTTGTGTCAATATTATATTCAATAATGGATTTATCAAGTAATGAAGAAATTTTGTGCTCAAATATTGGTGCCTTGAAGAGGTTTTCACCAATAAAGTTATCTTTATTATCCCATAGTACCTCCAAGAAGGTTTCACTAAGGAACATTAAATTTTGACTTTGATTGTCTTCTAACAACTCAAACAAGGTTTCAATAAAAGATGTTGAGTTTGGAATTTGATTATCCCATAGCACCTCTAAGAAGGTTTCACTAGGGTATTGTTCTTATTCTACATGAATGTGGTCTTGCTTCCCCAAAATTTTACCACTGAGATGTTACCATGCTAGGATGATTATTGGTAAAGGCATGTGTAATGGTAATGGAAGGGGAAATGGAAACATAATCCTCATAGATACTACTAGGATAACTTGTGTCGATGTTGAAGTAAACATTCTCAAAAAACATAGAAGGATCACAAATGCTTTCAATTGGATATGTCAAAAATGTGTAGCCAATGTTGCAACATCCACTAATATATTCTGATTCTAAAGCTGATTTTGACTCAAGAAGATCTAAATCTGATGTTGATATTAATGTTGATTCTACTTCTAATGCTAGATCTGATATTGGTTTTAGAATGGAACCCAATTTTGACATTGGTTTTAGAATAGATCCTAATTTTGACATTGAAATAACCATAAAGGGGGCCTATTAAATGGTGTTATCCATAAGTATCTTGTCCACCTTTTACTTGGAAATGAAAGATCTAGGACAAATAAATGTTTGGAAATAGGGAAATTTTGGCATTAAATGAATAATGGAATCTGGATTAATAATAATAGGCTTGTCAAATATTGGCCCATTAAAGATAGGTCTTGTATCAAATAGAGATCTTTCATCAAATATAGGTGGATCATTAATAGTTTAGATTTGGTCAAAGCTAGGTGATTTAATAAAAATGTTGAAAATGGTTTGACTATATTGATCTTGCTTTGGAAGTGGACATATATGATCATGGTTGAGAAGGGGATCATGACATATCTTGATCGAGTAGGTATCAGACTTAGGCATACTTGAATCTTCAATATGTAATGGTCCTTAGCTAGGTAATGGCATAATAGGTCTGGATTATTGGGCTTATTGAGGTGTCTCTTTAGGATCTCTAATCCAATAATGCAAGTTCTCTATTGGAAATACATTTGGAAGTTTAACACCCATTTCCCAAACTTTGATAAGGTTTTCATCTTTGTTATCAAATAATTATCTATCAAATTTTTCTTGTTCATAATCTTTACTCGATGACATATCTAGTAGGCATTGTTGATGGAAAGTGGTTGGTTGGCTTTATTGGGTTGTAATATTGGATTGAAATTTAAATTAATGGCTAAAGTGTCCAAAATATATGAAAATTAGTCTATTTGTTGACTAAGATAAGTGATTTGATCTATTTCATCCTGATGTAGGGTTGGTCATGCTAGAATAGGTTTAGGACTGTGAGATGCCATGACTAAGATTAACCTTGGACTAATGCCTCCAAATAAGGATACATGCAAGGGGAAATTGGATGGGAGAAATTAGTCCTAAAAATTGTTATTTTGGCATAGATTGGAATGGTTTGGCTCTAAAAAGGATGAAATCAATCCAAATTAGAATATGATTGGCCCCAAAAATGGTAAATTGGCATAGATTAGAATGGGCCCAAAGGAGGGAAATCTTAATACATATTGAAGTAGGTTTGGACCTAAAAAGGGAGATCTCAACTTAGGTTAGATTTAGGTTTGGCCCTTAAAAGGGTAAATTGACACATTAAAATGGGCTGGCCTAAAAAAAGGGCAAATTGGCATAAATTAGAATGGGCACAAAGGAGGGAAGTCTTGGTCTAGATTGGAATAAGTTTGGCTCCAAAAAGGGTGATATTAACACATATTAGATTGAGGTTTGGCACCAAAAATGGCAAATTGGCACATATTAGAATAGGCTAGCCCTAAAAAAGGTCAAATTGTCACATATTAGAATGTTCCCAAATGAAGGAAGTCTTGATCTAGATAGGAATTAGCTTTGCTTGGCAAACAGGCCAAATTAGCATATATGAAATTCAAATGAAATAAATTATGGATGATATGACTTTGTCATTCCCAACCGATAGGTGCAAGAGATTGAATGGAAAGATAAGAAATGGTTTGAAGTGTCATGCAATTAATTTAGAATTGGTTTGAAATAGTACAAAATTGCATTGGCATGATGCAAAATTACATTGGAATGGTACATAATTGTATTAGCATGGTATAAAATTGTATTAAAATGGTAAAAACTTGAATTGGCATGGTACATAATTGCATTATCATAGTTTAAAATTGCATTGTCATGGTACATAATTACATTGGTATGGTACATAATTACTTTGGCATAGTATAGAATTACATTAGAAAAGTACGTAATTGCTTTGGAATGTTACATATTTGAATTGGCATGTGATTCGAGATAAACTAGATCAGAATTGGAATGGTTTAGCACATGGTACAAAATTAATTTGGTATGTGGTTAAAGATTAACCAAATTTGGCTTTGAATGGCTTGGCATAGAATTGGTTTGGTATAAAATTCGAAATTAAATTTTAAGTTTGGTCAAATTAGGTCTACCAATGTAAATGTCAAAGTGGAATAGTTTCACCAATGTTTAATTTTAGCATAGTTTGGGCATAGGAATTAAAACTTTGGCTTTGGAACTGGTATTAAATTAGACTTGGCATTGGAACTAGAACTAGTTTTAGAATCAAATTCATAGCACATCAACATGGTTTAGATAAAGATTTAATTTTGTTGGTCTTGATTTGAAAGGTTTGATCTTGGAAACATGACTTTACGAACAAAGAAAGGAGAATCGATTGATCTAAGGCATTTTAGGACCTTGGAATGTGTAAAGGTTAGTGCAAAAATTAGAAATTTGATCTTGAAATGTTGAATCAAGATCAAAACTTGGTTTAGATCTTAATCTTCTAAAAGGGGTTGACCTTGGCATAAATTAAACTAGAATTAGAACTTGGAACTTTAAGGTCTGCAATTGGAACTAGAAGGAAAATTGGGATCGACACTCATAAGTGAACTAAATCAAATGGTGTGATGACACACATTTGACAGGAATTTGGGAACTTAAACTTAAGAACTTGTTTGTTTAGTAATTTGAAATGAAGGCACATTAGAATGGGCAATTGAACTTCTAATTAGGTTTGAACTAAATTGAATGACATAATGATATAAGTTTGAAAAGATTTTGGGATTGGATCTAAGTTTTTAAGTTAAGTTGTCTTGGTTTGAAATGGCAATTGGTTTGAGATAAGACTTTTGGTTTAAATTTGATAGTCTAATGAAATGGTTTGAACAAGAAATAAAAGTTTTTAAGACAAATTCGTAACATGTCACTTTGGTTTGTTTTGGAAGTTGGGTAGATTAACACCTCATCATGTGTGTATAAAATGGTTTTGGTTTGATTTAGCCTTGAGTGTAAACTAGGTTTTGACACAACAATCAAACAAAACATAAATATTACAAGGAGATTTAATAATTGACATGGGTTTGCATCACATCTATTGAGCCTTATGAAACACTTGCCTTGAGAGAGGATTAAAAATTTAAGTGTTCATTAAATAAATTATTATAATTATTGGTAGGTTTTGAAACCCTCCCTTCTCTCTCAAATTTCATACTATTAAGGTGATTTTTCAGGGTTTTTAACTTTTTTACCCAAGTCAATGAATGATTCGTAAAAAAATAGGCATCTAAAAAGTAATCCAATATTGGTCCATTCATGATAGGGTTTTGTCCCTTCACAACCACTTCATCTATAAGGGTCTTAGTGAAGTGATACTGTATTTGGGATATGTTTATTATTTTACATTGGGATATCTAGATGGTCCCTATATACCTCATGGTACATGGGTGCAAATCCATCAAAGAATAAGTTTAATCTCATTGCCAAGATTTATCCTTTCAAGGGTACCACACATTGACCTAGGATATTGGAAATAAATCCCCAAGGTTACTTTCCTCAAATGAATTTGTGTAAGCATAAATCTAGGTCTTCATGATGACAATGCTCCTCAATTTATATACCCCACTAGATAAGTGGGGTTTGATACAATGTTGGGTGATGAAATCCTAGGTCAAAATACCCATAAAGACTTGCAAGAAGGTGATGAAATCCACCCTAATAAGTCAAATAAAAAATAGGTAAAGGCAAATAGAAACTTTTACATTTATGAGTCACCTAAAAGGGGAGAGCATAGACACAAAAATAACCCCACAAGACAATCAAGAAAACATATAAACTTGCAAGAAATTAAATGACTTAAAAATAAATAATTTTGTTAAACCTGAATTGAAATGTGGATTCATTTTAGTACCCAAATCAAAATGTGAAGTGAGAATGATTTGTTTGACTCAAAATAATACTTCTTTGGCCAAGGTCATGCATCAAACTAATTATTAGTTTTTTTTTAAAATTTTTTTTGGTGGTCTTTGTAAAAACAAAACTTGTGACAAACAAGTTAGAATGCTACCCTAAAAGAAAATATATTAGTACCTTCATTTATATGTAATTTGAAGATAAAATAATTGAATATTTTGAAAATTTAGGAGAAAAATATGGTTTTAAAAAAATGATTATAAAAATAGAGTCAACGAAGCTCCAGAGGATGGCCTAATGACCTGCTATTTAGGTTGTGGATTTTTAGTGATAGTTGTGGCCTACAGTGGGTCTAGGCCTTGGATTTCCAGTCTAGGACACATATTTTCATTCAAAAACCTGATAATTAGATTTAATTTTTTTTAATCAAAAATAAGTCAGATTAAACTATAATTAGAATTAAGTAATGGTACATAAATATGTTTAGATGTAACTAGAAGTATTTTGTGTGTTTTGGGGGTCCCACCAGGCATGCCATTATGTGATATAGGAATCCAAAGATGGTGTTAGCTTCTATCGTTAGTACATTAAAAACAAAATCAAATACAACTAACATTCTAAGCCTAAGTACTCAAGTGAACAAATTAATAACAAATAAAGAACCAAGAAGATGATAAAAGAACCATTTTAAATTCCTTGAGAGCCTTGCTTACTAATTGGTATATAAACCTGTTTGCACTTAGTTTATGAAAAATTGATCTTGGAAAATGCTAGTGCTCTGTGGGCATCATCTCTTGTTATTCATTTGTGGTTTGTCTTAGCACGTGAAATGATTATGAAGCTTCCTCTCAATAATTATGAATAATAAGTTTGGCTTGAGAAGCTTGTTGAATAATGGTGATGGATTATGTATTTATAGCCTTGGTAAAATGATGAGAACCATTCATCTCAATATTAGGATCAACGACCCAAAATGGATCTTACATCCCATGCTGAGGAACATGGGGCATGTAAGAAGAGGACAAGCTTTGTAAGAATGTAGGAGCTTTTAATATTTTTAAGGGATAAGATTTGTAAGCTTTGTAAGAAGAGGTAATCTTTGTAATATTTTGTGGGACTTGCCATTTGATTTGAGTATTAAATTGGTAAGTTGTTTGGATGATGAAGATAAATAGGAATATTGATTTTCCTATATTTCTAGTACGTTCATTCCATGTATCCTCATTTATAGAAGAATATTAATAAATTAATTTATTTTAAGTAACTAATGTAATTTAAAGTGACTTTTAAAAATCAAAGAACTATTTGACATAGTTAATCTCAAAACATCTCTTTCATAGTCATAATTTGACTCCAAATGAATTGAGTGAAGTTGACAGTTGTATACAATATATTACCTCAATCATGGATGCATCAATATGTTACAAAATATTCACATGAAGTGTGTAGAAGAATTTGGGCATTTCATTAATTTATAGGATTAATTTACATTATTTGCTAGAAATTGGTTTGATGTCCATTTAGACATAGAAGTGGCCAAAAAGGAGTCTCTATATTATCATCATCACTATAATAGTAATCTAAAATGTGGTCATCTTTTTGCTCAGTATTAATTAATAAAAGAACAACTGTTCTGGGTTCTTATATTTTTTTAACACTTTTGTTAATGGTTTTTGATCCTTATGCATATCTATGTGTACCTTAAAATTAAAGACTTATTTGTATCTGGAGATAAATGAGGCATTGTACTTGACTCACCTATTTCATATGTATGTATATGCTTAAGAGGAATAGATTGTTTATTTGGTACCACTATAGGGATGCCTTTAATTTCAGAATGTATCATTTTTCAAAATTTGAAAGGTTCATCATCGACAAACATGAATAATAAGGTCCTTTCATGTATGAATTTTACACATGGATGAAGTGTAAATGGGATAGATTCCATTAAATGTATCAAAGGTCTACCCAAAAATAAATTAGAGTGTAAGGATTGAGACATGACCTAAAAACTAGTTTATAATTATTTTTGGTCCTAAGGTCACATCTAATGTAATTTGTCCAATTGGAGGGATATGTTAATTGTAAAACCCTTTTATGTACATAACAATGTTTTGAATAAGGATTGTGTTGATACTCTTGGTGGTTAGCAATCACATGCTACAAATGTTTAGGCCTAATCCATTATCAACAAGTATTGTTTTGATACCTTTACTTTATATTGTGACTTGTATAAACAAAAGAAAAGTTTGATCAATAATATCTTTGGACGTTAAATCTATTAGATCAAAGGTGATGAGATTGTTATTTTTCTTAAGATCTTTCATAATATATTCAATATAAGTAGGTTCAATATCACTTGGAACTTGTGTCTCACATAATGCCTCATATAGGATATCCTTATAAACATTATATTAAATTAGGAGTTCAAATATTTGAATTTTTGCATGTGTATTTCTCAATTGGTCAATGATTTCATATCCCTTGGATTTTATTACAAACCTAGGTTTAGGTGGCACTTATTATATATTAATAGGTGGCAGGATGGGTTGGTAAACTTTACCTCTTCGAGTAGTAATAACATGGACTATGGAATCCAATATAAGCCATGGGAAAATAATGGGTGTAGGATGGTAGCTATCATTCAAATAAGATATAGGTAGGATAAATGGTTAAGATCATGAATGTTGGCTACTAGATATTGCCTCTATAACATTGTCAAATGAATTTTGAAAAGAGATCATTATTGGCAATTTTTTTTCTTATAAGATTTGACAAGGCACATAATGTAGAAAACCTTAAAAACTATGACATATTAGAATACAAAATAGTTAATAGATGCATCCACTTATGATAATCATGGATTGACAAAAGAGAAATTAGAAAACCCTAAGTGACATGGGGTTTGATGTTCAAAGGTCGGGTTCACAAAATGTTTAACCTTAAAATTATCTAGATTAGGGTTATCTAGATGTAAAATGGATATATAGAAATTAAATAGAACAAGGGTGATAATCATATATATAACATGATAATTAGATCTTAAAATCAGATATAAACATACACTAAATTTATTATACTGAGATAGTCTAAATATGGAAAGTACAACTATGATAGATATAGAAATGACAAAGAAGTGATATAATTAGCATGTTTTTATGATAATACAATTATAGATATAGAATAGATATAAATTAGGAAGGAAGTAGATTCTATAAAATTCATCAGATTCTAGATTTGATGTTGCAAGTGCTCTGGATAGTAACATCAGCCTGAAATGATTGCATCGCCTATATTGTTTGGATTTGATTCTAGTGTCCTATATTACTATCTTAATAAAATAGGATGAAATCACCTTGATGCTTATAGGTTTTGATTCACCTTAACTCTAGCACATTCATATCTGGGTCATGAAATGTTACTCCTTATGAAATGATAAAACCCTAGTTTTCCATCTTCAATGTCACCATGGAGAAAAATAGGTTAGTAGGAATAGAGTGTCAAACTACCCCAAAGACCCCACTATTAGTGGGAACTACCTACATATCAAATACATTGAAGAGGGCCTCAAACTGATATAGTTACCCTCTATGTGTTATCTTATGTGTGAATCATACAATATGTGCAAATCAAGAACTTCAATGACCTAGCTTGTAACTTAGAAAATCATGCTCTTGGGATGGACCTTTAGTAATTTAGACCTGTACATGTGAAGTCCCTATGACTAATATGGAAATATGAATAAATAGGGAAACTTTTTTCAATTGAATTCTCTTTTAATGCTCTTTGATATTTTGTTAGGTATTCGTAGGTGTTTCCTAAGTGTGAAATGAATGAGGGTTGATATTGTATTTATATCAATCCCTTTGGAGTAATAAATCAAATTAAATCACTTAGGTCAACTACTAAGATACATTTCATTTGTAAATTAGATGATTTTAGAGAACTAGACACTTTCATCAGGACAATATAGTAACATCGATGCTACTGTCTATCTTAAATGTTAGTGTTCAGGGAGTAGTAAAGTAGGTATAGGTTTAAAACTTGAAGATATGGAAGATAAGTACATTTTAAACATTTTGGGAAAGATAGAATACCTAGGTTATCAACATAAGACTAGTTCAACTAAGAGATATAATCTAAGGGGCACAAAGATAGAGTAGATGTGAGACTTGTAGAAGTGGGAAAGGGAAAGGTAAATGACTGAGAGGAACAACCAAGGTTTGAGTTTTCCAAGTGTACAAGACTAAGGTGCTATATAATCATAAAATATTGTCTACAATTCTCTATTTGGGGTTGAATTTCAACTTTGATTTTTTAAATTTGTCTTTATGTACATAATCAAAACCCTAACATGAATATAATGGATGCTAATAATTTATATTTAATAATCCAAACTACGATGACCATATTTACATGTTTCTTTCATAAAATATAAAATATGCTTACAACTCTTGGAATGAAATGGATTCAATTCAACTATATTAAAATTCAATATATTATTACAAATGATGAAATCATTTCTCTCCTTAGTAACAAATATTAGTCTTGTAATGAGTGTTCTTTTTAGCCTTGTCTATATGTGAATTTGCATTTTGTCTCACAGTATTTTACTATAGTAGTTGTCAGGGACCTCATCTATCTCATAATTATTATTGTCATCCTTGGTACTTTTAGTTATTTGGTGACATTTTATGTACTTTAGACATTCCCTTGATGTTCAAGTCATGGATTTAGACCACTTATATAGATATCTTGAGGTGTTTCACCATGATTTTACTCATATTTTTCACAAACCTATTTGAGAGTGGATTAACCCATCTTTTGGTTATGATTAGATGTGTATGAGAGTGGATTATGCCACCTTGAATTCTTTTAGAATGATTTTTTTTTGGAGTGGGTATTCATATGTTTTTTTAATGGATTTTTGTACTTCAAATGAGGTCAACATTCACACATAACATTTCTATCTACTAAGCATGTTTTTAAGCCAACCTCCAAATTGGGTTTTTAAAATTACCACATAGGTTTATTTTTTGAGCCAAAACAATATTTTTTGAGCCAACCCTTATTCACATTTTTTAAAATTACCTAGAGGGTATTTTTTATTTGAGCCAAAACTATAATTTTAGGGCCATTTGCTCAGAGTGAGTTCTGTACTATAGATGTTTATTTTCAATCACTCCACCAATTCTACATTATGGGGAGAGTGATGGAGGTAGGTATGGATATAATGCTTTCAGTTGGGTGTTATTAGTAGCTTCATTGTGGTGACATATAATCAACATCTACATATAGTAGTTCTTGAGTTGATGACCACTCATTAGGTGAAATCTTTTTTACTTTTAGTTCACCTCATTTGACTAACTGCAAATCTCCTTGTATGGAGTTATTTTGATGCATATTGTGTCAGTTTATCTTCTTTAGTGATGGAGTAGTGGATTCAGGCTACTCATGTAGTTTTGAGTTCTTCACTAGTTGACCATTCACTTTCACTTTTTTGGTGGATCAACCCACCCAATGCATTCTTCATCGGTGGGTTAGCCCACTCGTTGCACACTTTAATAGTGGATTAGGTCATAGTTATTCAATATTTTTATGTGTTACTTGTTTGTTTCACTATTTATTGGGATAGCTTGTTGTATAATTCAACACCTTTGTTCACTTCTATTATTTCTTTCTATTTCTTTAGAGACCCTTCCAATGTATCTCATTTTCTCTCATGTGTATTTATTGTACATACTTACCTCATTAGGGATAGTTCTCAAGACCTATTTTCAAAGGATTTTTAGTCTTATTATTTTGTATAGTCCTCCCTAAGCTATGCATAAAAAGGTGTTAGTGCATTATTCTATATGAAATAATGTTTATTAATTAAATTATTCTATCTTTTCTATGCTAAGTGTACTCTTAATCACACTTATTTAGTCTTAGAATATGATAAGTGAGCATATAATGATCACACAATTTATCAATGTTGATTGTCAGTTGCTAAATCACATTTACCACTTAAGTGACCAATAGGGAAAGATGAACACGATCTTGCCCAATATGTTTATGCCTTTCATGTCCATTTGTATTTTGAGTAAAAGAGTCCTCTTTGTATATGACAATTTTATTCTTACCTCATATGTTTTGCAGAGTGTTTGATATCTAATAAAGTGAGTGTATGCTGAGGATTTTCCTAGCCTTTATACTCTCAAATCTATCCCTTGTGATGATCAAGAGCCATTTCCAACATATAATAAAATATCACCCAAGTAATTTAGTATTTTTTTTAATAAATTTAAGATGTAGCTCGATTAAATGCTAGGGATATGATATTTTAAATTCAGATGTGGAAAAATAAATAAATAAAGCTCAAGAAAAAGACAAATAGATCAAAATATTGGGTAGTGTCTATAGGATGAAGCTTTCCTTAGGATAAATAAATAAAATATTATGCTAAAGGACTAGGCCATAACTAATGATTAAAATACTCAACCAACTACACAAAAATATTTCAAAATTATATAAATCAATAAATTACTAAAAATAATTGAAACTAGGGCTCCAAAGCCTACCAAAACTAGAACCTCCTTTATTATTTTTATTAGTTGATACAAGATTATGTGTAGGGAAGGGTCTCCTACATCAAACACCCTTCTAATAAATTTGTGAGCCCTTGCTCACAAGAGTTAGTGAGTGGTAGAATCCTCTACCATTATCTAGGCCTAAGGTTAATGCCACAACATCCAATTTTAACACTAGTTACCTCATGAACTTTGATTATTCCCTCTCTCTCTCTCTCTCTCTCTCTCTCTCTCTCTCTCTCTCTCTCTCTCTCTCTCTCTCTCTCTCTCTCTCTCTCTCTCTCTCTCTCTCTCTCTCTCTCTCTCTCTCTCATTTCATTTCATTTCTTTTATTTTATTCCAATAGTTTTTTGGTCTATAGTTTATCCTCCTCTTCCTAACTTAAACACCACTTTTATATCTCACTCTATGCACTACTTGGGTGTAGACTGACCACTTCCTCTAATTGGATCTTCTTCTTTTCCTTCATCTCTTTGTGGGCTTAGGTCCACCATATCCAAACTTCTTCCACAAAAAATATTTCTTGTATTTTATCAATATTTGTCCAATATATTGTTGGAATCTAAGGCCTATTCCTTTATTTTCATGCTGCTCTCCTCTTATATCTACTTCCAAATTCTCCATAGTTGCACCTGCACACAACTAAACTAATTAATAATATTAAAAACAAAATCATGGGACTCAAGAGTCCTTATTGGAAACTTTACTATCATATTGTCCTCTTTACATTCATAATCTAATTTTATAATCATCTTCTTATTTCCTTCTTCTCTTCTCTCCTTTTAGTTTACTTCATCACACATACAAATACAAGATGATATAGATACTAGTTGTTCCTTATTTTCAAAATATTCTACAAGTGCAAGAATTTGCACTTCTTGATCCACTCTTCTCTTTTTACCTACTTTTTTTCCTTCACTCTTTTATCTTCCACTAAAATTTTTCTCTTCTCTATCGAAGTGGGACATAATCAAATCTACTAGATAGGATTGAATGCATGGAAAAAACCTGTATGGAGTATTAAAACCTAAAAAGAATAACTCAAAAAAGGAAGAAACTTATCTTCACAATTAAAAAATTATATTAAGAATCATTAGCAAAAAAAGTACATAAGAAGGTTCTTTTCTATAGGCAGAAAATAGACAAGTCCCAACATCCTCGTGTATGTGGGATTATTTTCCCCTTAAGGACCTTTATTAAACCTAAGAAAGCTTGAATAGACCATGTAGATAAAATCCAATGGGACAAAAGTCTACACCAACACCCCCTTAAGTGTAGCTTAGGTTGGTAGAAGAATTGGGTCTTGACATAAAGTCCTGATGAGGTACCCAAGTACATAAAGATGGTCCCCCAGAGGAGGAAGAAGATGGATCTATCCAAACTCCAAGAAGAAACAAAAAATGAAGATATTTATTCTTAGTGAAGGGTTTGGTGAATATATCAATAATTTTATTTGCTTTGTGGATATAGTGGAGATCAATGACTTGTTCATGGATGAGATCTCAAATGAAATGCATGTGAATATTGATATCCTTGGTTTGTTGATGGAGGATTAGATTCTTACATATCTAAATTATGATTTGGTTATCATATAAAATGACTATTGGTCATCAACATTGGATGCCAAACTCAATGAGAATACCTTGAAGCTAAATAGACTCAGTGGTAGCATTAGCGGTTCCTTTGTATTTTACCTCTATAGAAGATAAATCAATAACATTATGCTTCTTGTTTGACCAAATAATCAAACCTGAACTAAGGGAGAAACTGTATGCTAAAGTAAATATTATGATTTTAAATGTCTCCAGCCCAATCTAAATATATATAAGCAATCAAGTCGATGTTGATGCCCACTCCATAGTGAATCCTAAAACTATGAGTACTTTGAATGTAGTGGAAGATCCTCTTAGTTGATTTCCAATGAAACTCATGTGGTTCCTACATTAATATGGAGACCATGCCCATTGCATATGAAAGGTTAGGTCTAGTTTACATAAGATAGATGAGACTGCTAATAAGTTATCTATACGAGGTAGCATAACCAAAGGATATGGGTAATAAAACTCAAGATTCATATTGAAAAAGAGGAATAAGATTTGGATTATAGTCAACCATGATAAACTATGCAAGTAAATCAAGAACATACTTGGATTATGTAATATTAATCCCAAAATTAGATTGATAAATTTCAATCCTGAGGAATTAGTACAATAAGACCAAATCAATCATTGATAACATGGTAGACAAATTAATTTTCACTGTTGTGATGGTAGATGAAGAACTCCCTATGATCGATAGGTCATCCACATAGAGAATTAGAATAAATAATGAATCATCCTACTATAAGATATAGACATTTAGATCAGAATGACAATTGGTGAAACCAACTAAAACAAGAAAGGATGTTGGCATGTTGTTGTCATTGATGTCAAAAGGGTGCATCTTGTGAAGGTGCATGATGAGTGATCATTGAGGTATGTGAGAAGGTGAGTTTTTAGTTGTCATTGATGTCAATAATATTTTCATTGATGTCATTGAGGTTGTTGTTGCATCTTATGAGTCCTGATTGTCACAAAGAGGTATGATGATCAAGTGATCACTAAAGCATGGTTATGAGGCTCTAAGTCTGCATGAGGTCATGAGAGAATGTTGATTAGAAAGATATTGTTTAAGTGGTGTGAGAGTATTGTCTAAAGAGTGTTATTATTTGATATCTTTGAGATAAGCATGTTTGAGTATTAGTTCTTGAGTATACAGTGCTTAAGAATTCTAATCATGGCATGGTAGCAGTATGAAATGGTGACATGATGAGGTGAGTGATCTCAAGCATGTGAGAGATTATGAAGGTTGTATGAGCATAAAAATGAGGTGTCTATGCATTTATAATTTTTTCAAAGTGAGTCTATAGGGGTAGAACCTTTAGTCTAGGTCTACATCTAGACCTCTCTTAAACCTTCCCTGGCCTAATGAGGCATGAAGATCAGTTGTCAAGACAAGTTTGTATATGTAAGCATTGATAGAGGTATGTATTATAATTCAATGGTTATGAATTTTTTTTAATATTATTTCCATTTTTGAAAAATTCATAGGTTGTAGGTCTTTAAGGTCAAGTGCTTAAGTAGCCTAAGCTTAGTCATGGCATGAAGAGGCCTTGTGAGAAGGTATGAGCATGGTGGCTTAGTGAAATAAGTTCACAAAGGCATGAATTGTTTTATGAGGTTTATTGAGAAAGTATATGAGGCATTGGAGTACTCATGAGAGTCTCAAGATGAGCCTACAGTGGTAGGACCTTCAGACCAACTCTGCACCTAAACCAATTCTAGACCTTACCTAGCCTAATGAGGTATCATGATCTATTGTCAAGGAATGTGAAGGATGTATGGTAATGTTTAATCATGTTAGAGGTTTATTGAGTATGTGAGTGAGGTTTATAGTCTATTTATAGTGGCATGAAGGTGTGTTTCTAGGTCTAATGTAGCATGAATACCATGATGTAGATAGAGAGAGAGTATGGCCTAATGGGGTATGAGGTTTTGTTTCCAAGGAAATTATGGATAGGATAGTGTTTTTACAAGTGTGTCATGTTTTTTCAAGTATTTTCATCAAGTTTAAGGTCATGGTTTATAGGAAAAGTCATGAAAATGTGTTTAAAGGTCTCTTGAGTGTGCAGAATGGAGGGTTCTCAACTTGAGAAGGATTTTCTTATGTTTTTTAACTAATTAAACCTTGGAGGGACTATAATATATTCAAGGTATAAGGGGAAGGGTTATATTTCAAAATTATAGGCATTATTTTTTGGATTGAGGGGCTATGCTTTATGAACAATCGTTAAGAGTGGAAATAGGTTTAAACCCTCTTAGAACCCTAATGAAAACTTGATAATGGAAATTTAGCTCTAGAGTACTCAATATGGATTGATATGGATAGATAATTTATTTTAGGCTGTATTCAAATCTCCTAGGCACTCATGTGTGATTGAGTTGTTAGGTGTGTATGTAGACCCTATAGAAAAGTGCTTATTTTTGAAGAAGTTATTGTAAAAGTCAAAAGTTTCATTAGACATAGTAAGAAAATGGATGAAGAAGGTAGATAATTTTTTTTTATGTCCATGAATGTTTCTATATATTTTATATTTATCAAGTGTTCTAAACTGGTCATCTGAGTTATCCAGTCGCTAATAGGCCTAATGGTGTAAATAGTGAAAAACCTAGGCAATAGTGAGAAGATTATTAGGAATGTGTTATCATTATAAAGTGATGAAACCAAGTGCATGGATATGTTTTTTGGGACTTGTATGTCCTATTTTTTTTTTATAAATCCTGGAAGTAAATTACAATAGTGAAAATGATGAGGCCAAAATGCTTTGTTTGGCTTAGTGAGGACTGTGTGTAGTAAGGTTAACAAATTGATCTGTAAGACCTATAATTTTCAATAGATAATATGATGTTTATATTTTAATATGATATGGAGATGTCAAAGGATCATAAAATTTCATAATAAGTGCTTTTAAAATGGTCATACAGGTGTTGAAGGTCAATGTCACCATGACTGTGCTTTAAGGTAAACTGGTAGTTTTAAGTAAGCAAGTTACAATGATGAGTTTGAGGCTCTATGCCATGAGTTAAAGTATATAATTAATATGGAGTTGTTTTTTGTGACATGAAAGTCCTGTTCATGTTTTTTTAAATATTGAAATTCAATGTAAGAGGTTGAAAAGTTTAAGTCAAAATGGCTTGTTTGGTTCATGTAAGACTATGTGAGATAAGGTCAGAAGATTAATTTTTAGGACCAATGTTTGATACTAGAGATTATTTTTTGTGATTGAGGATATTTTAAATATGTTATATAATATTTTTAATGTATTGAGAATCATTTAAATTATCCTTTAAGGTGTTGTATGTCAAGTAGTTTCATGATTGGATTTATACAGTTCTGGCAGTTTTGAGTGAGCATACTGAAGAGAAGAGTTTAAGCCATTTTACCATATGTGATGAAGTATAATGAAATTGGTGAATTTATTAAGGTATTTGAGATTATTTTTAGGTGATTTATTATCATGGTTATGTGGATAAATAATATGTTATCTTTAGTTGTTTAAGACAGACCTTTCTATGTGTGTGAAAGCCTAATATAAATAGTACTAATGGTGTGCTTCAAGTGGTGGTTGGATATAGAAAGTGTCATGGATATAAGATGATATTATTGGGGGTATATTTGAGTGGTATATAAATTTTTCATTTTGTGTGTTTATTTTGAAAGTTTTTCAAGGAGATCAAAGGGTAATGTGTAGAAATGAAGGCCTAATTGAATTAGGTCTCTTTAAAGCCTATACATGTTTTGGTCTTTTAAGTTGTGGTTGAAATATTTTAATGATTTATTCATGTATTAAATGTGTTATAAGACCTATTATAAATGTGATAAAAGTGTGCAAGTGTGTGTGGCTGAGCAAGAGGTGTGTGAGCTAGAGGATTGTATAAGAACAAGGCCTAATAGGCCTAATTGGCAAGTTAGAGAATCAAAAAGTGAAAGCAAAGGAAATAACACATTGAAGAGATGAAGGAGTTATTGAAGACCATCATAGGGGTGTAAATAAACTATAATGAAGATATCATAGGGGTAATGCAAATGAATATCAAGGTCATATGACCCTAATCTATCTTGAAGAGACCTAGTTGAGCGAATAAGCCTAAAAGGTAGTTTGAGTGGGATAGAAGGGTGAGAAGAGATAAAAAGGTGATCATTATCTATTGTGTGAGAAACAAAGTTTTATGAAGGTGATAAAAATTTATAAGTGGTTGAGTTGGTGCTGAGTCATCTAGGGGGTTGGTGCCTCCTTGCAAGTAGGTAATTGTTAAAGCCTAGTAAAGTGGGTGCTTTGCCAGTTGGGTTTGGTGCTCCATATGGAGTTAGTGCTTCACTAGATTTGATTTTTTTCATATAATACTATAGTAAATTTTAAGATATCAGTGGGTTTGCTTCCCTTTGAGGGTTTCTCACATATATGATGTGTTTTTATGTTTCATGCTTATGTGGATAAGTGTATATGCTTGCTAGATTTATATGTTTGCTTGAATGGTTCATGATTACTTAAGGGAACTTAAATGAAATATTTTTTTATGATCTATTCACCCTATATTGGTCATTATGTTTCCAATAAAGGAGTTTATCTTGGCATACCAATATCGAGGAGCTTGTTTGAGGCCATAGATAAAATTTTGAAGTTTAAAACCTAAGGAGGTGTCTTCCAAAACTTCTTGTGGTTAATCCATGTATATTTACTCTTTGAGGTCATCATGAAGGTCACTCTTCACATCTATTTGATGAACATCCCAATGATGTGATGTGGAAATAGTGAGAGTGAGTCAGATTTAGTTTATTTTAGTAACTGGGGTGAACATCTAGATATAATCAGTGTTAAGTGCCCAAGAAAAACCCTTTTCTACCAAATGTGCTTTGAACTTGTCTATAGATCCATATGATGAAAATTTTGTTAAGTAGATCCACCTACATCGAACAAGTTTTCTTCCCTTAGGAAGTAGGAGTAAATCCCAAGAGTTTTTCCTCTACAAGGAATTATACTCCTCTTCCCTAGTAGTATCCCACTCAAGAGTAAATGGTGCCTCATAAAATGATTGCAGATCAGAATTAGATGTAATGAAATCATGTGGGGCATCCTAGATTTATGAATGGGTTTGCCTTTTATGTGATATATCTAAAACCCATTAGATAATAATTTGTAGTGTATGTCTAGCCCAAAGAGGACTAATGCTCAGAGAGTTAGGATGGGATTCCTCATCATTTGAAGATAATATAAGAGTAGGAGGATGGGAAGCCTCATCACTAATCTCATCATTATAACTATAATAAGAGTTGGGATCATCAAGAGGTTGATTAGGCAGATCTAAAACACCAACACTGTCATCAAATCTAAGTGTGCCTACGAAAGGGTGAGAGGTGTCGAGTGTGGATTCTGAAAGACCCTATATAAAATGAACACTCTTCTTAATGAATAACTCATGAGTGGTGGGATAGAGAATCCTATATCCTTTAACACCCTTAGGATATCCAATGAAGATGCAAGACTAACTCTGAGGTTTCAATACTTTATGTTTCTTCTTTAGAATGTGATCTATAGCAGGCAAACCAAACACTTGGAAGTGCTCAATTGTGGGTTTTTGACCACTCAAAGATTCAAAAGGAGTGAATCCCCTCAATGATTTGGAAGAACTTCATTCAAGATATAACAAACACACTTGGTGGCCTCGACCCAATACTGAGGTGCAAGAAACTTGAAGTGTAGCATACATTTGGCTATTTCCTTTAAGGACCTATTCTTACGCTCTACAACACTATTTTAATAAGGACTATATATAACTATACATTGTAATTCAATCCCCTCTGATGTATAGAATTACTCAAAATATTTACTTACATACTCACCACCATTATCAGTGCAAAAAATTTTGATGGCTTTACCTGACTATTTCTCTACAAGCGCCTTGAAATCCTGAAAATGATCAAAGACTTCAAATTTTTTCTTAAGAAAGTACACCCAAGTATACCTTGAATAGTCATTGATGAAAGTAATCATGTATTTAGTCTTATTGAATGAAGGTTTTGGAAATGGGCCAATAATGTCACTGTGAATAATATCCAATATTTATTTAGCTCTCCATGATTTTCCCTTATCATACTTATCCTCAAGATACTTACCAAGAATTCAGCCCTAACAAACTTTGTTAGAAAAATTGACTCGTAGCAACCCTAAAAATATATCTTGATGACTGAGTTACTCCAGGTAGCTATAGTTGAGTTGATCGAATCATTCATGCCATAGTTTACTCATCTCATCTGAATGAGTGAGAAATGTAGTAGAGGGTTTATCAGGAGCAAAATGTGAGAAACTATACAACCTAGATTGGCGATCTACTTTCCCAAATGCAAAAATGGAGCCACTATTGGCTTCCCTAATAACCACATAATTAGGTGTGAATTTAACTCTCTTACTCAAACTACTGTGAGTGATTTGGTAAACAGATAGGAGATTGGTAGATAGAGAGGGAACACATAGAACATTATGAAATGTCCTATCATTCACCTCGACAAATCCACTCCCACTAACTTTTGTAGAAGTATCATCACCCAATAAAATGAAAGGCATAAAACAAATATCTAAAGATGAGAATATGACCTGCGATAAAGCCATGTGGTATGAGGCACCATAATCAATAAGCCATGTGGAAGGATGAGATGCAACTGCAACAAGTGCTTTGCCCTTATCTTTGCCCTTTTTAATATTTTTGGACTTAGAAGACCCCTTTGGTGATGAATTATGAGTGGAAGAATTAGAGACACTGATATTATGTTTCTTGAGTATTTTAGTTAGTTGATCAATTTGCTTCTTCATGTATTTGGATTCATTGTGCCCATATTTATTGCAATAGCCACATATGAGTCACTTTTTCTTGGGTTTTCCATCTGAAGCGGAAGACAATTTTGATTCCTTTGGTTTAGCATTAGATATATGACCCTTTCTTTGCTCTAGGTCTTTCTTATTCTATTTCTTCTACTTGCTATTAGAAGCCTTTTATTTTTCATGACTCATAATTAAGACATGAGATTTGAAGGACTTCAATGCACCCATTTGAAGGAGTTTGTCTTAATCCCAAGTCAAATTAGTAGCAAAGTCATCCAAGGATTCCATTGTCCATACAACTCCAAGGGCATGCTTGGTAGTGTGGAAGGTAGAAACGAATACAAAATAATCAGATTTCAATTTGGCAAGGATGGAAAGAATCAATTGATCATCTTTTTTGTTAATGCCACATAGTTTCAACTATAACTAAGTGATTCAAACTTGGTGAATAAGTTTTGAATTGTATCAAAGTCACCTAGGCTCAAACTGATGAGCTCATTCTCCAACTCATGACTTCTCATTTCATCTTGCTTTTGAAAGAATTTAAGTTAACTCTCTATTTTAAATGAGAAAGAGAGTTAATTAAGAGTATATATTTTTGAAATTTTAAAATTAAATAGATTTTTTTCTTTATTAAATATAAGAAATTTAAAATTATATATATAGAAAGGATTGTACTTCAATTAATAAGGATGATGATTGCTTATATCTATCTATCAAAATACAAATCCCTTTAAATTATTACATTTTATATAATTCATTAATTGATTGATTGAATAGATAATTCTCCTAAATAAAATGATTTATGTTGTAAACCCAATATAAACCAAACCCTAAAAAACTCCATCAAAATATCTTTTATTATTTTAAAATTAATAATCTTGTTTATTACTAATTTGAAAATAAGCAACTCTATGGAAAAAGAGAATGAGGAAGAAGAGATCTGGTATTGGGAGCCTAAATATTTTGAAGGTAATAATATGTGTTATTAATGTCAAAAAGAATCATCTAAATATCTATCAAAGATGAGAGACAACTGGCATGATGTTCAATTCAATGTTTTTTCTTTTTTCTTTTTTATTGTCTATACTCTTTATATTTTTAATCACATTATATGCCTGAAATTTCTTTCCAATTGATGACTTACAATTGCTTATGCTTTTTAGCAAAGACAACAAAGGCCATTATCAAGTCGATGCTCATTAAAATCAATGTAAGTATCTTTCTACAAATTAATTTTATTATAATTTTATATATTTAATAATTAATTGTAAAATATAGTGAAAGGTTTAATAAAATTAAAGTTTGAAATAATTAATGAAATACTTTTGATAAATTTTTTTTTGAGATCAAATTCTTATTATATTATTTTTTTCTTCTTACATAATTATTTTCTTTTCTAGAAATTGTTTTTTATATATCACATAAACGTTATATATCTCATAGTGAAAAGTATTTCTAAATGACATCATTTAAAATATTTTTAATTCAAACTTAAAGTAACATTGAACTTTTATCCATTTTACATTTACAGGTTCAAGATTTTGTGAATGGAACTACACAACGTACAAATAATAGAGGCAAAGGTTGTTGGAAATAATTCCAATTGTCCCCACATTTATTTTTTCACCATAGACATTTGAATTTTTTCTACACCAATATATCTCCCAAATTTTGCTCGCATCTGTGAAGTATCATTCCTCCAACTAAGTCCATTTAAATAATATTTTGTAATTTTTAAATGCAGGATAGATTTAAATGAAAATCCAAATATATATCTTTTTGGCAAGATTTATCAGCGAGCACAATTAAATATAATTAAATACATTTTTTTTCCTCCATTGTTAGGTTATACGTAGGATTTAGTTAGTCATTTTTGTAGTGAATGAAATGTAATGAAAAGGTAGGGCAGCCAATATTTTCTGCAGCAGTAGTTAGTAGAAACAACCAGAATATTGTTGTAGCAGCAACTTGGACAGAGGAGCATATTTATTGTATTTTCTGAGCACAAGAAAGAACAGCAGCTCTGGGTCTTGGTTTAATATGTAATACGATCTATGAATGTAATTAAGTTTATGTAATTTTGAAATATAAACATTTACAGCTCTTCTTTGTTTTTTCTTTGTTTTGTTCTATTCTATTTTATTATTTTGTCCTCTGCCTCTTCATTCAGAGGTCAATCATATTTCATTGGAGTGTCAAGGTAGTTATGATAATATACAAATTTTCTTTTGATTGATTAAATCTTCAGCTTAACATTAAGAATTGATAAGTTGTATAATAAGTTTTTGATTACATTTAAAATGACACTAAAATATTTAGCATTAAAATTTATTAATAAATTTTCTTCACCATGATTTACACAATGTGATCTAAAACATTATTATATACTTTTTTTGAAAAGCTTAATTCTTAATGTAATGGACTGTAAAAACCTTAGTTTTTTTAAAATATAAACATTTATTTTTTATTTTTTATTCTATTAACATATTCTATTTGAATTCTCAGGTATGGAAGATGCTGCTACTAAAGGTCATGACATTACAGCCATAAGTTGTGACATGTTGTTGGCCAAGAAGAAAAAATGTTTATTAAACTTCAATCTGAAATAATATAGTTATGAAAAGATTCGTGATAAGATAAGGTCTATCATTTAATTGTCGACAACCTTGTCGAAACTTAAATAAAAACAATCCTTTGTAATTGTGCTTAACATTTTGTTATCACAACATGTAGCATAAAATATTCACATTTCTTTTTCTTCCTAGATAAATTAAAATATATAATATTTTAATTTATTGTGTATAATATTTCTTTAAAATATTTAATGATATTTTATTTTACAATAATAAAAGAGTTATACATTAGTTTATTAAGGTTTCTATAAACAACAATGTTACCACCCATTAATCATTAGAATTGAGAATAAATGTGATTTATCAATCTAAAATATATATTTTTAATTTTAACGATTAATCAAAAGAAAATTTTGTTTTCAAAATTGTGACACAAATGTATCTTAAAAAGCTTCTCATTAATATTATGAAGTTGTAATGTAACTTTAAGCGAATCAATTACAATTCGTTATAGTAGATTTGAGAATAAATATGATTTACTAATTGATTTTTTTTTTTCTTTTCAATTGTAATAATAAATGTATCTTAAAAAATTTCTCTAATAATATAGAACTATGATATAACATTTAAATGAATACATTCTTTTTAAACTATGATTTTATTTCGTAAGAGTTATATAAAAATCATCATGTATGATTAAGAGCTGGCTTCAGTTGTAAAATCTATATGAACCATCTTTATATCAATAAGATCTCTTAGCCATGCAAATTTTTACTGTAAAGGCATTGTATTAAGCTGGAAAGTTCCGCTAATCTTAGTCATCTAAATTACTGTAAGGACATTGCATGAAATTGGGAAAAAAAGGGCAATGACATTCGAATAAGTTGTGTGGAAAACGTTATGTGCTGATAGTTATTATTTCCAGACCAATGAACATGAGGTGTGTGGATATTATGTGATTGAGTTTTGTATTTTTTAATTTCACATACTATTAAGAAAAATTATAATAACGTCGATGATCAATCTCTCTAATATAGTTGTAGTTATAACATATGAAAATATAATAATGTGTCTTATTTTTTAATATAAAAAAATTATATATACTTCTAATTTTTCTTAAAAATATCTTAAATTTTGATCATTAATATTAATCAAAAGAATGCATTTTAGATTATATTTATAAAAATATAATAATATACTTTTTTCAAATTTTTAAAAAATCAATAATTTTTTTTAAGATTTATTTTTAAATTATTTTTTATTTATTTTTGTGGTGGCTTAATAAGACATTCTAAAAACATAATATGATCTGAAAACTGAGGTGAGCATAAAAGTTCATTCTTGGATCTTGTGGAATAAAAGCAAATGCATTTGGACACTTGCAAGAATATATAGATGTGAATGATTAGAGATACAATTTACAATATGTGTGAATCAACAAAGTATGAACTAAAAATGACCGACCTAGGTTGTTCTGTCAATTGATCTATTCGAAATCTAAACTAGAGAAAACCTGGTTGTATGAATACAAGGGAGAATAAAATTTCATGATTGCATCCACCATATCAAAATAATATGTATTTGGGGGACATATAAGAAAAAACACATGGATTATTCCCAACAAAAATAACTTGTTGAAATTTGTAACATCACTAACCTGTTGAAATATATGAATAAAAAATTGGAAGTAATACGTTATGTTGTTTGTTATTTATTTATTTTTATTTTTATTTATTTATTTTATTTATTTTATTTTTTTTAAAGTTGGTGGGGAGAGAATGTGAAGTTGTGCTCATATAATAATTTCTAAATACAAAATTTTGAATACATCTTGATAATGTCAAAGAGAGAAATAAAATGTTAAAATTTAATAGTTAAAATGATGATTCAATATGGATAAAGATATTAAAATCTTCAATATTTTCCTTAAAAATTTATGCCTTCACCCATGGAAACAAAGTAATTATAACAATCCATGTTTATATCAATGTCGCCTAAACATGGATCATATACTCAAAAGGTTAGGCCTCCCATGGCCATAACTCAATGTAGTGAGTCTTTTGGTACAAAGATATGCTTCTCCATTGAATATAATAATAAAATGAATATTAATGGAACACAACATTATTTTGATAGAACATTATTTTATTAAAATATATTTAATTATTTGAATCGGTATAGTAAAAATTAAGTTTAGAAGTTAAACTATAAATAATCGTAATTGTTTTTCATAAATATGTGTAAAATAACTATTTTCAAATTCATCATTATTAGATATTATTGGTGAGAAATAAGATTTTTTTTCAAAATAACATATATATATATATATATATATGTTATTTTGAAAAAAAAAATTTATTTCTCACCAATAATATCTAATAATGTGTGTGTGTGTGTATATATAATTTCGCAAATAATAATGAAAATCAATAAATTATTTATATTATAAATTATTTATTCTTATTCACAATTCATCTAAATAAAACCAAAAAACTTTTGAAAGAAAGTGAAAAATGCACATTTCAATTGAAATACAATTACCTTGAAAATCTTAAGCCAATTTGGAGTAAAACAATCAATAAAAATGAATAATATTCAGTAACAGTTGACAAGGGAGCCATCATATTTACCAAATAAGTAATGATATTGGCATATTATATTGTATATTAGGAGGATAAATGCTATAACAGAGCGCTTTGAATGGGATGTAATCACCACAGAGGCATCAGAACAAGTTACACAGTTCACTGCTTTTGTACTATTTTGGGTTTGGTGTCTACAACTGGGTCATACTGTTGACCATTTTGGTGTTGCAAGCCAAAATTGGTCCCCCCTTTTCCCATGCTGTTATGAGCCAGTACAATTTCAGGTTGCACAAGTCCTTCGGCAGAGGAAGAACCAGTTCAAAGAATGCAAGGGCTTTTACAAAGCTTCTTCGGACTCTTGTTCAAAGAAATTCACAAGGAAAGAGAGCTAAAATGATTTAAGACACTTTTCCTTAAGGTTGGAAAAGTGGTTCAATGACATGATCTTTCCAAGAGTTAGCATTTTTGAACCGTTGAGCCATTGAACCGGCTCAATCGGTTGGTTCATCGGCTTGGTTCAACACCTTGGTTCATTGGCTTGGTTCAACTCTTTGGTTCATTAGCTTGGTTCAATCACTTCGAACTTGAAAGCATTGAACCATTGAACCGTTGAACCGATTGTTGGTTCAGGCGATCAGTTCAATCGGAAGGTTCAAGGGAGCCTCCCAAAGCCCAAAGGACAAATGCCCTTATGGAGGGTAGTCAAGCATAAAGGGACCATTCCAAGCGCCCTTGTGGAGGGCAGTTCTGGACCCAAGTACCCTTGCAGAGGGCGGGGGACACTTGTAAAGAGATCAAAGAGAAAGCCAAAAGGGTAAGTTTTCTTTAGAAATTTGTTCAAGGCAAAGACTTAGAAGGAAAAGAAAAGGCAAAATCTCTTCGGACAAAATGTCTGAAGGAATTCCTTTGGAAATTTTGTCTGAAGAAATCCTTTGAAAGAAAATACCACGAAAATAAAAGACAAGGCCCCTTCAATAAAATGAATTTCTTCGGACAAAAAGTTTGAAGAAATCCAGAGAAAGAGCCGCAGGAAAGAAACCTGAAGAATGTTTTCGAAGGTCAAAGTGGTTGAGATAATTCTTCCAGACATTTTGTCTGTGAGAAAAATGACCAAAAGGAAAACCCTGAATGAAAGAAAAACAAAAGGAAAGATATCCTTCGAACCTTTTGTCTGAAGGATTTCCTTCAGACAAAAGTCCAAAGAAATTCGGCCACCAAAATAATGAGGACCCGACTAAGAAAAAGCTCGACCAGAGCAAAAAGCCAAAGGAAAGGAAAAGGTTGAAGAAATTCAAAGGGGGGACGGGCCTGAAGACGTCAAGATTAAGCACCATAAACTAGCCATTGGGATCCAGACGTCCAATGACGTCCCCATAGACATCAATTTTAGGTCAATGGAATAGCCCTTGGCTTTCATATAACAATGGGTGCATGAACGTCAACTTTACAGCAATGAAATAGACGTTGATCTTTAAAGGCTTGAGTGTGGACCTGAATACATAAGGCCAAAAGGAAGAACCACTGAGAGAAGAGCCCAAAGAGCCAAAGAAGTAGCAGAAGATAGCCCTTGAGGGCTGAAGGAGACAGAGAAGACAAAACTAGGAAAAGACAAAGTGTAGAAATAGACAAAATAGCCCAGGTGGCAAAGGGGAGGTGAGTTATTCCTACAGTTGAAACAATGCTCGCCAAGTGGTCATCAAGGGGCGCAAACAGTGAACAACATGACCTGTTTTCTCCACTTTGCATTTATGAGTAGACAAATTGCATGAATATCTTAAAGAAGGAGTCTTGTTTGTAGAAAAAGAGGCATGTCCCATGCCTTTACATTAATGTTTGAACGCCAAAGTCAAGAGTGGCGATTACACATCATGGTTCTAGCAGGCCTCTTCTAGAAGGATGATATCAACAACATCGACTTCCTCTTCCCGATGCTCTCAACACACATGGGCCAACTTGTAAAAGGGTGCCAAAGTATTTTCCAAAAGAGGTGCCTTTACTTCTTCTCTCTCTATATATTGTAAAACTTCTCATTTGAGAAGGGATCTCTTAGCCTGTAAGGCAAATCTCTGCCCAAAATCCTTTGTCTTGTAAGACAGAACTCTGCCCGATTTTACCTTGAATCAAGACATATAATTTTTACCTCCATTCTGAATTTTCAATTTCGTATGTGTCTATGCCTTTATTCTGTGTGAAATCATTTTATTCTATGCTTTCATAGAATGATTCCAACATGTCTAGTGCATCGTGAGCTTTCCTTTTGTAGGTATGTCAAAAGTGTCCCTAGAGGAGTATAGGTGCCTATGAATAGGATGCCATAGTGTGTCTCAAGATGCCTCTGGTAGTTCTTCCTCCCTGTATATCCATGGACCCATAGCTCGCTGATGCAGAAGAATTCCTCGCATCAAATGAAGTGTATGGGAGCTTGTTCTTGGTGAAAAGTGTATGTTTGGGTGAAGCAGATCAAACTTTTATGGTGTATCACCTTTTTTTAGTTTAGGTTCTATTTTTATCATCCTTCTCCATTTTCACCCCCCCATTGTTAGCAGTAGGAAATCTAGGACCTAAGAAATACATCAAAGGGAGCTAGCCCTTATCTAGAGACTCTCCCCCCAGTTTTGCTAGACCCACAGGAAAGAGGGGAGTTTCCATTATTGTGCATGTAAGGCAGGAGCTCATCCTCCTATCGAGGGTGTAATCCACCATGTCAACAATTTTTGGCACACCCTGGGACCATGTTTTAACACTCAGAAAAGTTCTAGGAATAATGTTGGTCCTGTTACAGTAGAATGAACCATTAATACAGCATCTGGCCTTTAATTAGGCATTGTAGGACAAGTTTTGTCCAAAAATTTAAAGAATTTTGGTGTGTTCTTCAACCAACTAGCCTTTGGAGGCTTTCTCATCAACACCAATGGTGACTCTGAGTTGAATCATCTGGGTAAGCAGTTTTGGTGCCATTAGGAAATCACATTTTTTTGTATGTATAACTTTGCTCAGCATAATGGGCCCATTTTTCCTTCATATGACTTCGATCAAACTCAAAATGTTCATGGAATCACCTCAAGCAGCTCTCCTAGTTGTCCTTCAACCATAAGGGAAGTAATGCTAGAGTTTGAGAAGTAGGTAATGGAGATCGATAGATTGGATGAGCAGTATAGATATCAACAAGCACTGATGTATAAAGAGGAGTGTTTGTTTAGGCAAGCTCAGGCCTTGCAATCCATGGAGGAGGAGGTATCAAAATGGAAGAGTCCTTTCATTCAAGGCAGTCAACCTTGTGTGCCCCCTCATATTCTAAAGAAATCCCCCTCTTGTGCACCAAATCATTTCTACTAGATAACACTTGCTCACTCTAGCTCATCTGATGCATTAATCACTCTTGCTCTTAACCCCTTGCACCTAGCTTTCAAAAATCAAAGGGCATTAGAGCAACCTCTCATGGAAATGAACCTTCTCAATTTCTTAGAATGTGAATCCTCCTTTAAAGGGAATACCATGAACTAGCACGTCTCTCTTGAAGCAGCTCTTCCTGTGCATGAGCAGATCCTTCCTAGTCTTCCTCAACCTCCTCAAGTCTTTCAGCATGATGTCAAGATTCCAAGTTGGAAGAAGGAAAATCATGAACCAGTGTAGACCTTGAAGAAGACAAAGTTTTTGCTTCTTCCCAAGGGAAAAGTTCCAATCCCAAGGTCATGAGTTGGAAGAAAACAATGGAATCTTGGGGCAGGAAGGAGGAGGAGAAAAGTTTTGCTCAAAACCTCGAGGAAGATGAGGCTGCTCCTACTCATCATGATGATGATTATGACCTCCAAGAAAGGCTCTTTTAAGAGAACATAGGTAGGATAATTGCAAATTTGGAATCCAAAGTGAGATTCCTTAGCCAATGTGTGATGGATGGTTCAGACCAAATAGTAGATTCCATGTCTAACCACACCCTATCTACACACCTCCAAGAGAGATATCAGACCACATCTGATATAGATGAAGTGCTGGCCAAGTGGAAAGAGGAGAATCATTCGATTCTAGCTTGAGGACTGCCTCCTCTTCCACATGGTTTTAATCATCAGCCTTCCACTTCATCCCTTCTCAAGGGGGAACCTATTTTGCAGGAGGTGAGTGAGTAAGAGAAGATCCAATTTGCAGTTGTCCAAGAGGCTATCATGAGCAATAATGAAGATGAAATCATCATGGAGGCTCCTTCTAAAGACATCATCAGCAATGGAGAAGATGTAGGTCATGCATACATGCGGATGTTTCTACAATACGAGGAGGAACGTAAGCATGGTGAGCTCTCTCCCCCTTTGTTTGATGAACTTCCTTGTTGCTTCAATGAAGAAGATGACCATGCCATGGAGCTTGAGCTGGAGGAAGATCAGATGAATTTCTTTGAACAACTAGAGACTCTGATCCTTGAGCAGGAAAAGGAGAGGCCTGCCCATCTTGAGGAAAGCCTTGAAGAAGAGAGCTTTGAACAAAAAGGTGATGTTCTGTGGGATGAGAAATTAGTTTGTGATTCCATTTTAGACATCACAACAGTCATCCTTCCTCAAGAAAGCCATGAAGGAGTAGAAGATGAGTTTGACAGGGTCTTCAATGAAGCAGAAGGGAATGGGTCAAATCATGGTGTACTGCAAAGGGACTATGCATATCAAAGGGCTTATGGTGATGAGCCAAAATCCATGGATTTCTTGATGAAACACACCAACATGAAGGACCAACATTCAATAAGCTTCCAAGAAAAAGAAAAGTACATATATGTTGGGAGCATGTTTGATTCCGATCCACTCAGATGCAAGCCAATCAAGGTGACATGCAAGAGGAGCAGGTCACCAAGTCTCCATTCCATTCAGCCACTTGTTTGGCACCATAAGTTTCCTTGCTAGGAAGGGGACTTAAGAATTTTTTCCTTTGATCCAGGAGGGAGGCGAATATACCTAGTTAGATGTACATAGTAGTTTGATTTCAATTTTCTTTCTTTTTTTCCCTAAGTGTTGTTTGCGTAAGTAGTGTTTTTTAGCCTTGTGTGTGTTTTTCCTTGTGTTTGGGGTAAAAGCTTCATGATTTATTCTTGGATATCTCAAGGCAGCTGCTAACTCTTTCAAAGCTGTATCTCGACTCCATGCCCAATGGACTTTAAGGAAACTAGTTTCTAAGCATAGTAGGCATGCTTCCCCTAGGAGTCACCAATTTGTTGACCATTTTGGTCCTACAGGCCAAAATCAGTCCCCCCTTTTCCCTTGCTATTATGAGCTAGTACAATTTCAAGTTGCACAAGTCCTTCGATAGAGGAAGAACCAGTTCAAAGAATGCAAGGGATTTTACAAAGCTTCTTTAGACTCTTGTCCGAAGAAATTCACAAGGAAAGAGAGCTAAAATGATTCAAGACACTTTTCCTTAAGGTTGGAAAAGTGGTTCAATGTCGGGGTTCAATGACATGATCTTTCCAAGAGTTAGCATTTTTGAACCATTGAACCATTGAACCGGTTTAATCGGTTGGTTCATCAGCTTGGTTCAATGCCTTGGTTCATCAGCTTGGTTCAACGCTTTGGTTCAATCGCTTCGAACTTGAAAGCATTGAACCATTGAACTATTGAACCAATTATTGGTTCAAGCAGTTAGTTCAATCAGAAGGTTCAAGGGAGCCTCCCAAAGCCCAAAGGACAAGTGCCCTTGCAGAGGGCAGTTAAGCATAAAAGGGACCATTCTAAGCGCCCTTGCGGAGGGCAGTTACGGACCTAAGTGCCCTTGCAGAAGGCAGTGGACACTTGCAAAGAGATCAAAGAGAAAGCCGAAAGGGTAAGTTTTCTTCAAAAAATTGTTCAAGGCAAAGACTTAGAAGGAAAATCAAAGGCAAAATTTCTTCAGACAAAATGTCTGAAGGAATTCCTTCGGACATTTTGTCTGAAGGAATTCCTTTGGACATTTTGTCTGAAGAAATCCTTCAAAAGAAAATCCCATGGATATAAAAGACAAGGCCCCTTCAATAAAATGACTTTCTTCAGACTTTTATTTGAAGGAATTCCTTCGGACAAAAAGTCTAAAGAAATTCAGAGAAAGAGCCGCGGGAAAGAAACCTGAAGAAAGTTTTCGAAGGTCAAAGTGATCAAGATGATTCTTGCAGACATTCTATCCATGGGAAAAATGACCAAAAGGAAAATCCCAAAAGAAAGAAAAATAGAAGGAAAGATATCCTTCAAACCTTTTGTCCGAAGGATTTCCTTTAGACAAAACTGCAAAGAAATTTGGTTGCCAAAACAATGAGGACCCGACTAAGACAAAGCCTGACCAGAGCAAAAAGCCAAAGGAAAGGAAAAGGATGAATAAATTCAAAGGGGTGACGGGCCCGAAGACGTCAAGATTAAGCACCATGAACTAGCCGTTGGGATCCAGACGTCTGATGATGTCCCTGCAGATGTCAATTTTAGTGAAATGGAATAGCTGTTGGCTTTCATATAATGATGAGCGCATGAATGTCAACTTTATGGCAATGAAATATCTGTTGATCTTTAAAGGCTTGAGCGCAGACCTGAATACATAAGTGCAAAAGGAAGAACTGCTGAGAGAAGAGCCCAAAGAGCCAAAGAAGTAGCAGAAGATAGCCCTCGAGGGCCAAAGGAAATAGAGAAGATAAAAATAGGAAAAGACAAAGTGTATAAATAGACAAAATAGCCCAGGTGGCAAAGGGGAGGTGAGTTATTCCTGCAGTTGAAATAGTTCTCGCCAAGTGGTCATCAAGGGGCGCAAACAGTGAACGGAGCAACTTGTTTTCTTCACTTTGCATTTATGATCAGACAAACCACATGAATATCTTGAAGAAGCAGTCTTGTTTGTAGAAAAAGAGGCACAACCCATGCCTTCACATTAATTTTTGAACACCAAATTCAAGACTGGTGATTACACAACATGGTTCTAGCAGGACTCTTCTAGAAGCATGATATCAACAACAACGACTTCCTCTTCCTGATGCTCTCAATGCACATGGGATAACTTGTAAAAAACCAAAGTCTTTTCCAAAAGAGGCACATTTACTTCTTCTCTCTCTCTATATATTATAAAACTTCTTATTTGAGAAGGGATCTCTTAGCCTGTAAGGCAAAGCTCTACCTAAAAATCCTTTGGCTTGTAAGATAGAACTCTGTCGGATTTTACCTTGAATCGAGACATAGTATTTTTACCTCCATTCTAAATTTGCACTTTTGTATGTGTCTATGCCTTTGTTCTATGTGAATTCATTTTCTTTTATGATTTCACAGAATGATTCCAACATATCTAGTGCATTGTGAGATTTCCTTTTGCAGATATGTCAGAAGTGTCCCTAGAAGAGTATAGGTGCCTATGAACAGGTTGCCATAGTGTGTCTCAGGATGCCTCTGGTATTTCTTCCTCCCTGTATATCCACAGACCCCTAGCTCGCTGATGCAGAAGAATTCCTTGCATCAAATGAAGTGTATGGGAGCTTGTTCTTGGTGAAAAGTGTATGTTCGGGCCAAGCAGATCAAATTTTTTTGGTGTATCACCTTTTTTTTAGTTTAGGTTCTATTTTCAGCATCCTTCTCCCTTTTCACCCCCCCCCCCCCCCCCCCCCCATTATTAGCAGTAGGAAATCCAGGACCTAAGAGATACATCAAAGGAAGCTAGCCCTTATCTAGAGACTCTCCCCCCAATTTTGCCAGACCCACAGGCAAGAGGGGAGTTTCCATTGTTGCGCATGGAAGGTAGGAGCTCGGCCTCCTATCGAGGGTGCAATCCACCACGTCAACACATACCCTAGTGGGACTTCAGGTATTGATTTTCTCAACTAGGTAAAAATAAAACTTACAAAATTTAGATTCTAACAAGCAAAACATGAAAAAATAATGTATTAAATCAGCGAGGTCATTGGAATGAAATATATAATGATTGATTAATTACTTGGGCACCTTTAGACTGATAAATGGCAACTTCCTCCTGAGGGATATAACCAGCTCTAATGTGGATGGGCTTTCTGAGGGTGCCATCAGGCCTTCTTGTCGGTGCTAATATCCTCTCCCCTTCATTGAGAGTTATACCCATTGTCAAAGAAGAAGGTGATTCCTTTGTGCCCATTTGCTACTTATTAATCACATTACATCATATGGGTAATGCTATTTATTAATGCTCTTAGTTTTCATTCCTTTGAAAAGGAAGGGAAAAACATGGGTGTAATTATGATGATGGATTCAGAGAGTAGAGTAGCACTTTAATAAGACCTAAGAAATTACAAAACAAACAGTAGTGAAAAAATAATGATGATATTGAAATTTGTTTGTAGCTCCACCTGCCTATTTAGTTTTCTTAGAATGAGACTCTCTCAATATCTTAATCAAATCCTCAATATTAATTTTGTTTTCCAGAATTTGCGCTATCAAATGCTACTGATAACAAAGAGGGATTTGTGAAATTTTAGGATGGTTTGAAGGACTTGGAGTGTTTGGAGGAATTGACGGGTTATGTTCTAACTCTTTGGTGGCCACTTTTTCTTCTTCCATTACCTAAGTTGAAGAGTTGTGAGATGTTGTATAAATAAAATAATGGAGGTTTTCAACCCAAAAAAGGAATGATATAGAAGATTCAAATTCGCATATAATTAAAAGCTTTTACCTCTTCTCCTATTTGTTATCAATGATATTTTGAGCTATGAGTAGATTGCACCAATCTTGATAAAATTGTGCCAATTTTTAGAAGAGAATGAAACATCAATGAGGGAAAACACAATGAAATTAAATTTTTGATTGAGAGATGAAAAGTAAGATCTTGGCTATTCCTTTTGTTTATATATTAAACGACTTATGTAGGTTGTAGCGCATATGTAGTTTAGGTTTAGAAATTACAAAGATTAAACTTAAAAGTTCCATACATTTGAAGCTCCCCATTTCTTGACTCATCCATGATTCAACAATGGAATATAGTGTCATGTAATATATATAACATGAATTTGAGTGATTAAATAAATGTTTTCAATTATTTGTAATTTTTATAAATTTTCTTCATATATCTTTATGAATAATAAATTTTATTGACTTTATTTAGATTTATAAATGAATTACAATAGTTATGAATTTATAAAAAAATTGGAATCATTGTGGGGCATGCCTTACACCAGAGATTAGTCAGATTATCTTTATATTTTTTAAGTCCCACAATGGTAAAATTATTGAAAAATGACACCTCAATAATTTTAATTATTCAATAAAAAAAACTAACATTGTTCAATATGTCTAAGATGAATTTGAGTGCTTTAATGAATTCTATAATAAATACATGCTCTTCTCTAAAATTATGTAATTTTTCAATGAATGCTTGTGAATAATGAACTTCTTTTACTTCCTTCAGATACATAAATGAATTATAATCCCTACATATTTATAGACAAATTTAATTTAAATTAAGACCATGTTAGTGCCCAGACCAATCTCTAATAGTCAAAAAGTGAAAAAAGTGGGACTAATGCATGAAAGTACTCTAACTAAAAGGGGTAAAAATCCCACATGCCATGAACACATGAACACTTAGGATAGGCTTGGTATCATAAGTACACTTCATACATGCCTCGAGAACATGGGGGTGTCAATTTGTAAAATATGTTCATATCACATGTAGTTAATGGATTCTCAAAATTTTCCCTTATTTTTGCAATTTACCAACACGTGTTATTTTTGCGACCTCTTTGTACACATATACCCTTCTTCAGTATACTAATATAAAAATTGTAAATAAAATTTATCCCTTATATGATCGCATTTGATATGTACCACTTTATCATGATGAGCCCATTGTTCCCACAAGTGTATAAATGCTTTGTAAAAAATTTAGGAGAGTATAGATGCTAGAGAAATGGAAACAATCATGGGATGCTCAGAGGAGAGAGAAAAAAAGAATCAAAAGGGTTGATAGAAGGATTAGAGACCATTCGAAGTCAACAAAATGTACCGATAATTAATAATTAATAAGTAGACATATATGTTAATGCTTAAAGGTCATTCACATATGTCCAAATAAACTTAAAACATCTAACACTCTAGTAAGAAATTGATTCCATCCAAAGACATTCTAAGGATTTACAATTGTCCTTTACATAATGTAGAGATTCAATTATCTCAGGTCAATGAAGTTGTAAATGTACGTTCTCACCAAAACACCAAACTCGGGTGTTTGGTAAGACACAACTTATTAACTTATTTTAGCCTCTCTCAAGCGGAGGTTTTTTTCTTACTTGGCATAAAACATGCTATTTGTGGATTTTGATCTCAAATCAATGAACTTATAAATATAAGTCTTCACCAAACACTAAACCAGGATGCTTAGCAAGACACTTATAACTTATTGACTTATTATAACCTCTCTCCAATAAAAATATTCTCTCTTACCTTACATGGAATATTCTATTTATGAACTTTAATCTTTAAGGAAATAAACTTATAACTATATATCTCACCAAAACATAATGAAACCGTGATAGTTTTAGATTCCTTTCATAATAAATGATGACAGACCTCTCTTATGATATAAAGGCTACTTGAATCAGATATCTCTTGTGATGTAAAGGCCGCTTGAATTAGACATGAAAAAAATAACGAATCCTCCCGTGTGTTCCATTGGAGTAGATGATGTTTTTGACAAAAATGCAATTCCATACCAAGGGGAGACTATCGTATTTCTCTTAGTTATTAATCATAGTTATAGAAATTAGGTTAAATGCTCGACTAAAAGAGGTGCAACGAACGTAGAATTAAAAAATAAAAATCTAGTAGCTTACCCACCATGATCATCTCGATTGTAGCATGGCAATAGCATTACTTACCATGATCATATCGCCATTTTATATCTCACCCAGGCTGGGATCGAATGGGTTTAACACGTACCTGAGTTCGTTCGTACTGATTAAGCTTGCCTGGATCGAATGGTATAGTGTTTGTATCAGTTTATAATAAATAGTGTTTGTATCAATTTTTATTTACCTCATTGAATTTTTATAATAAATAATGTTTGTATCAGTTTATTTTCATGGTGTTTTAAAGACGATTATTATTAAAGATTAATATTATTACAGTCGTCCAACCTTAAAAGTCTTCAACGAGTAAATGATAGATGGGCCATCGCGAGAAATAAGCATGCATGGCAACATCAATATGCAAACTCGTAATGGCTTGATAATGATTCTTTGATTGGAATTGTATGTTTTAAAATTAAAAATTAAGAATTAAAAATTAAAAAATCTTTGTTAATTATTTATAAATATATAATAATATTAAATCTTTTTAAATTATATATATATATATATAGAGAGAGAGAGAGAGAGACATAAATATACATACATAAATATATGTGTGTATATATATATGCATATGCGTGTGTGTTTGTGTGTGTATATACACACACATGTATGTATGTACGGAGAGAGAGAGAGAGAGAGAGATGATTAGGTGGAATTGGTATTTATTGAGCATAGTATAGATAATGTACATGTAACTGAGAAGTATACCCAATACTTTGCATTTTTTAGTATAAATTTTATTTTCTCCTAGAGGAACTAATGTGGTTGGTGATCGTACCCCCATATGTGGTGAAGTACCTATCTTTGATAGTGGACCCAACATAAGTATTGTTGTTCTAGACTTAGCACTCGATCCCCTTACACGGGAAACACTTGAGCATCCTAGTAAGTTACCAATTTTTACTACCATGTGTTGCTTCTATTTGAAATTTTTTTGCTCATGTATGACATATATAATATTTGTATTTTATGTTTTTTTCTTCTTAATATTGTTGACCTTATGGATTAATATATCGGATGGCATTGGGGTAAGGGTTTTCTTTAACTTTAAAAAAAAAAATTAGAAGTGTTTAATTGCATGTGAATATGTTTAGATTCTAAAATATGAAACATGTGTATGATAGTAAAATTTTAAAGAGAAACATAAAGTTTTTTACTAATATGAAAATATTTATTGAAATTAAATAAATTTATGAACATTTTTATTGAAGAATAGGTGATTTTTTTAAAAATGTTGTTAATTGGCAAATCTAAAATTCTAATTTTTTTTTCAAAAAATAACCATTTTGAAAAAAATAATCCTTAAAAAATATCTTATCAAGAGCATAATATTGAAGAAGGCTCTTATCTTTGTTAAAAAATATTATAATAGAATATCACGTCAAAGGATAAAGAAGAACAATGTTTGAGTTTGGGTGATTTTTTTTTGAAAAAAGAACTCAAAAATTTATACCTCTCAACATTTTAAGATATTTGTATATAAAATATCTAAAATAGTTAAGAAACATAAATAATAAATATTTATTTTATTAATTTTATTTACTAATATTTGATTATATCTTATTCCCAAAATTCATTTTTTAAAAAATTACAACTTTTTTTTAACCCTTGTGAGCATAGGGAATAATTAATGTTAGTGCTTGTTCTAAACAACCAGGATGCTTTTATTAGTATTAGAGTATTGTATTTGGTGATTCGAAAAGGTCCATTAGGAATGGGATCAAGATTAGTCACATTGTAAATTATTTTTCATTTGATTGATTTCTAAAGACCTTTGCACTTTATTACAGGGGATTGTGGGTTATTTAACATTATCCTCATTCAATTTTTAGTTACCTCGTTGTTTTTTTTATAATAAATAGTTTTTGTATCAGTTTATTTTCATGGTGTTTTAAAAGGAATCAAGGTTTTGAACCCACCCACATAGAAAGAATGGGACAAGAATATAAATTTTATGTAAATAATAATTAATGTTTGAAATTTTCAATAAACACAAATGATTACAATAAAACGCATTGAAAAATATGTGGTATTTTAGGTTTGTAATGTGGGTCTAAATATTGTTCATATAATGATATAGGGTCTCCATTATATCTGTTACGTTAAATTTGAGGTTCAATTTATAAAATTAGGATAAGAAAATAAGTTGGTTAGAATAAAAGTAATTTTTATTATCATTTTTAATTATTAGTTTCATTTTTTTAATTGATTGAATTGTTTACTTAAAGTTCTTGTTGTTATGGATTTTTTGTTGTCATGGTCCCTAACAGAGATATTACATTTAATCGATTGCATTGCATATGTGATTTAATTAATATTTGTCAAGAGAAGGTATTCCTATGTAAGTTTTAGTTTTTGTATTTATTTTTAGCTTAATTTAGCTCAGATTCAACCACTTCCAATTTTATACTATGATCATTTAACTTGTCTTCATGGTGCTGATATTTTCTAGCTCCATAATGGCTTTACCCAAATATTATTGTGTGTGTCCAAAGGTACCAATACATTCTTGATTAAATGTGCCCTGGTTATTTGTTATATGTGTTAAACATGTTTGTTAATTTAATGTAGTTTTTTTTGGATTTTTATATAATCATATTCATGCTTTTGTATATTTGGTATCCAATACTCATTCATGCGTAGGAGTTATGCTATTACATATAGTGTATGTATATAACCTAATTAGGGTTAAAAGCCAACAACTAGGAAGTTATAGAGGCTATTGGTCTTCGGCATACTTGTCTCTTGGGTATTGTGAATAATGACCTATCTTTCCTAATCACCTTGGTTGAGAGACGGGACTATGAAACTTTCTATTTGTAGTTCTAGACATGAGAGATGGTTGTTACTCCTAAAGATGTGTGCAGTATATTTTGCCTACATGTACATGGTATGAATGTGGTTATTGCTAGATTGAGTGAGGCATAGTTATGATTTTATAGGATATATTATTATGGTGATTCTTCAAGTGAGGATAGATATGGGGTTGAAAGGTTTTTTATTTAACATATATTCACTAGGACTACTAGTTTCTTATGAAAAAAATTGCATATTGATTAGTATATATTTATTAGGGATGAAATTGGTGAATTATCACTTCTTTATGGTTTCCACACAATCATATAGGAATATAGGAGCATAGGAAAATCTATAGCTATTGTAATTTTTTGTTACTCCACATTTATCTTGACTTGTATTGATTCATAATGGAGCATGGATTCAGAGGGTTGGTTTTTGGCACATTATTATAGGTGTGGGGTTTCTAAAATATTAAGATAATTCACTTATTTATGGTATCCCACTCTTATTATGTGGGGACACAAACCCACAAAGTGAGAAGGGTTCATAGTTGTGACAGTTGAATAAGGATAGATAGCATCACTCTCTTTCGTGAGTGGCTTGTCCTCTTATAGGTCGATAGTGTTATATGGGGTGATGATAAAAATAGATCTAATAAATTAAAAGTGAGAGAAGCAATACTAACATAATCTCTTATACAATAAAATAAGATAAATGTAATACACACAAGATTACACACTACACATGATTTCGCCCAAGAAAACACTTTTGGGTGAAAACCCCAATAATGTAGCTCATTTATTGTATTAACTTTAACCATTGACCATATAATAATACATTACCAAGTTATACTTTTACTTATTATATATATGAGTATATATAGGTACATAAATGGATAACTGTCAAAATGGTATTACAAAAACATAGGTACCAAAATCATGGGGTATATAAACCATGGACTAAAACCACCCAATTATATAACAATAACATCCAAAGAAATTCAAGGCACTACTCGAAACCCCACTGGGAGCTACCTACCTATAGGCCCCTAGAAAACTAGTACTAGGGGTTGATTAGGACCCATTCTATTTGTATAGTACAATAAAGTGTAAATCATGGAAAATTTAAAACACATTTCCAACATTGATATATTATATTCTATAACTAATGTGGCCTGAGGATGATTTTATGTTAGACTAGATGTGATTCAGTCGATGGCTTATTGATCATTATCATATTTGGGAACAATTCTAATATGAATGTGTGACATGAAAATCCAGTGCTTGTTAGTATCTTCTATTACAAGCCTTTGCATTGAAACATTATATTGGGGAAGCACCTTAAGATAGGGAACATTATCCATTTAGTGATGCTATTATTGAAAGAGAGAGAGGAGAGAGAGGGGGAGTGGACGACTCTAAATGACTAATCTATTTTTTTTGAAATTTGTTAAAAATTAGCCCATTGGAAATAAATATCCCCTTAAAGATATATTTTTAGGTATAAAATATTGAATATTTCTCTTATCATTTCAAAAATATTAGGGTTTGAAGGGCACAAGAAGGATAAGGATTGTAAAACGGATAATATTTTTGTTTAGGTAGTATATAAAATATATAACATAAAAAATTCAAGATTTATATCTAAATTAGTTAATATTTATTTATTAATATTTAATAATTAATCAAAATTAAAGATTAAATATTTTCATAATTTATAAAAATTCAAGATTAATTTTATAAAAAATAAATAAAATTTACATGTTTAAATTTAAATATTTGATTCGACTATTTTTATTTAAAAAAAATAAATTTATTATATATTATTCAAGATGTTATAAAATATTTTCTTTTACTTTTTGGTATAAAATGCCCTCACAATTTATGTTATTTTAAAAATAATATTTGTCTATTCTTAAAAGTTTTTCAAAGAATAAATACATGAAGTAAATATTAGAACACTTTTATGGATAGACTATGAGATCTGTGCCAACACTATGGAAAATTCAAAGTTAAATATCTTCAAAGACTAATACTAGACATTCAAAAACAAACAATAATCATATAATCTTAAAAGTCTTTAAAGAGTAAATGCATAGATGGGCCATCGTGAGAAAGCAATACACATGGAAGCATCAGTCTACAAAATCGTAATGGCTTAATGGTGATTCCTTCATTGGAATTGTATGTTTTAAAATTAAAAAAATAAAATCTTTGTCAGTTGCTTGTAAATAATTAGAATTTACATTTTTTATATAATTATTGGTTGTCTTTATCGGTTAAGTTGGGGATTGTCTCATTGACTAGAATTTAAATAATATACATATTCTACTATTTCGTCATATCACTTTCATTACAAATTTAAGTAGATATTTATAAAAATTAATTTTTATATATTTTTAATATATTTATATTTTTCATATACATTTAATTCTTGTGCACACTTTATCCTATCTGTGTATTAAATTATTGCCTATGAATGTAACTTTAGGAACAGGGTTTTTCCTTCTCTTTATAGGGAGAGATTTTCTTTTTAATTATCTTGCTCAATTGAAGTAAACTTCTTTTTCATTTTGCTAACATAAAATACATTTTTCCTTTAAAAAAAAAAGATGAGTTCTTAAAATATCACCTCAATAATTTCTAAGAATAGGTGCAGTTCTTCGCATCCTATACATAAAACATAATTCTCCAGCATTGTATCTTTCTATTTAGAACCAATAACTTTGCCCACAACTCTAGCTATTAAAATTCTATTAAAACAGCTAGAACAAAGCAAGACAATGGAGAATAAAATCTCTTTACTAGTTTTAATGAAAACATATCCTTCAGAATCTATGATTTCAGAAAATTCACACCATTTCTGCCCCTGCAACTTGAAGCTTATCTCAAAATAAACCAAAATTGGAAGAAAATAAAAAACATTCATGCCAAATAAGAGATTTGAAAGGATGAAGTGTTGAGAAATGATTGACCACCTCATCATTGCAATGAGATGGGATAGATCACCCTTTCTAGGAGATACTCAGAGTTGTGAAAGGGAAGTGTGTATGAAATCAACCCTATAAGATTAATACCTCACCTAATTTTGGTCCAAGACGCCCTTAAAATGATCTCAAGTATTTTGAACCACAAATACCTGGGCATATCCACTCCCCAGTTCAAGTCTAGATTTGTTGCCTTATTGCCTTACATGCAAATATGAGGGAATATGACCTTGTCAAATTTTGCTAAGAATAAAGTAATTTATTTTCCAACTCTTGCATTTTCTCTTCTCAAGCGCTTGAATAATTTGCTTTGAATTCCTGTCATTTATTAATGTGGTCTGCCAATATTATATTTACAGAATTACCTCTTTTCGAAGACCCAGATTGTCCATTCGTTGATTGTCCAATGTGTAATGCATATACTAGAGTGGTTGCCCCTACTTGAAAAATTCCTTCTCCACCTGCCAACCCTTGATTTCCTTGGGCAGCGTAATGGAAATTTAATTTGATGAGACCAATAGCATGCAACTTTCATCTAACCAAGGGCTTCCTAGGCCATCCAACCTTACCCCCTTAGCCGGAATGTTTCACCTGTCTTTTTCACTTAAAATTTATTAATCATTGATTTTGCATTTATGAAAAATCTATAAAAACTTTAATAAATAAGGGGTAAAAAATTGTTTCCATCAAAATTTGAATTTGTATATGTTTTACATGGTACCTATATGCATTCTTTTGAACATCGTGGTTTTGGGTTTTTTTTTGAATTTTTATTTATTACAATATGTTGACGGGATCAATGTTCTTTATATAATTACATATGCATTTTTTAAAATGTCTTGGCTTTGGGTATTTTGTACATGTCAATGTATTTCAAATTGTAATATGTTGACAAGGTTTGTGTATTTCCGACATATTCTAAGTCTTGATAGGCCCATTAAAGAGTGGTCTTCTATAAATTTATTATTGAATTCATCATTTTAAGTTTTATTTTCATTTGAATTTTTTATGTGAATAGTATATCTGATTTTCTTTTGCCTTAATTGTTTGAATTGTCTTCTATAAATTTATTATTGAATTCATCATTTTTAATTTTATTTTCATTTGATTTTTTTTTATGTGAATAATATGTCTGATTTTATTTTCCCTTAATTTTTTAAGGACAAGTTATCAAAGGATGGGATCAAGGCATCATTACAATGAAAAAAAGAGAAAATGCACTCTTTAAAATACCTCCAGAATTAGCAGATGGTTCTGATAGCATGCCCCCTACTATTCCTCCCAATGCCACCCTATAGTTTGATGTGGAACTTATCTCTTGGACTAGCATAGTTGATATATGTAAGGTTGATGGCATTCTCAAGAAAACAATCTCTCAAGGAGAAAAACATGAAAAACCCAAATATGTAGATGGGGAAACATTTTTTTTTGGTTCTTTTATAAATGGTTTGAATTTCAAACATAAAATTTGGTCCCTCTCTTCTCTTTTATTGCACCGTTTTTAAAGTATTTATCTTTTATATGTGATGAACTATCGTATGCCTAGTAGAAGCAGTATTTTCTGCTTTGGAACTGAAGTTGGGTCATGTACCCTGTATTTTTGCATTTATGGTTATGAGAAATCAAATTTGTGCTATTGTGTTTTGAATTACTACCGCATCTTGTGATTACAATGGGTGTTCTTATAAAAATATGTGGATGAATTTTTATGGAAAATACACAAGTCCTATCAATGGCTAGGTGTTTGAAAAAATTGACCATTTCAGTTAATTATGTTTCATTTATTGATTCAAGGAAGTATTAAGCTAAGATTGAGGATGAAATAATCGTGGAAAAAACACCAAAGGGAGGGACAGATTTCTATGTCATTGATGGTAATGACTAATGTTAATTTTCTTAGAATTTTTTCAGATTTTGTGTTATAGCATTCTATTCTTCACAACTATTAATGATATATGGTTCATATTTTAATATCATTGCACTTGTGTACTACACGAAATTTTTTCCCTGTCATTGCAAAAGTAGTGAAAACAAAGAGGAGAGAAAAGGTCACTCTCACTTTAAAACCTCTTTGAAATCATCAATTGTACTCTATACATGTTCTTTGTATCCTAGATTGTTGGACGTGTATATATCTGGCCAAGAATGAACATATTATGAAACATTCTTTACACCTACCATATACAGTTATTATTATTTCATCTAGTGATGTTTTTCATTGGGACCTAATTTGTGGTGTCTTATTCATGTGCGATATTGTGTCTCAGAAACAATGCAAGATTCGATTTCTGTTTGGTAACCTTGAATCTTTTGAATGGCATGTCAGTGAGTTTTTCTGGTTTCTTTTCTTGTTTGGACTAAGATTCATCTTTATTTTTGTGTTAATATAAATCTTATCAAAGTTCTTTCATTGCATGGCTATGTTACAAGCAAAAAACAAAAATAAAGAGTATTTTAAATAGTTCATAATGTTTTTTGTTTTTTCAAAAGTTGAGCTACTTTATTAGTTATTTGGACTATTCATATGATAATTATTTGTTTGTTTCTATGAATGCAGAATTCATTGCAATATGAGTTTTGGATGGGAAACAAAATAAAAGAAAGAGTATTTCAAAGAATTCAAAACATGTATTTCTTTTCAGAAGTTGATCTGGTTTATTCGTTATATGGATGATAACTATCTGTTTGTTACTATAAAATTAAAAGTAATTTTTATTGCAATATGAGTTTTGGAATCCATTAATATGTTTGAGATGCAGCAAATGGTAAGGCCCTGTGGATGGGAAGAGCAAACCCTTGTCTACTCTTTATTCTATTTACCAAATAAAAATTACAAAATTATGATAGTATAGGAAATTTGGTTTGCTTTCTTTTTCATTTGTTGTTGCTATTTTTAACTGTTACATGTGATTTAAGTATTGTGTATTGGCTTAGAATGAAAAACCATTTTACATTGTAAATTGTCATGTATAATTCATTTGAAGACACATTTTTTTATTATTGAAAGATAATTCTTAGAGATGGATAATGTGTTGGTTGCATAACTAGTGTGTTAATTGTTTGTAATCTGATGTGGATTTGCACAGATGCCTTTGGTGAGAAGGGTAGGAAAGCTGAACGGTGTTTTTATGCAATTCCAGTAATTGCAAATCTTATTATCAATGTGGAGATGGTTTCATTCAAATATGTTAGATAAATTACACAAATTAAGAAGTTTATTTATAAAATCTTGAAAAAATTTTATTCAAAGTACAGTTGTTCAAAGTAAGTGCACATAGTGCACATTTTGAGGATAATTGAATGTAAATAAATTGTTAAATGCACCGAAGGTTTGATGTGTCAATGTTTCTTAAGGATGTCTAAGATAAAACCCGATCACCTACTTTTCACACAATTTTTCGTACAATCCTCCTTGACTATTTAGGGTTTATAATAAAAAGGGTTTTGATTTAGATAATAATTAGAATCTGCATTACAGTGACTTGGTAATCTTAGATTACTCAAATATGTATTATTATTAGGGAATTCTTAGAACAACAAGATTGTATAGACTAAGTGTTCAGCCATTTTATAAGTTTTGGTGAAAATTTGAAGGCACTTTTAATTTAGATTTATGGTGTTCTACAGTCAGGTATATTGCTAAAATTTAAGATGGTAGTGTCTTGAGAAGAAGGGATCTGAAGGCGAGGACTCTTTCTAGTTTATAATAGATCAAGGAGGGTTTTGTGCTCTATGCGACTATGAATTTAGTGTGTGGGAGTTTCAACAATAAGAATGTGTGAAAAGATTAAGATGAGAATCATTCCTATGATTTTTCAAAAACATTTAGTAAAATGTGAGAAGCATGATTTCCCCTGATAAAACAAGTTTTTAAACTATTTCAGAGCAAGTTATTTGTAGCATAGATAAGGCTCTGACAACCATGAATAAAGGGGAGGTAGCTCTAATTACAATAGAACTTGAATATGATTATGGAAATGTTGAAGTTGTAAGGGATATGGTTGCAGTCAAATTTAGCTCTAATCTACAAGGTTGAAATGATGTCATTTACAAAGGTAAGAGAGGAAATACATACTATTGTCATAGATGATATAATTAAACAATGTCTAAGTGACTTTCATGAAATAAAATTTTCCATCAAGTACACAATCATGTTGCTCATCTTTTAGATGTATCATGACTAGCTAAATATTTATTCTCAGTGCTTTGCTTAGGAATTGGAGTCATCCTATTTTATTCCAAGACTTTTTCTATCCAATATATTATTTCCAAATTACAATAGTAAGATATAATGGTCTATTGATGTCATGATAGAAAATGAATCCTAGGAGATGGATACACTAGAGAAAATTGGGGCTACAAAATAGAGTAAAGAGGCTGACAATAATTTGTTTAATATTAGAAAGTATCAACAAGTGGTAAAAAAAAATGATAAAGTATTTGGTGATACAAAGTACATTAAGATATAAACACTAACTAAGATGCCCTCATAATTTATTTTTATTTGAAAATTAATATTTTTAAACATAGAGAATTAGTGAGAGATGTGCCAACACTATTAAAAAATAGATGTTAAAAGTCTTCAAAGACTAATATAGTTTATTTCAAATTCTTAAAATATAAATGAATAGATGAGCCACCCAATCTTTAAAATAATTCAAAGATTAAATGCATAGATGACTCAAAGTATCCAAAAGATAATCAGTAGATGGGCCATCCAATCTTAAAAGAGGTGCACATGGTAGCATCAATATGCAGACTCGTAATGGCTCGATGGTGATTCATCCACTAAAATTTTAATTTTTAAATAAAAAATAAAAAATAAAAAATATTTGCTAGTTGCTTACAAAATCAAGGTCCAACTTACTTGTAAATAATTATAATTTACATTTTTTATGCAATTATTGTCTTTCTTGTAAATTGGGCAAGTTGAGGATTGTTTAAGCAAGTTGTCCATCTTACATTTATTTAATAACACCATGACTAGTATTTGAATAATATACCTCTTCTACTACTTCACCATACCACCTTCATTTCAAAATGATGTGGATCTCCCACTCGTTGATGGGTGAGCTTAACCAACATGCACCAACTACTGGCATGTTGGTGTTAGCTCGTCTAAGTAAGAAATTTTAAATTGGGCACTACCAGCATGTAAATCAGCCAAACTTTATACAACCATTAGGGTAACATAAAATCACCATTATCCACTACAACATAGTCATATTTAAATCTTAACTTGAGTCAGGTGATGTCGACGTTCAGGCTAGTCATAATTGTCTGTAGTTTCCTTTGTTAGGTTTTGATTTCAAATTTATAACATCCCTCTTATTCTTCTCTTAAAATTTGAAAAAACCCCCTCACCAAATGCCATTTATTATTATTTTTTGGTCTCTTTTTTTTAGTTTGTGCTGGAGTTGAGTTTTGATATGTATAAAAGTTGAATTAGCAAAGAAAATGGAATCATATGCATCTTTTCAATCCCATAATTATTATTATTTTTAGGGGAGTGATGTCTTCATTATGAATGTAATATATGAGTTATTTAGACATTTTATGATATGGGTTGTATCTTTAGACCCAAAAAGGTGTAGAGATATAATCATGGATATCTGGATAACTCTTCCACCACAAACACTTACATACAAGACACCATTGCATTGGATTCAACTAGAGGCATGCCATTGAAGGTAGAGAATATTTACATGGGATGCAATACAAATAACTAGGGACAATCAGAAGTAAGCTTCAGAGGCATGCTGGGATTAGGTCAAGGCTTCAATTCCTTCGCTAACGAAACAAGCCAATTGTATGGAACCGAGTTTTGTTACTGCCTAGCAGACTATCTCCAACCCATCACAACCAAGACCTCCCTTGTTTTTAGAGATCACACAGAGGTTTTTCATCTTCACTGTGAGAAATAATTTAATACAAACAAAGTATATGTATGTATGTATATGTAATAATAAATAATACATGCCACTAATATTATTAACAATAAATAATGTATGTCTATTATGAATATAATATTATGTTTGAGAAATAAAATTAGACAAAGATAATAGTGTTTTATTCTAATAAAATTAAAAAAATTACTTATATCCTAATAGTGTAGAGAAGGTTAATTGAAAAAGGCACTACACATTATATTTACATACAAACATAGTGTGAAATCTTCTACATTTATTCAACTATTGCAAATGAGTATATATATGAGATTGTCATAAAAAAATTAATTAAAAAATAGTTAAATGGCAAGTGCAAAGTTTTAGTGGATGCTCGATATATACCATTGAATTTGTTTAAGAAAATACTATGAATAGTTTGACTTTGCTAGCATACTCCTAGCATGTGAAAAATAAAAAACATTAGAGTAAGGTATAGATACCCTTTAAAAAACCTTTCATGCTCTTACTTGAATTTCATCATCACCATTTGTGATGCTTCTCATACTTGAACAACTCTACATTCTTATGCTTCAAATTCAGATCATGTAAATGGTTGGTCAAGCATGTCTGAAAATAATTGTCCATAAAAGTTTATATGGAATTGTGTTATTCTCATGTTCCTAGAATAATTTACTAGCTGGTAATCATAGGATGCATAAAAAATGATGTATTTGTTCGAGGATACATCTAACATTTAACAAAACAAACATTAGTTGAAGAATTGTGTGTATAAAAATAGTAGGTAATTCTTGTGAAATTTTACGAGAAATTTTTATTGATTGTACCTAATATTATCCACAATCATTATTTATATCATCCACAATCATTATTTATATTATATATGTATATGTATACATATATGTTGCATGCATGGATGGATGGTGTGAAGTCCAAACAAGATTATATTTACTATTTCTCTTCGCACTAAAAAATGTCGATGGAGACAATGTGTTCAATGAGTAACCCTTATTTTGCATTTATTACAAAAATATACAAGTAAAAATTTAAAAAGTAGTTATTATCTTGTATTTTTACTCATGTATGTTTGATTATAATCATAATTAAAGAGGAACCTTTTAGCAAAAAAGTCCTAGAGCATTTATTAGCACAAAGAGAAATATTGGGTGTAATTCACTACTTTAGACTTCTCACCCTCTAGAATTTTTGATTGATAGAGATTTTGAAACATTCAATGTCTTCTAAATTACCCTTATAGAATAATTATTTATAGAGATCATCTTGAGAGGATTTTAAACATGTGTAAAATCTCCCATGAATTTTTAATGTAGATAAATTTTCCCTAAATACCTTCTTTTACTACATGTGCACACACAAATACAAGAATTACTAGCAATTATATTAAGGATACACAATCAAAAAATAGATAAAAGAAAAGAAAGTCAATTATTAGAATAGTTATAGAATGTGTTTAATCCTCCATTGAGTTGAGATACCAAAAAACTCCAAAACATTGGAAATATTTCCAACCATCCTCCATTTTAAGGAAAAATTAAGTGATTCTATGTCCTTCAGGAGTATGTAGGCAACACTCAATTTACATTGAAGTTAGCTATGTCAACCCATTTTTATGATGCTATTACCATTTTGTGAGCACTTTAAGTATCATTATATCCATTTTATGAGTAACTTAAGTCAATGCTCTTGTCATTTTATGAGTCACTTTTACGTGCATTGTGCATTTAAAATTGATGCACTACTACACCTATGGTTTGTCCCATGCTTTTGATATTTTGAAATTGGTATATTTTCAATATATAATGAGTTGATATGACAAAAAAATCCAAAAACATTCAAAACATTTAAAAAACCTAATCATTGGAAATTGTCTTATAGTATCTTAGAGATATAAATCCTTTAAATCAAAAACCATTTATCATGTCTTGAACTTAGTCACCAATCCTCGATCCACACTACTAGGGAAAATTTATTATTGGTTCCAATCCATTCCATTTTCATTAGGGGTGTGATCTTCCCTTTGCATGTATCCTTACTTAGGGGCACCATCCAATTCACACTTTTAGTCCAAGATCATAGCTTTCACCCTATTGGGGAATCACAAAGTGTGTATCTTATTCTAGGCTATCTTATCCCCATATGTCATTCCATTGCATATATAATTTCTTGGGAGTACCATCCATTTATCATTCCATTGAGCCTTCACATGTAGGTATTGACTTGGTTAATGACAAGATGCTTTCTATTGCTTTTACTTTCAATATCTATGTATGCTTGTTTATTTAGTTGTTTGTTTGTTTGCCTATTTATTTACTTTAATTGTTGTTACTTGACTCAATGTATATGTGTTCATGGGGTGATTCATTGAGAATTGTACTTGAGTCAATCCATTTTCATACATCGACATTATCATCATGGTTTTTATCATTGGTGCATTATTTTCAATTGTCTATTATATTGGGAAACAATCCTTATGCACATTATGGATAGGTCATCATGGTTTTTTATATCACGATACATGTAATAAAACATGCTATAAAAAAAATCATAATAATAGACCTATTGATCAATGTAGTTATAAGTTATTCTTTGAGACCACAAACTAACATATCTCAAACATCACCCAAATGCATAGTAATTAAATCATAAATGAATTCTAATCCCTATTAGTTAGGACATGAATCTTCATACTAGTAAGTATCCCAAATTCATACCTATCGTATGTACCAATTCACCATAAATCCATGATTACGAGTTCATTACATGAGCTTCCTTAGCCCTATTGTTACAAATCAACAGTTATCCCCTACTTCTTAATCAAAATAACTCATTGACCATTATGGTCATATAAATGATAATAAGGATGAGCATCTCCACATTGGTAAGTACAACTAAATCATACACATTGATATATTCTTATTCTTCTATTCCATTCCTCATTCCATTTTCTCCCACTCCTAGATGAACTACAATGACCTTAGGTCTATTTGGTCTATGTAGGCAGTGATTGGATACATGATGTATCTTGGGTTAGCTCAAATATCATCATCACCACCATTAATTATTAAAATAATCTCTTTCATCACTTTATACATCTTCATGTGCCTGGTTGTTTGTGGCTTTTTTAGCCATTAGACCATTGCACCTACATTTTCACCTGCTCATTTTAATCTATGTGATAGGTTATATCCTTGAGTTATTATTTCCATTCTTCCCTACTAAAGTACAATCAATTTATCATGATCAATTATTCCCTACTAGGGCATAAATCATTATTCAATCTAGGTCATCAAAATGATTATAATTGCCTTTGGGTAATTCATTATTTCAACCCATTTACCCTACTGGGGCACATACATGTGCCACTAATTATAACTGCGTTTGGGTTAATCAATGTCTCAACCTCTATTATTTATTAAAATCACCTTGAGTAAAATTAGTAATTTAATCATCATGTGTAAGCATTATCTCAACTAGATGATTCCCATCCATAGGTCAATTCAATTCTTATTCTTGCTTCTTTTCTTGGGACCATCCATCAATTGTATGTGTCAACTACTCCATTGAGGGGGCATCATAGGATTATCAAACTTTTTTTGGATCATTATTCTTCAATCATGATCTTATTTATATTCTTAACTAATTTTTCATTCTTTGAAAATATTTTATTATGCTTGTGTCTAAAAACACCTTCTCATATAGGGGCAAATGGTAAATACTCATTTTTGGCCACTTTCATGTCTAAACTAAGATTCAAACTAATTTCTATAAAATGACATAATTTAAGTGTAGAAATCACTTGTATTACCTAAATTTATTTGCATGAGGGATTTAATTACCTAGAAACAAGTTGAGGGTTGTTTATTTAGGGTATTACATAATATGCATTGATAACCTAGCTTGGATTCAACTTGAGTCAAATTATGACCTAAAAAATTGAAATTTTGATCTATTGATATATTAATGCAAAACATTCAAAATAATTCATAAAAGATAAAAAACCTAAGAAAGATCAATTAAAAATGAAATCTCAATTAGATTGATTATGTATAAATTCCAAGTTGAATTAGGGAATTGCATTTTATTAAAAAAGGATTTTTTCAATAAACATGAGGTCAAAGTCAAGGGAAATAATAATTTATTTTAATAATTCTTAAATTTTAAGAAAAGGTGAGTCAAAACCTCATAAATGTCTTCTATGATTTAGTTCCATGCCAACATTAGTCATTCCCATGCAAATTGTTGAGGGCTTACTAATTTTTTTGTCTCCTATGTGCTTGGTGATTCCTTCAATTATGAAGCCATGATCCAACTCTATTGTCAAGAGTACAACGCTGCTTCTCAAAAATGACAAGATTTAAAAGCTGCTTAAATTAATAGCCAAAAATCATTTTTCACAGCTAATAACCAACAAAATACCAAGCATGTTTGTGATATTGATGCTAACTATGACCAATATTACAATAATTACCAATATGTTAACACAACTGAAGTCAATTATTATCATGAACTAGCTCACAAAGATCCTATCACCAAACCCAATAAACCATCTTTCAAGGAACAAATTCTCAAAGAAACTACAACCACTCATTTATCTTTATAACCCCCTAAGGAACCACCTCCTTCTTCTGAAACCCCAATAATTTCTATTCCTTCAAAATATACCTTACCCTCAAAACCTTGCATTGGTTCTTATTATAAATCCCATTGGAAATTTCTCAAAGAACTTAAATCTAACCCTTGAAAGATTATAGTTATGGATTTAGTTCATACTTACTCTTATCATCACAAGTTCCTCATGCAAAAATTAAAAGAAATTGAAGATCCATCTTCTATAGATGAAGAACAACCCCCTATGGAGCCTCAACCTACCAACATACATACCATTAAAACTATTTATCCTTTTTCTAAACCTGCTATTGAATTTTTTGAAGAGGACATGATTAATGATGAGATCCCTTTTCACACTGATAATCCATCACTATTCATTACAATAGCCATTAATACTACCCTTATCTGTAAAGTCTTAGTTGATGAAGGGTCTGGTATTAATGCGGTATCTTTATGGCTTATCCAAAAACTTGGTTATAATAATAATAATCTTAAGTAAACCCACCTTACCTATCTTGGATTTGATAAAACTAATCAAAATCCACTTGGTTGCATTTGGCTTCCCTTCACAATTAGACCTAAGACTATTCAAACTAAAGTTGTGGTCCTTTATTTCCCCTATCTTATAACATACTCCTTAGTCACCCTTGGACCAATAGAATGAGGGCCATCACCTATTTTGGTAGCCAATGCATTAAATTACTACATTTCGGTAAATGGTATAAGCATGATGCTGATCCCAACCCTTGGAGTATTCAAATCCCTAATCCAAAACATTAATATAATATCCTAACCATTCCTGCAATCAATAGTGATCCCTTACCTGAGTTCATCAACATAAATCTAAACTTATAGGTCACTTTCACTAATTCCAATAATGATGAACCTGATGACTTATAACATACATATAACACTACTAATCTACCTCCTTATATCTCAGAGTGGCTTCCTCTTTTCTTATTAAATCATGATCACACTATTCATCTAATTAATGAGATCACTGATTTTCCCCCTCCATGCAATGTTTAGGAACCTTCTTTACCAGAAGATGCCTCCACATGCAATGACTATGGAGTGGCCAAATTATTCCAAGACCCTCTAGTCGTGTTTTCACAAAAGTTCAGTAACCTTGGAATTTCACCTTCTAAAACTCCCCTGAAATCCCACTTTTCTTGTCAAAATAAGTAAATCTTCATCCTCTATTTAACCATATGATTCACTTATTTGCCACATCAAGGCTATCACCATTTGATAAACCCTGTGATACAAAGACATAATTCAATTTATAAAACATAAAACTTATCCTCCCAACCTAAATTTTTGTGAAAAGACTCTTATTCACAAACAATATTTTAAATATGTATTTTTATATAACATTATATATTATCTAAATGTTTAAGGTACCTTACTTCACTGTGTTATTCAAGATGAGGTTTATCCTCTCCTTGAATAATCACATGAGGTAATTTTTGGTGGCCACTATGGTGGACATGTTACATCCCATAAATGCCTGTGTATGGGATACTTTTGGTCTACTCTTGAAAAGGATGCCATCAAATTTGCTAAAAAATTTACTTCTTGATAGCTTCATGATGATTTAATTTATTCACCTCTAGTCAAGCTTTAAACCATCAAATCTCCATGCCATTTTCTATGTGGGGATTAGATCTCATAGGAAAATTAACTTGATCTCAAGATGGGAATGTCTTTATAATTAGAACCACATAATATTTCACCAATTGGGTTGAGGTTATGCCCCTTGTTAATGTAACTAGTACCACCATATCCAAATTTATCTTTAATAAACTTTTTTGTCTCTTTAGTATCCCTCATACTATCATTTTTGATAATGGTGGTAATTTCAAAAACAAAGATATCAAATAGATTTGTGTTAAATTTAAAATCAAACATAATTTATCCACACCCTATCATCCACAATGTAATGGCCAAGCTAAGGCCATGAATAAATTTATTAATAAAATTATCCAAAATACAATTTGTGAAACCCACACATATTGGCACCTTCATCTCTATCCTACTCTTTGGGCCTACTACACTAGCATACACACTACCACTGGAGTAATATCATTTTCTCTAGTCTATGGTTTTGAGTTAGTCCTTCTATTAGAAGTTGAGATTCCCTCTCTCTGTATATCTCTTCATGGTATCATATCTGATGAAGAATTATGTTAAGCTCACCTTCATGCTCTTGATCTCCTTGATGAACGTCATCTTTCTACCTTGTAACACAATCACCAATATGCATGTTTAATTTTTATGATATTGTCCTTAAATTGGACTACAATAATGACAAATAAGGTAAATAGGCTCAAAAATGATGAGGCCCTTATTTGGTCAAAGATATTCTTAGTCCATATACCTATCACCTTTAAACCAATCAAGGTCATATTTTTAAAGAGCCCATCAATGTGAAATTCCTTAATAAGTATTTTTCCCAATCCTTCCCTTATTTACATATTTTCTATATTATATATATCTAACACTTTTGTCATGATACTTACATGGGTGTCACCCTCTATAACAACTCTCTAGTTTCACAAACCTTAGTCCTTCCTTTTGGTATTTGGTTTCCCCTTTTTTGCATGAGCTGCATTATAAAACCATAAATAGGACCCTATATTCCTCATGATTTTATTTTATCCTCTTTTATCCTCTCTTTATACACATACTTTTTGGTGCCCCTTAGGTTTCTCTTTGTGATTTGTAGTGTGAGACCATGAATAGGACCTAGCCTTCCTCATAAATACCATTTTTTTCTTATCTCATTTTCTTTTTTTTCATGATTTTTCACCCACATGGGTTTATCTTATACGAGTTTCATTGTAAGACCATGGATAAGACCTAGCATTCCTCATAAAATCATCATCTTATCATTATTTTTCTAGAATGTGTTTAGAAATGGTTACAAGTTCTTGATCTTTGTTCTCATGTCCAGCTTTTGCTTCTTTTGATAGATGAAAATTTCAAAACAAACTATGTTAGCATGTTTTACTATAATTACCTCATTCTTATGATAATTAATCACACTTTTATATCATTGTATCCTTATTCCACCTTTTGTCACATTTTTTTGTAATTTGAAATAATTCAAATTATTTTATGTTTCACTCATCTTTATTTCTTTTCACTCCACATTGGATAAAACAAGGTTGAAGTCAAGATAACACTTTTATTTCACCTAAATTTACAAGACTCTTAGACACCATGATCTCTAAACTCTCTCTCTTAGCAACCAAGTCCCAAGTATTCAAATGCAAGTCATCTTGAGCATCCATGTTTGGTTTTCCAAATCCACATGGAGGAGGAACAGAAAAATCTATCAATAAATTTAAAAGCCAAATCAGTTGAAATAAAATTTAATGATATATAAAAATAAACATATAAATTTAAAAAGTCAAAATCACACCAAAATATGTGATTACAAACACATCTCCTATCTTTAATTGAAGTTCAAAATCCACATTTGGCCTCATGAGAGAGTTAAGGTCTATTGGGGAATGGTAGGCTAGTAAATTAGAATAGGATAATTAAACAACTCTATGGTGCTACCTACTTTCTCATGCAAGTACCCAATCTTTACAGTATACCAATGACTCTGGAAGGGGTCTTGATGAACAAAAAACACATTATGGAAAGGTAGGTCCATTTTACTTTTCATGCATATAGCCTTCATGAGATGATCTACACACTTAATTTTTTGATCTAAGACTTGTGTGGCTAGTATAAGTTCTTTAGAGTCCTTAAGGTTGAAAGTCCTCTTATTTTGATAAACCTAATTTGAGTGTCTTGACTTTCATAAATAGTTCCTCTACCTTGGTTTTTCGTTCATTCTCCTCTCCACCCATTTCATTTCCCCCTTTAACAGGCATATATGATTCTAAATATGTTTTCAATCTTCTATAATTACTTCTTCTTCACATCTTAAAAACATGCAAGCACTACTTTGTTTTAGTTTTATCTATCCTTAAAGCAAAAAAACATGTTTGAGCACCTATGGATTACTTTCTTTACACCATGGTTCTACATTTCTAGACTTGCATTGATTTATTTTACTATTTATTACTATTGTAATATCCCCTTTTTTTCAGACACCTAAGTCGATTTATACTTTTATGTACTTTTTCCATTGTTGAGTGAGGTTGGTTTGTTACTTCTTACTCATCAATGTTGTTTTCCCTTTTATGCACCTTTTTCCATTGATGATTGAGTAAGGATTGTTATTTCTCATTCATCAATATTGTTTTATCATTTTATGTGTCCATCTTTGTTTAAGTAAGGATTTTTAATAATTTCTCATTGAAGTTTAATTTCCATCCTTTTTGACATGTATCCTTGGTTTGACTTGATGTGTTTGCTTTTCTTACTTAAGGTTTAATTGTTTGAGTTTTTTGGTCTTTAGTAGCCTTGGATTTTAGTTACCCAATTTAATCTAAATTTTGAATTCATTTCATCTAACATAGCACTTATCATCCCATCTTGAAATTTTTTAAAGTATGTGCCATCCACATAACATGAGTTATTTTGGATTTCCTACGTTTTTTTATTTTTCTATTTAGTTTCATATTCTTAGGTTTGTCGAAAGTAGTCTCTACACCCTCCACAATCAAAGATACAAACATAATAAAAAAACATATAATAATAAATGTAAGTCAAGGTATGCATACAATTAATTTTTAGTTATTTCCGTTTTAGTCATTTAATTTTACTTATTTTTGCATTAAAATACTGCTACTTTTTTTTATCCTCAGCATTCTATGTTACTATGTTATTTCTCAAAGCACCATCCCCTATTTCACCTGAGTGACATATGTTGAGCTTCAAGTGGGGCATATGCATACACAAAATATTTTCAAACTTTATCAATTACTGATTCTTTCTATCTTACAAAAACTTGTCGAGTCTCAATCTCTCTGAGTGCATGCCCTAAGGGGTGCACTGGGAAAGTGGTGGGAAGACTAGGTGATTCACAAGATTGTCCCTTATTACCACTCATTATCAATCCAACCAGATCTTAAAATATTTCTATAAACTTGGCCTCCTCTTTTGCACACTCCTCCAATCATTTACCACCTTCAATACCACTTTTCCTAACCTAAAACCTCTTTTGATAGTTTACATGACTATGTCAGCCATGTCGACCTTGTAATATTATTGACAAAACTTATTTAGGGTCTAGGTTACCCCCTAGCCGACTTAGTCCATGACCTAGTGAGATTTTATCAATTACGATACTAGGTCGACCCTCTTAGATGAAAATTTTGGAAGGGTTTAGTTTAAATATACCTATATAAATACATCCATTTTTCCACTCTTAGAGAGACATAAAGAGTTATTATTCATTTGTGCTTCTTCCAAATATGATTTTCCACCATTCTACTTGAGGAGTCTTAGCTTAGGGTTTCTACTTGGAGAAGAATCTAGTCTTGTGGAGAAGTCTTGGATGCTTTGGCCTTTCGTAGTTATCCTTACAAACCATAACAACCTCTTGAGAAGCACCTTTGGCCAAAGGATGGATTGAGTCTCAATGGGTTCATCTTCCAGGTAAGCATCTCTAACTTTGATCCTCTCTTTAGTATATAAAAGTAGCATAATTAATGGCTTTTGAATAATATTACTCTTCATCTCCATTAATTAGGGTCTTACCTATACATAGCCTAATTAGGACTATCTTATGCATGTTTAATTTATGTTTACTAATCCCCATATTGTGTAACAAGATTTGGTGAGCAGTAGATTAAATTTATTTTCTTTACTTGTTATTAGTATAATGAATATGAAAACATAGGACATAGTTAGGGTTATTACATAGCTCTTCTTGATTGAAGGTTTTGAAACCCTCTCTAGTGATATTATTGTGGTAAGAGATCCATTAATTAGGTCTAATGGATCCATATTGGTCATGTTCCTAATTATCTAATGTATCCCCAATCGGAAGCGTAAGTAGGATTTATCTTCTTTGAGCTAGGATTGATTTGTAGATTTGATGCATTTTTGATTACATGTAGTAAGCCCCAGAGTTCAAATAAAAGTAGCGACTAAATAAAAATGCTATATGACCTATGTAATAAAAAGATATTTTTAGGGGTGAATAGTGGATATGAAATGGTTTCTCTAATATTATATCAAAATTTAGAAAACTCTGACTTCTAAGATCTCATACACAATCCATTACTACATTATAAATCTAAGATTTTGTATCAAGAATCTATATGTATATTACTCTCACATATGATGTACAGGTAGTAGGGACTCCATGATGAAAAGTTTTTTTCCTACAATAATAATTTGTTGTATATAAATAAATATTAGTTATGACTAATAAAATATACACCCAATAGATAAATAAATAAATAAATAAAAACAAATAATCATGTTTATAATGAATTGTTACTTATAATAATAATATAATTTCTCTAAATCCAACTTAACTCTTTATGGTGTGAATATATCAACTCTAATAATTTTGAAGAAGGAATAACATCTATTACCAAGAAGGATTATGTAATAAACCATTACACCAAGAGTCCAGACTATTAGTGAATTCTCCCACTAGGATCTTAACACCCCACCATGCTTCCAACAATTTCATTTTCAGGATGGGTGTGTGCCTCCTCATGCATGAAAAAACCTTGGATAAACATTTCAATTCCAATATTACCACTCGAGACCTGAGACTCGAACATGGGTGGGTGCTCTG